>JAWWES010000011.1:21346261-21361768 GCA_035583135.1 Lophotriccus pileatus | reverse complement strand
GAGAGCCCTGCTGGTGCCAGGGCTGGAAAACATGTCCTGGGAGGAGGCTGAGGGCTCTGGGTTTGTCTGGTTTGGAGAGAAAGAGGCTGAGGGGTGACCTCATGGGAACGGCTCAAAGCTGTGCCAGGGGAGGTTCAGACTGGACATTACAGAGCGAATAACCAAACACTGCCACAGGCTCCTGGAGAGATGGGTGATGCCCCCAGACTGTCAGTGTTCCAGAGGCACCTGGACAATGCTATAACTTTAGGACAGCCCTGAACTGCTCAGGCAGTTGGACCAGATCACTGTCGTAGGTCCCTTCCAGCTGGACTGTTCTGTTCTAACGTGGTGGGTTTTGTGGGTTTGGGGTTTTGCTTTTATTTGCTACAGTCTGTGTTGAACTAACAGAAGGGATCATAATTTATGGTTTGCTGTACAAAAACCACATTGTCACCCGTCTGCTGCAGATGGCAGTGAGTCATCTGGTCTGCTCCGTGCTTGCTTATCATATCTGTATTTACCAATACATGTCACTCTTGACCCAGACTCTGTCCTGTCCAAACGAAGGTGATGATTGGGAAGAGCCCAGGGATTTGCCAGAGTGTCATTAAATAGTGTCATTAACCTGACCACCTTCTACAATGAAGTGACACTTTCTGTCAACATGGGTGCGGCGAATGAATCCAAAGCAGGGACAGATGTTGTCCAGGCAGCCCTACCTCACAACTTTATTACCCCATATATAGATATATTTTTACCTCATATATACGCAGGATATCCAGGCAAGCCAGACTGCTTTCGGTGACAAAGAACAGTCATGCCTCAAACGCCTTTCCAGGTTGACCTTGTGATTCTTTTCACACACACTGATCTTAGCTCTGGCCAGCTCAGGACCACCCTATTTTTGCTTTAGTATTTTCTTCTTCTTCTTTTGTCGCCCAGGTGGCCAGTGGTGTCTGTCTAGCTGCCCCTACGCGTGGGGAAAGCAGTGGATGTCAGCAAAGCCTTTGATGATCTTCCCCATGGTCTTCATCCAGGGTGGGCAGGGGTTTGAGCAGCCTGGTCTGGTGGAAGGCGTCCCCCTGCCCCTGGCAGGGGAGTTGGAACGAGGTGAGCTTCCAACCCAAACCATCCTGTGATTCTCCTGGACAAGCCAGCAAGGCACAGAGGAGCTGGGTGGGCTGTGGGACAGGTGGGAAGCTGGCTGTGCTCCAAGGATGCTCACTGGTGGTTTTTACTCCGGTGTACTGGTTTGGGAAGCCTTATTGGATGCTCTGAGGGTAGGACACAGTCGCTGTATTCTCTGCTGGCTACTTTTCAGTGATTTTGGCTCTTCTGCAGAGCAGTGGCATAAATGTTCCATCCAGAGCCTTTTCCTTGGAAGAAAAAAAAAACCTCTCCCTTCATTCCTCAGGACCAGTTAGAGAGGAGCTGATCGACCTCTTCTTGGGTGAAGCAGAGTGAACAATGCTGTCATTAGCCAAAAGGAAGAATTTCTTCACAGGCAGAGTTAGGCACCAGAAGGGGCTGCCCAGGGAAGTGGTGGAGTCCCCATCCCTGGAGGTGTGCCAGGAATGACTGGACGTGGCACTCAGTGCTCAGTGTCTGGTTGACAAGGTGGGCATCGGGCACAGGTTGGACTCCGTGATCCTGGAGGTCTTTTCCAACCTAAATGATTCTAGAATCCTGTGGTTCTGTGAAGGAGAAGACAGCCCATGGAACACAATCAGCCTGTACTGCTTGGATGTGGGGTGATGCAAAAATATGAAAAGTCTATGATGTTTTGGGGGGAAAAATAGGCAGGATTTGCCTTCTGCCGGGATAAGCTGATGCAGCTCGTTCTTTCCAAATCAGACTGTTTATATTCTCTGCCTTTTTCCTACATCATTCTTTCTCTTTTTTCCCCCAAACTACTGACCATCACTGTTTAAAATACAGGCTTTCCATGTGAAAGGCTCTTTTTGGGAAGAGGAACTTTCCATACTCCTGTTTTTCAGCTACATATGGAGAGAGTTCTAGGGAGGGAGACAAGGCTGACACACAACATGGTGCTGTGGCCAGGGAAGTTCTGGCACAGCCCCATTTAACCACCTTCCTTACATGTGAAGATCCTAAAGCTCCATGTAAGTTTTACTGTTTCACTAAACAATAGAGCAGTTCCCTGAGGGAACAGAAGGGAGGAGTTATTGTAGGGTTATTTTACAGGAGCTTTCAGAGACATTAAATGCCAGCATTACTCTTCTGTTCCATGCTCTCAGTGATGCTTTCCAAAAGTGGGGCAGTCTTGTACAGGGGGGGGAGACAGGCTGGGTACATGTCTGTGTATTTTTACAAAGAATTGTTGTGGCAGGGACTTCCTGTCCAAAATTCTGTATTTTTCTGGGACAGTCTTAAATGTTAGGATGATGGGGACGCTCCACACTTTGGAGCAGTGGTCTTCTGGCACGGTGAGGAAGCACTTGGCTCTCTGTACTGCTTTTGCCTCTCTCTGTACTGGTTTTTGGCTGGGATTGAGTTAATTTTCTTCTCAGTAGCTGGTCTGGGGCTGTGTTTGGAGCAGTGATGGAAGCATTGGGATGTTGTAGCTGATGCTGAGTGCTGCTTGCACAGTGTGAAGGTTTTCTCTGCTCCTCACTCTGCCCCACCTGTGAGGGGCTGGGGTGTGGAGGGAGCTGGGAGGGGACACGGCTGATCCCCCATGCTCAGCAATAAAAGCTGGGGAAGAAGGAGGAAGGAGGACATTCCCAAGTCACCTTAACACCAGATGGAGCCCAGCTTTCCTGGAATAGGAAGCTTTGCTTCCCTTTATCACAGCCCACGAGTTTGTGCACTTTCACCCCTCTGATTGTCCCCATCCTGCTGTGGGGGTGGAAGCGAGCGGCTGCACGCCAGGGACTGCCCCCCAACACGGAGCAGAGCCACTCTGGAGCTGTGAATCTAGCTCTCTCATCCTGAGTCAGCTGGCTGGCCTTCACTGCCCTGGTTTCCAAGCAGCCCACCCCCCCGTGAAGTCAACTATTCCTGCCTGGCATCGTCTTGGGGTTTTTTTTGGCGTAACCAAACCTGACGACTCACAAACAACAGCCCAGGGGAGAGCAATGAGTCAATTGTGAAAGTGTAAAAAAATGGGCTTTTGTGATCCGTGGGCTCTTCCAGCTCCTGAGAGAGAAGTGGCAGTACCAGCTGACGTGTGTAATGTAACAGGAGAAAGAGGTCCATGAAATGTGTCCCCCCCCCCAGCCAGGAGCAGCGGGTGCTGTGCCAAGAGTAACCCTAGAAATTCTCTGTAAAAGAGCACATTGGCTCATGTTCTACCAAGAAACTCAAGGGAAGCAACCCTACACCTTGCTAATCTCTGATCTTGGTAAGCACTGGGGTTGGGGCTGGCCTGGGGAAGCTGTGATTTAGAGGGAAATGCAGCGTATTTGGGCACTCTGAAAGCAGAGCACCGTGGATGAAGGATCCCGGAGTTCTGAGGACTTGGCTGGTGGTGGGGCAGGTTGGGACACAGCATACGAGGTTTGGAAAGGTGGCACTGTGGGTGGGGAGGGCAAGGGGACCACCAGGAGATGCGTGGAACGTGGCATGGCCATAAAGACGAAAAGCAACAGGTTAATCCCCCCTGATTCAGGCTGGGAGATGTGGGTACACTTTTGCCCAGATGAGGAGAGCATGGGCTTCATCTCCGCGGGGGGAACGGGGAAACGACCCCACTTCCAGACCTGCAGGACAAATCCTGCTCTCCCCAGGGCAACTGTCAGACCCACTTTGTCTAGTGCTGGTGTACAGCAGCCTGGGTGGAATTTTAAATTCCTGCATAATGCAGGTTGTAGTGGCTGTTAACACCAGGAAGTCATTTTGCAAACAAGCCATAAAATAAGGCCCGTTTAGGGGCAAGAGCTCTCCCCCCACCAAGGCCTGCATGCAGCCAAGTGTCGAAGCCCCCCACACCTCCCTCCTGCAGCCAGGAGAGAGGGAGGGGTCCCCACTAAGGGGTCCCTGCCAACCTTTCCTTCCCTGCAGAGCTCTTGCGAACGCTGTGTCCTGGGGCGGCTTTTTATACCTGTGTTGATGTCCTGCCACACCAGAGCTTTCCATGGCTTATTAATTAACTCCCACCCACTCTGGGGAACACCTAGCCACTCCCTTTGTCCTCACCTGTATCCTCCCTTTGTCCTCGCCCAGCCATTTATAGCAGCGAGGGGATGCTAGAAATAGGTGCAGTGGCCACTAAGAGGCAGAGGAGATGAAAAGGGGACTGGAATCGATTTGCAAATGAGACATTTCCCAGCTCTCAGCAGCATGAAAAGCCCTGGGTGCACTCCAAGGTAAGGGCAGAGGGAGCCGAGTGCTTGGGGGTGCCGAATTAAAACTGGCTTTGGGGGAAGGTCTGGTCCAGGTAATCCCTGGAAGTTGTTAATATCCTATAGACTTAGTTCCAGTTTGCTCCAGCGTAGGGATTAATTTTGCCATGAATATTTCTTTCCCGTGTCCCAGGTCTTTTAATTTGAAAGAACCTTGCTAAGTTGACGCAGAGGTCTGTTATTTTCTGCTTAAGCCCAAGCAACAAGGAGGTTGCCCCAAGCCTTAAAGCATCTGTAGCGGCACCCTCCTCCAAGAGAGGTAGTTTTCCATGTCCTCTTCGCGGCTGGGAGATGGCACGGCACAGGTTGGAAAGGCAAGTGGAGCCTCCGGCACCAGCCCTGCCGAGCGCTCCCGCCAGTTTTTTGGCTTCTTGGAAGAGCCGTGTGTGCTCGCAGTCGGCTCCCAAGTGCTTCCTCCAAGGGCTGCCGGGCTGGTGGCGTGTCCTGGATGCTTAGGTAACTTCAGCGCGACGTTCCAGGTGGGGCTTTCCCTCTTGAGCTTTGCTTTGTCGGATCTGACGGGTCTTTTCCAGCCTAAACGATTCCACGGTTCTGTCCCGGCCGGAGACTCGCGGTGTTTCCACAGAGGGGTGGGGTGTGTGACACTCAGGGAACAGGCTTGGAGGCTCTCACGGTGGTGTGCCAGGGCGATGGGAACATAACAGGGGGCAAAACCCCAGTGCAGGGTTGCAGGTCGTAGAATCATGGAATATCCTGAGCTGGAAGGGACCCACAGGGATCATCGAGTCCACCTACTGGCCCTGCAGAGGATAACCCAAAAAAATCACATTGGCCAAAACCTTGATATTCTCATATCAAAAACCTTGATATTCTCATAACTTCTGTTATCCATCCCTCCATCCCGGGCAGAGGAACAAGCACTGTGCCATGAGAACGCATCATTTGTCACCCCTGGAACAAGAAGCCCGTCATTCCTGCACATTCTGACACCTCCATGGACCGCATGCCACAGAAATCAGTCACCCCTTAAAACTGTCCGTTCTGGGAAGCTGCCGTGGTTTTGGACTAGATAATTTGGACCTTTATCCCCGCTGTGTCTCCAGATGCAGAATCCAGCTGTTGTTTGGTTTTGGGCCCATGCTGACAAAAGGGGTCTGCTGGGAGCACTCAGGCTGGAGAGAAGCTCACTGTGCTGGACCTGTCTGGAGATTTGGAGGCGGGAAGGCACTTTGTAATCCTTTGTTTAAGTAAACAGTTATTAAAATACCGTGGGATGCCCTGAGGTGGTCGGATGCAGAGGTTTGGAGAGCCTGTCTTCTTGCAGCAGGAGGGGCTGATGGTCCTTGTAGAGCATGCTGTGGTCCTGATCTGCCTTCAGGATTACTTTGGATGTATGTGATTTGTTTGCCCCATAAAACATCGGGCAGAGTTGCCATTCTGGGGACGCCACCTAAACAAACAAATGGACCATTATTGCACTGACTGCACCTAAGAAAAGGTGCAAAAGGAGGGAGGACATCGCCAGACCAGCTCAGGAAGGACCTCCAGGCAGGCAGGGTGGTGGAAAACTATTGCACCAGCAGCATCTTTCTGTTTAAATGAAAGACCGAGAGGATTGGCAGGGGCTGCATGTTATCCAGCCCTTCCTTTTCAAAGTGGGGTGTATTTAATCATTACAAATCAAACCTTGTTTGGTTATTAATTGGTTTTCTAACTTGAAAAAAAAAATCTCAGTTATATTGAAAAATAACCCCTCAGTTTTAGTGTTTCTTTGTGATCCCCATGTTCTGGAGTGATGCGATTACAGGAGCTGCTCAGGTTTCTCACCGGGAAAGTCTTTATAGCCCTACAAAGGACTCGTTTTCTAGTGAATAATCTGGGAGTTTGAATAGTGAATAAGCTCCAAAGCCCCAGAAAGCCAAAAGAAAAGCAAAACAAAAAGCAGCAGAGCGAAGTGGGAGGCTGTTGGAAAAGCTTGGGCTCTGCGTGAAGCACACTGTGTCCTGCCAAAGGCCAAAATTAGGAGAGTAATAGTGAAAATGCAATTTCTCACTGACCTGCCTCTAACACCAGACCTAAAACTGTGCTCCCAGGGGATTAAAATTCCCAAGGGCAAGATGCGAAGTTTGGTGGTTCGGGGAAGGAGTAGCAGATAAAAATCCACTGAAACTCTTCTTCTTTTTCCAGGCACATCAGGGGTCTCATCATTTTCAGCCTTCTCCTGGGACTCATCTTCCTGTCAGGATACTTCCATATGAAGGATTACAGGTAAGGGAAGCAGAAGCAAGGCTGCACAGCTTCGGGTGCCCAGGCAGCCAGGACCTAACTGTGACACCTGATTCAGCTCTCATGAGGTTTAGGCTAATCCTGGAAGGGCAGCGGCCCCAAAATAAAGTCCTAGGTCCCTGTTTGGGTGGGTGAGGGATCAAATCAGCCAAAGTGAAGGTCTTCAGGGCGAAATCAGCTGGATAGGGAAAGAAAAAGGGATTGAGCTGAAGCCTTTGGGTGAGCGAGAAGCAGGAGAAAGAGAAAACTCTTGACAACTCCGCTGGAGGGATGGGGCTGGTCTGGGTGCAGCCTTGCACCAGCTGGAGGTGTGGTGTCAGAGGAGCCCCTGGGTTTGGCTGTGCCAGGGCTTGGAGATGGGGTGCAGCACCGGAGAGGCCGCTTGCCCCATCTGCCGCCTTCCTGCAGGACCTCCAACAGCCACGAGGACCAAACAGCTGTCCTGCAGAACCCCAAAGAGCCGCCACTGACCACCCCCGCGCCCTGCCACGCCAAGACAAACGTCATGTTCCTCAAGACCCACAAGACAGCCAGCAGCACCGTGCTCAACATCATGTTTAGGTTTGCAGAGAGGTACAACCTCACCGTCGCCCTCCCCGCTGGCCAGCTCTTCCACCTGGGCTACCCGAGGAACTTCATGGCCCACTTTGTGGAGGATTTCGAAGCCATAGGCCAGAACTACAACATCATGTGCAACCACCTGCGGTTTAACCCCTCGGAGGTAAGAAAGAGCCACAACGCCTGCACAGAAACCTGGTGGGGGACGGCAGTGCCTCTGGAATAACCTCCTCTTCCTCCCACAAACAGGTGCGAAAGGTGATGGCACCCAACACCTTCTACTTCTCCATCCTGAGGAACCCCATTCCTCTCCTGGAGTCTTCCTACATCTACTACAAGAACGAAGTCCCCGCCTTCAGGAGCTCCGGGGACGTGAACGAGTACCTGGCATCGCCCACGAGGTTTTACCAGCCCGCGGATTCCAGGCAGAACGTCTATGCCAGGAACATCATGTGGTTTGACTTCGGCTACGACAACAACGCGGAGGACGACGCGAGGTACACCCGGGCCGTCCTGGAGGAGATCGAGCGGAACTTCCACCTCGTCCTCATTGCAGACTACTTTGATGAGTCCATGATCCTCTTGAAGCACGCTCTGTGCTGGGATCTGGATGACGTGGTTTACTTCAAGCTCAATTCCAGAAGTCAGGACACTGTCCAGACCTTGACTCCGGAAAGTGAGGAGCGGATAAAAGCGTGGTGCTCCTTGGACTGGAAGCTCTACCTGCACTTCAACCAGAGCTTCTGGAGGAGGATTGAGGAGACCATAGGGCTGGAGGTGCTGGAGAAGGAGGTGGATCACCTGCGAGCCAGACAGAAGGAGCTCATGGAGACCTGCCTCTTGGAGCAGGAGGCAGTGGGGAAGGGTCACATCAGGAACAAAGCTCTGCAGCCTTTCCAGTCAGGGGCTGCGAATATCCTGGGGTACAACCTCAGACAAGACTTGGACAACAGGACTCTGAGAACCTGCCAGAAGATGGTCATTCCAGAGCTCCAGTACACCTCCTACCTTTATGCTGTCCAGCACCCGCACAAGAAGGGGAAGCAGCTGGGATTGCCATTGCCATGGACCCCCCTCCAGGAGAGGATGCAGCTCCCAAATACCAACTAGGACACACGACAACCCACTGCAGCTTCCCACTCCTTTGCATCACCCCCTGTCTGGCATGTGTCTGACCCACACGAGACAGGACTCTTGTGCTGAGGGGGAGGCAGTGGGGGCTCTGTTCAGGGTCACCAAGTTGGTGGTTGGTCCCTTTTTGGGGACCTCGAGCCAAAGGTTCTGCATTGGTCAGATCCTGCGTGATCCTTCCTGCCCGTTCCCAGCTGGGGAGTGCTGGGCAGGCTGCAGCTGGCATAGACATTCCAGCTCCTTAATCATTAATCACAGGTGTGATCATTTGCCTGCGTTTAGTTTCATTTGATATCCATCGCTACATCCAGTCTGGTCACAGCCCGCTGGAGCAAGTCCTGATTTTTTGGGTGTAAGGGAGGGGGAGGGAAACAAGGAGAGCACGAGGCGCTGCAGCTCTCAAAGGAACAGGAGACGTGTTGGATGTCCCATCCAGGAGCATCCATGCTGCACAAGGAGTAACCTCCATGCACTGCCAGGGCTGCCTTTGGGATGGGAGTCCCAGGCATCTGGCCCAGAGCTGACTGGCTGCCTTTCTCCATGGCATGCTTGGCTGGCAGTGCTGCCTCAGGGGTGAAGCTGTGGAGCAGCAGCTCCAGCTGGGAAGCTGTCTGGGGAGTGGGGTTGGGAAGCAGACCCAGCATTTTCCTCAACTCTGTTTAAATCCAGCAGGGAAGCAGCTGAGGCAGGGGGTTAACCTGCCCTGCAACCTGTTCTCCTCACAGCCCGGGTGCCCAGCAGCAACAACAAAGATTAACAGCACTTTCACGGTTCCCTGCTCCAGGAACCCTCTTAACCCAAGGCTTGGGAGACATTTGTACCAGCAGGGTAGAGCAGCTGGATCCACATGTGGTCAGCCTGGGCCATCCCAGGGGCCCTTCACTGGCAGTTCTGCAGCCTCTGCGTCAGTTTTCCCCTTGGAGCTTTCGATCCATGACCTGCCCTGTGAATTTTGTCAAGCCCTTTAAGCTAAGTTGATGGCAGAGATGGAATATAGGTGTAAAAATAGTTTCTCAGTAGCTGACCTGTGTGCAGGTAGGGGTCCTGGGAAATTTGGTGATCCTGGGGGGCCTGGGGGTCCTGGGAATGTTGGGGGTCCTGGGAAGGTGGGGATCCCGGGAGGACTGGGGGTCCTGAAGAAGTTGGGGGTCCTGGGAGGGCTGGGACCATCCAGACCACAACCTCCAGGATGGGGAGCTCCCAGCAGGGTGGACCAGTGGTGAACACGGGCTGCAGCACCTCCCAGCCTGCGGGAGGAGGGAAACTGAGGCAGGAGATATAATTCCCCCATCATGGCTCCCCTTGCATCCCATCCCCGGCGGGTCCAAAGAAGGAGGCTCGGCAGCCGCGGGGCCGCCAATTACGGCGCCTTTGTGCCATGGGCACCGCACCAGCAGCGCCGCTGCTGACTCAGCGATTTTTCCTGGCCACCGCCGGAGCCCCGTGACCCATCGGTGGGGGGACCCTGCGAGGGCAGGGGGGTGGCAGCCGAGCAGTGAGGAGACGGCTCTGCGGATACCCGGCAACGGCGGGAGCTGCTGGGGCCGAGGGACGGAGGGGACAGCCCAGCTGAGCAGGACCCGGTGAGTGCCTTCGCTTTCTCCGCAGGTTGTTCGAGCAATTCAAGCTCCTGATTAAACCACAGGTGAAAGTCACTCTTGGCTGCTCCAGCTGTGCCCGGGGTGGGGTGCCCGTCTCTGCCTGTGGTAATAATCCCCAGGGACACGTAGGAACGTGTTACCTGGGGGCGGCTGACCGTGGAGTCACTTCTGCTGTCCCCAAAGGAAGGGCACCTGGGGACAGCTCGCACCCACTGCTGGCAGGGACAGCCCGGCCGGGGACCCCGCGGTCTGTGTTGTGCACCCCAGGATCCCCCCGCAGAGGAGGGGGGACAGGGAGCCCGCTGGAGGCACCAGAGGTACAGGACAAAACACTCCCTGACCCCCTCTTGATGAGCCTGGGCTGATCTGGGGGTCCTGTGTGTGCAGAGGTGGGCTCTGCCCTCCCAGAGCCCACTTGAAGGGAGCAGGGAGCTCCTTTGCTCACTGGCCTTGATTTCCCAGAAGAGCATCTTGCAGATCAATTTAATTTTATTTAACTTTATTTTGGGGTCCCCAGGGCAGCCTCCTTGCTGGTACCCAAAGACGCGGCCAACCTTTGAGCCGCAGGGACTCCCCACCAGAGCAGTGCACGTTCAGCCTCTCTCCACCCCAGCCCTGCCCCTCGGCCCCTGCTCCCTGGGTCTTCCCCGAGCCCAAACCCACCAAGTTAGATCCCCAACCCTTCCAAGGGCAACCCGGTGCCCCTGGCCGTGCCCAGCAGCCGATTCTCCGCCTTCACCAACTCGCCGTGGTGGGGGTTGCACCCTTCTGCTGCAGACCCCATGGGCTCCCGGCACTTCCCCGCCCGGACCGTGCTCTTTGAGAGGGAATCCAACGGCGTGACGTACCGCGTGCCCGCCCTGCTCTACCTGCCCTGCGTGGCCAAGCTGCTGGCCTTCGCCGAGGAGCGGCTCAGCGCCGACGATGCCCACGCCAACCTGCTGGTGCTGCGCCGCGGCTCCATCTACGGCAGCTACGTGGAGGTGGGACGGGGGATCACCCCGGGCTGAGGGGACACACGGGGACAGACAGGGGGGGTTTGACCTTGCTGCCTGTGTGTGTGGCACAGCTGAGCTCCAGGAGGCGGCTGTGTGGAGTGGGGGAGGCCGGGATGGGTGAAGTGGGTGATGGAATCCCAGAATGGTTTGGGTTGGAAGGGAGGACCCCAAAGCTCATCTCGTTCTACCCCCGTGCCTTGGGCAGGGATACCTTCCACTGGAGACCAGGTTGCTCCAAGCCCTGTCCAACACGGCCCAGAACACTTCCAGGGACGGGGCAGCCACAGTTTCTCTGGGCGAAAAAGTGGGATGTTCCTCACCTGTCTCGTCCCTTTCTATTTCCTCCTCCTCCTCCTCCTCCTCCTCCTCCTCCCTGGGCAGTGGGAAGACATGCGCGTGCTGGAGACGGCGACGCTGCAGCACCACCGCTCGATGAACCCCTGCCCACTCTACGACGAATTCACGGGCACCCTCTTCCTCTTCTTCATCACGGTGCTGGGCAGGACGCCCGAAGCCTACCAGATTGTCACTGGCCAGAACGTCACCCGCCTCTGCTGCGTCACCAGCGCCGACCAGGGCCTGAGCTGGAGCACGGCCACGGACCTGACACAGCAGGTCATTGGCGCAGCCATCAAAGGTACCTGGCTGCAGAGGGCTGGGGAGGGGGGAAGGATGGCCAGCAAGGAGCTGACTCCAGGTTTTGGCCCCCTGGAGCCACCCGTGGTGTGGCTGGAGGTGAGCTTGGAGTAGGAAGCCCACAAGCTTCCAAGAGGGTGGAAGAGAACCTTACGTGGAGGGGAGAGGGGATGGGGGGAGTATCTGTAGTGCTCGGGGTAGGAAGAAGATGGAGACCTACCCACAGCCATGGGAAGGACCATCTGTGAGGACAACCAGGCAGCACGAGGCTGCCCTCCCACCCCACCACCTGGCTTGGCTGGACAGGGGAAGCCCCGGAGACCCTTCCACGCCGGGCATGGCAGGGCACCGTGGCGGTCACTGTTCGCCCCTTCCACCCTCACCCCATCCCATCTCCGCTCCGCAGACTGGGCGACGTTCGCGCTGGGCCCCGGGCACGGGATCCAGCTGCGCTCCGGCCGGCTGCTCGTGCCTGCCTACAGCTACCACATCGACTGCAAGGAGTGCTTCGGGCAGCTCTGCAAGACCACCCCGCACTCCTTCGCCTTCTACAGCGACGACCACGGCCGTGGCTGGCGCTTCGGCGAGTTCATCCCCAACCTGCAGACGGGCGAGTGCCAGCTGGTCTCGGTGGATGAGGAGGACGGGTCCAACGTCCTGTACTGCAATGCCCGCAGCCCCCTGGGCTTCAGGGTCCAGGCGCTCAGCACGGATGACGGGGCCGTCTTCCACAGGGGGCAGCTGGTCCAGCGGCTGGTCGAGCCCCCCCACGGCTGTCACGGCAGCGTCATCGGCTTCCCAGCACCGTTTGTGTATGTCCCCACCGCCTCCGGGGACTCCGTGTTGCCCCTCCGGGGCTCAGCTCGACAGCCGCTCCCCAGGATGTGCCGGGGGTTTCGGTACCTGCCCACCTGGAAGGCAGCGGGTGATGAGCTGCCCCACCACGAGGCAGACGAGCCCGATGAGGACTGTCCTACCCCAGGGCATCACCAACAAGCCCCCACCGTCACCTTGGCCCAGGGGGACCCTGCAGCAACCCCCGGCCCCGCTCCCTTTTTCCAAGCGCCAACGTGGATCCTCTACTCCCACCCCACCAGCCCCATGTCGCGGGTCAACATGGGGGTTCACCTGAGCACCTTCCCCAGGGATGCGGAGAGCTGGACAGAGCCCTGGGTCATCTACGAGGGCCCGAGTGCTTACTCGGACCTGGCTTACATGGAGCTGCCCTACGCGGAGGCCCCGGTGGCCGGTGGCACGGCCATCGCCTTCGCCTGCCTCTACGAGAACGGGACGAGGTCGCCCTATGAGCAGATCTCCTTCAGCATGTTCACGCTGCACGACGTGCTGCAGAACATCCCCGTGACAGCCACTGCTCCCCGCCGGCGCCGCGGGAAGAGGGGCCGATGGAGCTGCCTCCTATCCTAGTGATCCCCCCAGGTCAGCTCCCCCCACCCCCCTAGTGCCAGATCCCGGGATATCAGCCTGGGGTCCCGCTCCCCCGGCCAGCACGGCCACGTGACGCGGAGCAGCGTTACCGTCCCCAGGCTGGATTTGATCTCCCTTTTATTGTTATTTTTTTAATTACATATCTCTTGGTGGGGAGGTTTGTGCCGCCCACTGAGCCCCAGGCTCCTTTCCAGCAAGAGCCACCTCAAGAAACAGATGCTGGGGGGCAACAGCAATACCAAAAGGAGGCAGCTGGGGGCACCCTGGGCCATCCCTGGATCAGGGGGACACGGTGCTCCAGCTGTGCCACATCTGGTACCATCACCCTGCTCCTGGGCAGGGGGTTTCCTCCCACTGTTATAAATAGTTGTGTTATATAAATGTTTCATGTTATATAAATTGTTTCTTGTTCATGAAAAGGCTTTTTCTCAACAGTCTCCCTGAAGTCATTGTGAGGGTTTGGGCTGGGGTAGAGTTCAGTTCCTTGATCACAGCTGGGATGGGGATGGGGTTTGGATTTGGGCTGACAACAAAGAGATGTTTGTGTTGCATCGCTTGTCTGTCTTGGTTTCTATTTCTGTCTCTTATTTTCTTTACATTACAGTTTATTATTATTATTTCAGTTATTAAACTGTTCTTATGTCAACCCCTGAGTCTTCTCTGATTTTAACCCTCTGATTCTCTCCTCATCCACCCCACGCGATGGGGTTGAGGCAGTGGCTGTGTGGTGCTCAGGTGCCAGCTGGGGTTAAACCACCACAATGGCCCAGTTACTATTTAATCTGGCTCAGTGCTTTGCTTTCTTTAATCTGCTGTCACCATCACTGCTTTCCTTGGCCCTTGTCAGTGGGGGGCAAACACCCTCCCAGGCTGGGCAGGCTCAGGCCCACACTGGGTCCCTGTAAAGGTTTAGGGGAGTAGGGGATGTGACCCCCCGTAAGCACAGCAGTGGGGTCCTGCTCCTGGGGATGAGCAGCAGCTGCTCCTGACATTTACGTGGGAGTGAACTCTGGGGGGGCTACACCTCAATTCCAGTCCTGCCTCCTCCAACAGGACTCCACCCAAGTGCTCCAGCCAGGGCCCAGCTCGGCTTCTCTGGTCTCCTTCCCCTCTCCTGCCCTCTGCAGGTGACAAACACCAGCCCAACTGCCATAAATACCAACTGATTAACAAAAGTTACATTCGTGCCCTGCCCTGGTCTGTGTCACACTTTGCACTGGGTGGGTGGAGGCAGCTGAGGCTGGGCTCACGTTGGGGTGTCGTGAGCCGAGTCCTCACCTCCATCCCTCACCCGGCTGGTTTCCGACCACAAAGGGCTGCCACCCTCTCCAGGGAGGAGGGAAGCGGCACGGCCTGGCTGGGGGGCTCTGCATGGGGGCAGCACTTGGCACATCAGCCCCACTGTTGCTGCTCCAACACTCGAGGTGCCCGTCCCTCACGGGGGACTCTGTCCGTCTCACACAGCTCCGGCAGCGGGACAGTTCCTACCACGCCTCCAGCGCGGCGTGTGCCGCCGGCCAGGTGACATCAGGGGTGACACCTCCTCCGAGAGCAGCCTCCTGGCACCCCCCCCGGGCCCTACTTGCCCTCACAGAGGCCGCAGAGGCAGCCGAGGCAGCCGTTGAGGATCTGGAGGAAGGACAGCACCATCTCGGCCACGCTGGCGAGCAGCAGGACGGAGAAGAGGGTGACGTTCCAGGCCACGATGCCCTCTGGCTCCAGGCAGATGCTCCAGGTGTGCCGGTCGTAGAGGTAGGTCCTAGCCCTGTGTGACAGAGAGGGGAGGACATGCAGGATGCTGCCCCTGGCAGGACAGGAATCCCATGGATTTCCGCCATGGAGGGTGTCCCAGGCACCCTGTCCTTCAGCTCGAGGGTGAGCGGGGTCAGGGGGGTGATGGAGGTGCAAAGCACCACGTGGACATTCATGGAAAGTGAGCACCCCTCGAGCTACCGGGGTCTTGCAAGCACCCACCCACCCCACCACCGTAATTAACACTGACTTAATTAGCAATGATGATGAGGCAGCACTGGTGATTCAGCCCCTCACCTGGTGTCAGGCCCCTGGCCAGCAGCATCGGGGAAGGGGTAACCCCAGAGGGCTCCGTGCCCCAGGCTGTGCTCGGAGGCGTTGTAGAAGCAGAGGGGGCCGTTGGTCAAACCCACCCCGGAGAGGACGAAGCAGGCGGCGGCGCCCAGGAACGCCAGCTTGGAGAGCACGGTGGAGATGAAGGCCTGTGGGGAGCACCAGAGGGCAGAGGGGACACTGGAAGTCAGGCGGGCACCAAAACACAGCTGCTGCTTGTCAGCACGTTTGGTAGGGGGAAAACTCCCCTCCCCTTCAGCCCAAGGGGTTCCAATCCCCAGCAGCTGTGGCTGAGGGTGGAACAGCCTTCTGCTGGGCTGGGCAGAAGCAGGCAGGGAGCAGGGACAGGCAGGGAGCAGGGACAGGCAGGGAGCAGGGACAAGCAGGGGTCTGCCTTGCAGAGCCTGGTGGGACAGAGCCCATGCCAGCACACATGGAAAGCCTCTGGGAAGGGGACAC
>JAWWES010000011.1:21318228-21346161 GCA_035583135.1 Lophotriccus pileatus | reverse complement strand
GCAGGGGTCTGCCTTGCAGAGCCTGGTGGGACAGAGCCCATGCCAGCACACATGGAAAGCCTCTGGGAAGGGGACACCACGCAGGACCTGACCGTGGAACCATGAGAAAGGGGGGGTCTGTGCCGTGCCCCACCATAGGGCCTTTGGAGAGGGACACCGTGGGAGAGGGGCCACCCACCACATCCCACCACGGGCTGAGGGAGAGGAGGATCCATGCCGTGTCCCGCTGTGGGGCCATGGCAGAGGTGGCACCCTGCCAGTCCCACCCCACATCCCCCCCACCCCGCTGCTGGGCACTGCTCTGGCACAGGGATCCCTTACGTTCCAGCGGGTGCCGCAGTTGGAGCAGCCGGAGCACCGCCACCCCAGCGCCGTGATGTGGGTCGCTGCCAGCAGCACCTGTGGGAAGGAGAAGTGGGGCTGGGGGGACAAAGAGGAGCCACCTGCCCTGCTCCATCCCTCTGTCCCCGCTCCACAGGCCCATGGGGAGGGACGGGTGTGACCCACAGTACTCACGGGGATGCCGCCTCCCCAGACACCCGGCACGGCCGCGGCGTGCCTGCTGATGTGGCCCTCCAACAGGTACTTGGATGCTCCGCCAGGGAAGAGCAGGAGGATGCTGGCGGCCATGGAGAGCGTGCCCAGGGCCAGCAGGCAGGGACCCACGATCCGGCTGCACTTCCCCACACACATGTCTGTCCTGCATGGGAACAGGGAAGAAGAGGAGGAGAGGAAAGGGATTCATTCAGGCTCGTGGGGCCCCACGGCTTCCCCACCCCCATCCCATCCCACAGCTGCGGGAGAACAGGAGTTGCTAGGTTATGGGTTTAGGTTCCAGCCCACCCCAAACCAGTCTGGGATTCTGTGCTAATATTACTGTAGGGGGCAAACCACCCACCACGGCTCAGTTTGGCTTTCAGTGTTTTCGGTGAGTGGGAGTGAGCCAGGGAAGGGGCAAAATCCTCGGACAAGGACTTGGGAAAGCACATCAGTCTCCAATCAAAAAATCCAACAGCAACTCCATCCCTGTCACGCAGTAATCCTGCCATAGGTCTGAGTATGCTGAAACCACTTAGAGTTAATTAAGGAAAGGTTATCCCCTACCCTCCAGCTCCACTGACATCCTACTGAGTTATGAGTTCACCTAGAAAGCTCCTGCCCATTTCCAGATGATACCTTGTCCAAAATTACCTCCCTTCCGTACCTACAAAGACAGGGATGTCCATTGGTCACTCTGGGATCTCTGAAAACAACCTGTTTTGGTGCTGTCCTGGCTCCCAGGTTTCTTCTACCCTGTGTTCTTTTTGCTCCAGGTTGGGCTTATGCATTTTCCCCTTTCCTGGTGGATTGTGACCCACCGGATCGAGCTGCTTCTGGCTCTGGATAATCTTTTTCAAGCTTACTCGGGCTTTGCAAAGCAGAAGTAACTGTGGCACCACTGCACCACGTGGCTGTTGGTTGTTCCCGTGGGAAGAGGTGCCTCAGCCCCCTCGTGCTCCAGGCAGTGTATCCAGCCCAGCCTGTCCCGAGGGGCCAGGGAGCTGCAGCCCAAAGGGGGCTGCTGGAGACCACCCACACCAGTCCCAGCAGGATGCCAGGGAGGGCTGAGCATGGAGGAAGGGGCTGGGAGACCTGCGTGGAGGGCACACGAGCCAAGATGCCCGAGGGGACCATCAGCTCCTCCCACCCTGGAGTTCCACCTCCCCTCTGTTTTCCATCCTGCCCACCTTGGCTGTATGGGATTCAGGGCCCCTCACCCTCAGTGTGGTCCTGCCTGCAGTCCAGGGATTGTGTGTGGTTGTCCTCCCTCTACAGCTGTGAGTGCTGAGTCCCAGCTCCCCACCGTGGAGGACCTTCTGGAACAGCTCCTGCTCCTCTGAGCTCACAGCCCAGGCTCTCACCAGCCAGAGCTTTCTGCAACCTCAACCTCTCCAAGGATTCTCCCTCCCCTCCACAGCTGCCCTCTCCCTGGGGATGGCAGGAGGTCTCTTTCCCCCCAGGAAGCTCCCCATGGCATGCTGTCCCCTCTAAAGGTTCCCCTTGGCCAAGCAGCTTCCACCTCAGCCAGCACAGACAAACCCCTGCGTGAGGGGAGGCAAAGCCGCAGTGCAGCTGATCCAGTCTGCCTCAGGACCCTCAAAAGCCTCGACCCTTCTGCCAGCCCAGTGGAAAAGCCCAGGGATCCCAGCAAAGCCCAGGGGATCTGTCCTCCCCGCTTCCCAGCTTACCTGGGAGTGAGGATATGCGGAGCCAGCAGCGTCCAACCCCTGGGATGAGCCCTGTGCCTGAGGCATCTCGCCCCAGCTGCCTATTTATGATGCCTCAGGGGGTTCTCCCTCTCTTCCTCCTCCCACCCAAGGTCCGCCCATGCATCAGTCACGATCCTTCCATCCAGAGGATGACTGTCCTGGCTGAATGAGCCAGATCCTCCGCTGCTGTGGCTGGTCCTTCGGGACGGTCCTTCCCCCTTTCACTGCCAGAGTTCACTGAAACAGGCACAACTTCAGATTTTAAGGCTTCCCCCACATCTGCATCAAATGCCTCTGAATTATTCCAAGTCCTCAGACACCACCTTTCCCCACCCGGGGAGCCCACGGTTGGCAACGGGGAAACTCCTCTGCTATTCCCACAGGGAAGGTCTGACAGTACGGGAACAGGATTGGGAGAACATGGATGATCTCTGGGTCCAAGAACAGGAGACTGAGAAACTGTAGCACCAAAAAAATGGCAAAAACGGGGCAGTTTTGTTGGCAGAGGAGTTGCAGGTGGAACGAGTGAAGAGAAGAACAGCTCGTGGGCTGTGCAGGCAGGCAGAGGAATCTTCTCCAGGAAGAGTTTTGAGACGGTTCCTATTCCTTGTGTGCTCATGAGGACCTGAGGCACATCAGCTGCTTGGGACAGGGGCTTCCCAATCCACCACGGCTGTGAAGCTGTGTCAGTGTCCCAAGTCAGTCTTGCTCTGATGCTGCAATTAAAAAAGCACCTGGAGTGCTGCCTTTGGTCCATACCCCAACCTGCTCTACCCCACACCCATTTGCTGATGTGTTTCAAAGTGGCTTTTCCTGCTTTCGAATCAAAGAGTCGAGGATATAAATCCTGCTCCAAGACAGGAAGAAACAGAAGGTGGAGTTGGAGCCCTGAAGAGTCAGATGGGAAAAGATGGTCACGCCAAGCAATTCTGTTCCTCTAGGAAAAATGAGAGGAGCAGATTATCCAACAGCCTCTCTAAGGGAAAAATCAGAGTCTGCAGCAGCACGTAAATCCCCCTTTCATTCCTAAATAAGGCAAACTGGTCTCTAAAATGCAGACAACAGCAAAGCAAAACGTGCAGGACAGCAGAGTGCAGAGAACAATCCGATTTCTCCTTCCTCTCTTTTCTTACTTAGAAAGAGGGGAAGTGTTCCTTCGCTCCTGGAAGAAAATGTGTTGCAACCTCATCTTGTGCCTTCCCTACGTCACGGTGACCGGAGCTTCCCACGTTGCCCCACTCATGATCCGCTCCATCACCTCCCACAGGAAACTTCATGCCACTCAGCACCGGGGAGGCTTCAGGGGGGAGTCTGGGCTTGCTGATCTTCCCCTTGTACCTGTAAGAGTAATCATCATCATCATCATAAAAGGTTAATTTTAGCCCAGCACGTGAGGGGCTGTGCCCCTGCCTTTCTCACACAAGAGCTTAATTGTGAAAGCACCAGCACAGCAATTATGGGCAAGGAACTTGCTGCCAGGCACGGCCAGACCCGGTCCCTTGTAAAGCAATCCCAGCTCAGCAAGGTCCTTCTCTGACTCCTTCACACAGCTTCTTGGCTTCCCTGCTCCCCTTCTCTTCCCCAAACTCCTCTGGGGCTGGGGAAGTTGCACAGGTTGGGTTTCAAGAGTGGTTTGGCTTCAAGGAGAAGCAGAGGCTGAGCGGAGTTGGAAGCATTGAGGTGAAACCTTTCTGTGCCAAACCAGCCTTCACCGCAGTCCTGGCCAGAGGATGCTCAGCACAACCCAGGGGTCTCTCCTGCTCCTCTCCATGGAATCTGCAAATCTATTTCTCCCAAAGGCAGCCAAGACTCCTCCAAAATCCCCTTGGACAAGCCCTGCAGGGAGTTTGTGGCTAGAACTGACTGAAGAAATACCAACAGGTCTTGTTTTAGCGCCCTTACGGATGTCATCTGAATTCATACTTCAGATAAACCAACCCAGTTAAAAATCAGAAGGCGGCTGCAGAAAGGAAAAATAAATCAATTAAACTTGATTTTGAGGTGTCCCTGTAGTTCCCTTGACCTCCTGCAAATGAGAAAAGATTTCTGACTCAGCAGGAATGGGAAATATTTTCCTAAGCTGCATGGAGAGATCAGTGTGTTTTCCAGCTTCAAACATGGCTGAGGTCACTGTTTCAGTGGAGACCTACCTACAGCCAGGAACAAGAGGATGACCCAAAATTAAGTTTCTGAATTACTGTTACCTCACGGTACCTGCCAAGTCCTTGTCCAGAAGGGCCTCTGCTCATCGACATTCCACATGAGGCCACG
Source organism: Lophotriccus pileatus (assembly GCA_035583135.1). Taxonomy (NCBI): domain Eukaryota; kingdom Metazoa; phylum Chordata; class Aves; order Passeriformes; family Tyrannidae; genus Lophotriccus; species Lophotriccus pileatus. Next base: position 21,341,641 of record JAWWES010000011.1, on the reverse strand, counting down.
ACAAGAACATCCCAAGAGGCCCCACAACAGTTGCAGAAAGCAGAGGCTCTGCCTTGACAACACCTGCACCTGCAGGAGGACACTGACAGGTTAGAACACAAAGCCCCATTTTCTCTGCTATTCCAAATGGAAGGATGGGAAAATATTATCCCTCCCTCTTTTTATTCATTTTGGTAAGGGTGTTTTTCCTATCAAGGTCCCAAAAGTTTGTCTCACTTCAAGATTTTGTACCCTCTAAAATAGGCTGAAGTTTTCTTAGGCTAAGCAAGCAGATCACTGTTGTCAACAATTCCTTATCCTTCTACTCCAGTATCCTTCAGGAAAAGCTCTGGAACTCCCCATGTAACACAGGGACAGACTTTAACTAGAACTAAACCAACAAATAAACCCCAAATCCAAAAAAACCCAAGACCTGAAGAAAGCTACTGAAAACAGTTTGTTTTATTTCCAGGATCAAATATTACAATAGGACATTTACATATATTTATAAAAAATGCAGCAGTTGTGTAATATAGATCAGAGGTTTCCTTGAGTTTGGTCCCTCCCAGCACAGTGAGCTGAAATCTTCCAAATGAATCCTCTCCCTCCTCCCATGTGAAGTCGACATCACTGAAGAAGAAAGCGACCGTTGTAAAAAGTTGTGACTTGAAACTGGATGTTCCCCAGTTCGAGGAAACAGCCTCATTTTTAAGAAAAAAAATCAGCTGTCCTAGAGTGTGGTGTCTCTGAGTCTTACCCAGAGGGTCTTCATATAAATCTGGTCTATAAAATAGCACCTCGTCCCCTGCTCTGCAGACAGTTCCCGGCTCCTCCCATGCCTTAAATCTCAGCACCATTTCACAAGCAAAGTTACATACAATGACTTTTCTCCGTACTGCAGACACTCACAGCAACTCAAGCCAGTGACCAAGTCCTGGATTTCTGCCATCACTCACCAGGTACCTATGGAAAACACCGGATGATCCCGAGGCAGGCCGAGGCACTGGTGTCGAGTGCCGCGGTCTCCGATTAAGAACACGTGTGTGTGTGTATGTACATATGGCTCTGTTTATTGGGAGTGGACAGACACCAAAGCATCTCACGGACAAGAGGAGAAAGGAATAAAAGTCATCACAGAAAGAGCATCCATTAACCTCCCCAGATCCAAATCCAGACAGGCCTGTGGGCACTTCCAGCAACCCGGACGGCCAACACAGGGCTCAACATCAGTTTGCTTTGTCTTTGAACCAGGAGCTGTTCGGTTTACAGAACATAATTTGTTAAAATAAATAAATAGAAAAAGGGTGAGGGAGAGCAGAGGCTGGATGTGAAGCTATTAGAACAGCCAGACAAGGCACAGCCAGCTCTTCTGGGACAGCGACTTTGCACTTCCCCCACCTAAAACACATCCCTGTCACTCCTTCTCCTCTTGGAATACCAGACCACCTGTTTTATCAACCTGATCAAAAAGGGATTAAACCAGAAGAAAGCAGTGAGATTTAACACAAACCGAAAAGGAACAAAAATTAAGTGACAAGTTCCTGAAATGACACAGATCTTTCCACTTGCACCGACATTCCCACACAGGTCTCTATGCTCGTAACCTGTTTTGATGTGGTTTAGACAAACAACCACAAACACCATGTTTCTGCATCTCTGCAGTGTTTGCTACCTGACAAAACACAGCCCAAGTGACGCTCTGCCTCCAAAAGAGAATTGGTTTTAGTTTAGCCCTTGTTGCTCAAGTCCCCACGCACAAGCTCAGTGCTCCAGGAGGAACAGGAGTTTGAGATCCTTCAGCAGGGAGGTGGAGTTATTAAACCCTGCACTAAACCCAGTTTCTGCAAGGGCACAAACCACAGCACTGGCAGAAGGGGAAGCTGCAGAAGCTGGTGCAGGTGAGTGGACAAATTTGGTAATCTTTACAAAAGGTGGCTCTGAAGGACGTGGGCCCTGTGAAACACAAGCTGGACAGAGCAGAGGTGTCACTTCCCCGTAACAGAGAGGCAAAAGGTCAGGGAGCTCCGGGAAGAGCTGATGGAAAACTCCTGTTTAAACGTCCTTAGGAGCAGTACCTTTGGATGGTGTCCAGTACACCTTCCAAGGCTACATGCACATAGTGGACATTCCTTTAACATTGGTGGTGTTAACAGAGCCGATTTATCAGGAAAAGCAACACACTTCAACGTCAGAAGTCATAAAAATCACAGACCTTAATTCGAAGCCTTACGAATATAACCCAAGTATGACCAGAAATGTTTGGCACGGCCTTTACCTGCCCTTTTTACGTCATGCTGTGAGGTTGAAGCTGGTCAGTCTGCTTGACTTAAGAGCACGTGGCGTCAGGAAGACCCAAAATCCTTCTGTGGGCCTCTGAAGGATCACAGGTGGGAAGTAAATGCGTCAGCAGCACCTGGCAGGGAAAGCCAGTGCTCATTTCACCTTCTGTTTGTGAATCCAGGTTGTGACTGGGACTACTGGACATCGAATCCCCAAATGAAGCCTTGTGGGATGAAGAGTGTAGGCAGAGGAAATATCCCTGCTGAGTCCTCTGCCCAGAAAAGCCTCCACTGCCTACATGAACTGCTGCTCCTCCAAGCCCAGCCCTTGCAACACCACACGCAGATTCTCACCAAGCAATGCCCTCCGGAAGCCACAAACCACGGCCATTAAAGGATTTGTTTCCTTTGTCCTTTGTGTGTCAACATCTTATTTCACAACCAGATCTAAGGCATTTTTTTGCCAACCTGCCAAAGGCAGTTTTCACACATCCAGAGGTGACTGTGGCAAAGGCCCTTTAAACAGAGCCCAGCCAGCCCTCACCTTCTCTGCTGTCCCAGCCACAATCTGGTTCATGGTTTCACCCCCTTTCCTCAGGACAGCAAAACACATCCTGCCACAAGGGCTTCAACAGGGATGAAGATCTGAAAGGGTTGTATCCTGGCTGTTTCTTAACAGCTTTCAGCCCCCAGAGCACAGCTGACTGACACGTGTGCCACAGCACTGAGTGTTATCTGGGTTGGGAAGAAGGGAGAGAGGGCTGAGGAATGAAGGGAGAGAAGAGCCATGTGTAGGGAACACACATTCCCTAAACATTCTTTTCTCTGTCTCTTGCTCTCGAAGCAAAGCAAAAGAAAACTGATAGAAAAAGCCACATTGTGGCACAGAAACCAACAGCAGTGACAAAAAAAAGCCAGGACTGCGATTTCTTGGAACAGAATGAACTACAAGAAACCAAAAGATGGGAGAATCTACTTTCAATATAAATCTTCATGTTCTTCTTTCCCTGCTGGAGCAACTCCTGGTGTGCGCACAGAGCTCACAGCCCAGTGAGGACACAAGTACACCCAAAGAGGGGCTGGGGGAGAGAAGCTGCCCTTAAACCAGATGTGGGAGCGAGAGGGCAGAGTCAATTCTGCAACTCTAACTGCAGGAAAGCGGCTGTTGGACAACATTCCCAGAGGGGACACTGCCCAAACTGAGCTGGGCCTCCACAAGCCAAACACAAACTGGGGTCAGATTTTGCTTTCCTGACACTACATCCTGAAGCAGAATGCAGCCAGTGTTTGTGTAGAAGAGGAACCAATTTACACAATTGCATGATTACATGTCAAACCCAATGATGAGCAGAAGACAGCTGTGAGCTCAAATTCTCTTGGGAAATGCAAGACATTTTCTGTGATTCCTCACATTTAAAGGCTCCTAAGTATCCAGGCTAGTATGAAACTAAAGGCAAAATATCCTGAAAAGTTTGAACACGGTAAATTTCTGACTACTGAAGTCTCTAACATGTACAATCATCTGAGACTGGCAGAAAAAATCAGCAAGTATGGCAGGTCCCAGCTGCCTTTTCTCCTCACTGAAGAGCGAGGAGACTGTCAAAGTTTTTAGTTGTAAACACACAAATTTCACCAACCCTTGATGGCTGTGCTGCTTAACTCCTGTCCCACTGTAAGCACCTGCTGAAACACCAGCTGATCTACAGAGGACACTGGAGGAAAAACAGGGCACTGACTTCTGGAGTCAACTTCCAGAGCTGAAAGGAAAGCCTAAAGCAAGGGAGCAGCTTTCTCGTGCAGCCCCCCAGCCTCAGAGTTGAATGACAGCAGATGAACATGGCAACAGAATAAAAACCATCCCAGGGAGTTCAAGCCACCAGGCTGGGAAGCTTTTTCTGAAGCATTAACTCGTGCCAGTCACTCCTGGGAAAACCAACCAAGACACTGTGCCAAAGGAGAAAAAAAGCCAACTAACTGTCAGGTCTGTGGCAGGTGTTTTCAGAGCCCGAGATCTCCACAGCATCACCTTCTGTCATCATTTGCAAAATCCTGAGAGCAAGTAAGGAGACACTTTGAGGATGTTGGGAAGAGAACATGGAAAACCCACCCACTCCCACAAAAGGGGACACAGCAGCGGACACACAGCTTTCCCTCTGGGCCAAGCAGTCAATCCCAAATACAGCCCAGCTGGCTTTTTTGGGGGGGGAGGGGGGGTTGGTTGTTTTTTTTTACTGTGTCCACTGGCAGTTTAAAGCAGGAGGAAAACAGGAAGTCAACCTGGAAGCCTTAAAATTAGATGGGGGCAGAGCATTTTACCACAGCTCAACCCACAACCCCTTCCCAAAACCAGAGTGTTGGGTAAGTGAACCCTTGAGAAGGCTGGAAGGTTAATGGACACCTTTCATGTAGGGAATCCAAACAAAGGAAAGGCCGTCCTGAAGATTACGCTCTCTCCTTCGAGAGATGACTCAGTGCCTTATCACACACTCATTTCAAAAATAAATTAAATCAGAACAGATTTAAGAATAGCAGCGAGAAGGGTTTGTGTATTATGGCCACTCCAAGCTCCAGCGTGCCAGACACACCGATCACCGTTTTACTTTACCCCAGGAGAGCAGAGGGAAGATGTTCATCCCAACACCCTCTGCAACTGAGGAAGAAAATAGAACTCTGAGCGCTCTCATTTGGTCACTAGAGCAGGAGAAAGGAGGAAGAGGGAGAGGAGAAGGGAGGAAGAGAGAGGAAGAGAGGGAAGGGCCAGTCAGCTGCCTGTCTGATTCCAGCACTGCAATCCTATGACCCTTAACTGCATATTTAACGAGTCGGTGTCCCGGGCAAAGGGGAGAGGGGAGGAAGGCTGGGAGAACTCAGGCCACAGTGCTAATTCCTTTCCTGCACAAAGACAGTCTCTTGAGGACACAGGCCTGCCTCCTGTAACGTGATCTCATAGTCCAGGTGGGAGAGTTTCCTCCGGGGGAAGTTGGTGAGCAGTTCAAAGCGTTCGTTGGGGTATCCTTTGGACTGGACGTGTTTCACAAGGGCCTGGGGAGAAAGAGAGGCAAAGGAGTGTCACAGAATTCAAAAGAGGAACCTAATGCACATAAGGAAAACGATACATAACAGCACACTAAGGCAAGAAATAAAAAATAAAATTTGCGAACAAAATAAAAAGTTGAAAAAATTTGAAAAAAAAAAAAATTTTTGGAAAAAAAAAAAAAAAAGCGCCTTAAATGCCCCCAGATAAAAGCCCCCTCACTTGTTTATCAGATATTAATCCTTACCCTAAACCTAAAAGCCACCATGGCAGGGGATGGAACTGGATGAGCTTTAAGGTCCCTTCAAACCCAAACCATTCTGTGATTTTATGATGGAAGGGGCTCCAGAAGGACCCAACCTCTGACCTAACCCACTCTTGGAAGCTTGCTGCTTGCCTAGAGATGCAGGATCTCACTGGGATGATTTTGGTGGGATTATCATCACAGTGTTCCAATATAAAGATGATAGAGGCATTTCTTTTCCAAAGATGCACAGTGAGGAGAGATAGCACACACAAGTTACCCCAGGGGAAATTTCATCTGGATATAGAAAAGGAATCCTTTATCGTGAGAGAAATTAAACTTTGGAGTAAACTTCCCAGGGAAACAGTGCCATGTCCCTTGCTGGAATTATTCTGGACTCAGCTTGAGAAGGCCCTGGACAAGCTCATCTACAGCCCTGCTTTCATCAGTTAAAACTCCTCAAGTGCAACTGTCTCCTGAAACAATTTCTTTTTCCAGTTCTGACCAGCTTTAAAATGGGAAAAATCACCGTGGAAATGATGCTCACAAAGAACCACCTGAGACTCAAATCTCGGTCTGACCGGAACGGCTTTAGAAGATCACATGAGGTGAGCACACAAGCTGCCTGCTCAGAGCTCTGCAATCAGAGGAGGTCTTTACCCACAAACCTTGACTCAGCTCAATTCCTCTGCTGACTGTAGGGCAGAAAGGAAATCACATGCTGAGAGAAATTTCCTTTAACTTCCACACTCCATAAAAGGAGCCAAACCAGCAGGCAGGGTCGTCAGGGGATGTCTCAGTATTACCCCTATGTACTGCCTAAATAAACCCCTTAAGTATTCAAAAGTGCTACATGTTTAATAATCCACACAAATTTACTTAGCAGGCTGCTTTCAAAAAGCAGTTGAGCTTTTTTTTTTCCCCATTATTTTCAAGCAGGAGAGTTAAGAACATGAGCTGAGGACACTGTACACTCCCAGAGTGCTGCAGACTGGGTGACAGCCTCATTTTCTGTACGAGATAGGTCACTTCTCCCTCAAATCTGCACAAAACCCTTCTGAAAAGGTGTGCTTTTGCCTTCTCTAAGACTATGAGGTTGATTACATGAAAAAGAGCTTAGCTGGCCACTGTGTCCTGAGAGCTCGTGGCTAACAGGAACCCACAAACTGCTTCCAGGGAAGCACCCACAAAATCTGGATGGCAATGCCATCCACATCGACACCTCCAAGGGAAGCCAGCCCAAAGTACACCTGAAACCGTGAATTCACTGTGAAACTGAAATTAATACTGTAATGAATTTGTTCTGAGAGAACTTCCTCCAAGGTCTGCTCTGTCATCCATGCCCAGAAGGGAGAGTGGAAGTCTGATGGGAGTGATGGAGAATGAGAATGGAGAGTTTTGCTTTCGCTTTTACCAACTGAACTTTTCCATTTAGAAACAAGGTGCCACAAATGAGTGAGCTGAGGGTGTTTTATGGTAATTAATGATTAATGCAGAAGCCACTTAGAGCCACTGTGGAATGGAAATGAGCAGTTTGGGGATTAAGGAAGATGCTGGAGTGTACTGGGAAGCCAAGCAGCAACACACAGAGTGAGCAGGGCCTGCTGATCAGAGGGGAGTGACATGGAACACAACAGAAGGACAGTGCAAGCACTCCCTGGACAGACCTCTTCCACTAGACCTGAATTCAACAGTGCCAGAGGTACAGCAATTCTCCAGGTTCAGATCTCCTGTACTCAAACAAGGATTCCCATTAACTGCACTCACCAGAAGTTTAGCTTGTTCGGGCAGTGAAACTTGTTCCCTCTTTCCATCTGGATACCTCAGCATCAGCTGTGCCTTTGGTCCTACACAAAGGAAGTTACTGCAAGTTAATAACAGGACTTGAGTTGAGCTCTTGTGCAGGTTGTAGGTGGGACAGCACAGCAGGATTAGGGACTGCAGATAAACACAGGGTTCCAGTCTATGAAGATGTATTTCCACCACATGTGCTTTAAAATACACACATCAAACTCAGGACTCTTCCAAGACAGTAGTGACTGGAACCAGTCAGCGTGTCCAGAGCAAGCTGCACCTGCATTACACCAATGTGTGCCTTACTCCTGGGCAAGGCCTCAAACTAAGAAACCTGAGCTGAGGGACTTGGTCACAGCATCAACCCTGCCATAGCCCAAGGAACACCCTCATGGACAGGGTGGGACTGCTGGTGTGTCCTGTGCATGGACTCCATGATCCTTACAGGTCCCTCCCAGCTCAGGAGGTTCTGTGACACTGTACCTAACAGGACTCTGCAGGCTGAGCCAAAGTGGTGGTGCTGCTGCCACAGGAGAATCACTGTCTGGTGGCAAGGACTCAGTAAATCAGAGGAGATTCAGCTTTTTAAAACCAGGGAGAAAACCATGCTTGGCAGAGTATAAACAGTTTCAGGGGGAAAAAAAAAAAAACAAACCAAAAGAAAACATAGCAAAGGCCAGGTCATGATAAACAGTGTGACCTCACCATTCACATCTAGGCCCCGGAAGGTGCTCTCAGGCTTGTCCGGTGACTCCTCCAGCATCCCCGCGTCGATGCAGGGCACGGCTCTGTGGTTGGATGTCGGCCCAGGCTCAGTCCTTGCAGGGGCCTCAGGCTGAGGCCTCCGGCTCTCCTCTTTTTTACACCCCAAGTCCTTGTGTGGAGACTTCCTCAGCTTGGCAGGAACCTCCGATTCCTCCTCCTCCTCCGAGCCGCAAACTGAAATAAACTCCTCACTTCCAGAAAAAAGCTCCGACTCCGACTCCTCGTCCGACCGGCTCTCCTGCTTGGCCTGCGAGGAATCAAAATGGGTCTCCTGCAGGGACGCTCTGATGGCAGCTTCCAGCTGGCTGTCCTCACTGGCATCGATGAGACTCTCCTGTGGAATGCAGGCACGACACAAACACGTCAGAACCGCTTTTAAACCTACCGAAAAATCAAAAGGTCTTCCAAAGGTAAGCTACTAAACCTGTCAGGAACAAACAGCAGGGAAAGCTAGTGGTGCTATTATTAGTTCATGGCTTCTCCTTGGAGTTCTTGCATGGAGGCATCCATTTTCCTCTCACACATGCTGTTAAATCCAAACCAAATGCTGAGAGCACACACTGCCCAACAGAACGATGATCCCGGGAGAAGGCATTCCCTGGCACACCACATGTTTGCATGCCCTTGCACTAACTCGGTGAATCTGCCTGGGGAATCAGTGGAGCTGGATAAAGACAGGCCAGAGTGCTCTTTCAGGTGCCTCCAGCCCTGCCAGAAGGCCTCGTACTTACTGAGCGGGAGCATTTCTGGGGAGGGCTGGTGGAATGCCCATCCAGCTGGCCATGCTCACTCAGGAACCCGGTCACTTGGTCCAGGAAAGAAGTCACATCCAGCTGGTGCCACTCCACCAGCTTCTGGCCTAGGGAACAAAAGGCATCATGAAACACAATTGCAGCCAAAAATGGCAGTCCAGTGGTCAAACACACCAACTCACTGCTGCAAGAGTCCGTATTTGTGGAACTGCAGCTTCCTACAAGGCTACCACCTGATAATCATGGAGCTTCCTCCTTCCACTCCCTTGAAAAGGGCCACACACAAATACAGTCAGTTTGTTCCCTTCTTTTCTTTCCATCTATGGGAACGTGAGCACAGAACGGTGAATTTGTCTTCCAAATGAGTAAACACCACTTGGATTATGAAGAAGTACTTCTACATTCTTGCTGAATTGATTCCTACCCTTGGGAAACAGCATTTGTTCCCAGAAGCAAAGTGCTAGGAAGAGTATCCTAACTTCAGCTGCAACATTAAAAATATATATATATATATATATATATTTGGCTGGTTTAAGTCAAACATGAAGAAATCTCAGCTTTGATCACAGGCATTATTACTTCAGTCTTTAGAAGGAGGAGACCAGACCAGCATTATATGACCTGACAGCTGTATTACATGATGATAAAAGAAGGTGCTGGGATACAAGAGAAAAAGTAACACTTTTGAAAGAACTGGAGGGGGAAGCAGAAGTTTGACTGTTCAGGTAAAAACCCCAAACAAACAAACAAAGAAACAAACAAAAACCCCAAACAACAAACTGAAGCCAAAACAGCATTTCAAAACTAAGAGGCATTTTAAAAAGCCACCATTGAGCCTCACAAAAATAGTGTGGAAGGAGCAGGAAGCAGATTCATTTGTAAGCAGTGCTTAAAGTATTGTAGTTTACTCACCATGTGATTTCAAGAAGCTTTTAAAAGGCGAGTTTAAAAAAAAGAATTCAATTCAGAGCTCTACCACCAGGTGGAACTATTTTCACCTCCTAAGCAAAGCACTCGCTAAGCTTCAAATACAGGAGATTTCTGCAAGTGTGGGGGGGTTTCACTCCCTCAGTTCCTCCAGAACATACTGTGGCACTGCTTCAGCAACAGCAAGGTCTCGCAGAGATTCTTCAGCCCGGTGTAACACCAACTGCAGCGGAAGAAAGCTTGCAGGTAACCGATTGGCAGATGCCTTACCTGTCCTGGGATCCAGGATGGAGACGTAAGGGAAGTCTGCTAACTTATAGAACTGGATGTACCGCTGTCCTTCCTCACTGTCGTGGTACACCTGCAAAACACCACGCTGGGCAAATCAGTGGCTGCAGAGGGAACACAAACAAACTGTGCCTTGAAAACGCACCGGGTTTTTCTCTTGTTTTACAGGATAAACTACGAAAGGTATGTAGAGTTCTCATAACTGTGACAAGCTGACAATCTGCCTCCAGCTCTCCATGTGTTAGAACCTCGACTGCACAAGTGAAAAGCTGTTTATGCATTCAAATGCATATCCACGAATTGCATCTACATCCATAAACTACACATGCTCCATGACATACATCTCCTCTGCAAGTTCAAGACAATTCCATCATGTCATTGCATTCAAACAAGTCCTTTTTTTGTTTTGGTTTGTTTTTTTCCTCTTCCATCTACCAAGGCCCTAAATCACCCCCCACATCCAGCCCCATTCCATTTCTCACCTGCCAAAAGATGAAGTGGTCCCGGATGATGTTCTTCACGGCCTCGTTGCTCCAGACGTCGCGGTTGAGACACTGGCAGGCAAAGTCTTGCACGTTCTGGATGTTTATCATCAGCCACTTGTTCTGCATCTGCCCACACTCCTTGGCCTGGAAGCAGAGAGGAAAGTTTTATGAGATCAGACTGAAGAGCCAGACACCGCCAATGCTCAGGGATGGCTTCTAACACTGTCAGACCTTCCACCAAAACCCTTCCCAGTGAGGAAGATGGACAGAGCTAGTGAAAAAGGCATCCACAAGACAGAAGGCAGGGCTGAAGGATCTGCTTTAAAATGAGCCTGGCTGAATTACAGAATCACATCGATGAACAGAGCTGCTGGATTTTCAACAAGCCAAGCACATGGTGGGAAAGGCAACTCAGAGGGGGGGACACACAAGGCGATGCTGAATAAAGTATTTATTCAGGAAAAAGTGTAGTCAGTCACACTGGTCTGACAACAAAGACCTACTCAGTCTAAAGATAAACCCATGGATCATCTAGTTAAACAGGTTGCATAATTGACAGAGGACTCGTAATAATTCAACAGGACCGCTTTGCTGTTTTCTTTTGCCTCTCCCAGTTTTGAGTTACTCTGTGACTGTCCAGCTGCCGAATTAGGCACCCTTTTTTGATGCTCCTTATCCAGACTGCAAGTGAGGAGGAAGACAAGAAGGCGCAGGAAGAAATCTTACTGGTTTGAGGCACAAAGCTGGCACTGTCTGATTGCTTGGTGGCAAGTTAATGGTAGGAGTTTGATCAAGAATGTAATTCTGATCGCTGAACTGTCATACCTGTTGAAAAAAAGAGGGCTAGATCAACAGCAGGAATGCTCTTACCACCTGGAAAGACTGGAATTGGCATAGGAACTCCCTCTGCTTTCAAAAATATATATTTTTAAGTTATGTTCACCATCCTGCTGGTAACGTGCTGTCGAGGAATTCAAACAAAAAAAATTCAGAGGAATCAGGATGTTATGCAAGATTGTGCTGTTTCGGGCACTACTTTGTTCCCCAATCCACAGTTTTTACTTTTGAAGTGAATTTTAGCTGGTGTAGTTTGGAACAGTCAGCCTGTCCACTATGTGACAGACAGACACGTGAACCCCACACACTCAGCTTCACCAAGGCAAGAACCTCGGCCAACAAAATCCACCTGCGTGGCCAAGTTGCCCTGCAGAGACAGCTTTTGTTTCACTCAAAGGAAAAAAAAAAGTCAATGTAGAAGCATGGAACAGTCCTGTTCTCAAAAGGGGCTTCCCATTGACTACTTTCCACTAATATCGCACTGCCAGAATCCAGTATTAAGGGTCTTAAATACAGTCTTCGTGCTTTTATTTAAATGACTTGCTTTGAGCTAACCGTGGGTTTTGAGAATTAATTCTTGGAAATTGGTTTAAGACAAGGCCCAGAGGTAGTGCCCAAATATATAGGGAACAAAAATCCTTATGTTACTTGAGTCATTTGGATTCCCTTAGTCCTGTGTCCTAATCTAATATGTATTGGATTAAAAGAACAAACTCAAAAACATAGAATTAGAAAGCTGGGAAATGCACCTCGCTCTTCTGCACTTTGTAATACTTTTCAATATTAATGAAAACCTCTTGCTCTACCTCTCCTCTGTCCAGCCAAAGTCCTTTGAAGGATGGAAGCAGGAAATTCCACACAGAACATTGGCAAAGATGAGTTTTCACCTGTAGAGCAGGCAGAGCATTTGAAACTACTTTGAACTTGCTTCCAAAAACAGGCTTCAGATTTACCATTTAAAAGGACACAGTTAAACTGCTGCTAGCTCACACTCACAGCTCTGCTCTTACACAGCTCCTGGATTCTTCTGAGGAGGTGGAAGGAGAAGAGTGTGTGGGGAAGAAATGCTGAGGGTTTGGAGATTTTACAAGTGGGTCATTTTGGTGACAAAAGAACAAGGGTAGGTTTAAGAGCTGGCTTGTGTATCCCAAAAGCTGCCTGATGGATTTGGATCCACTGTTTCCACTGCCAACTGTCCCAGCCTTCTCTTCCCCCTTCGATGGACAAAGGCCAGCACCAGGCACTTGGGGAGCCCACAGACAGGGCACCACAGAACAGCCACTCTGAGAGCAGAGCCAGTGGAACTCAGATGCAAAAACCAAACCAAACCACTCCAATCTGTCCTGAGTTTGCCTTTACCCTTTCCCAGCCACATCTTTCATCACTACAACTTAGAGCAGCAAACTGGTCAGACAATCTGTGAAACAAGTCTTGGTTTACAACCGCTGCTGGATCTCACTGCACAACCTCTGGCTCTTGCACTAGTAAGAAGTTTTCTTCTCATCTGACTTCTCTGAACATGTGTGGTTTAAAAATGTTGGGGTGGCTCTTGGTGGCTCGGCTTTGTGGAAATGCAATCCTCCTTCAAGTCAGCAGGGAGGGGAAGGAAGTGGAGCCAAGCATCTTGTGACCCTCTGGACATCTGAGTGAATCAGGGTGGAAGACAACAGGCGACAGAGAGTCAGAGCAGGAGATCATCCAGCAAGAAATCTCCTGTCTGTGCCACACTTACACCTCCTGCCTGGGGCAGGGCACAGATCCTTTCTCCAAGCAGCCACTCCCGTGCCACAGCTGTACCTGCAGGCCATGCTGACCCAAACCAGGACAGAAGCACCTCATGTTCCTCTAGAACACGGTGACCAGATCAGCTTCCAAATTATTGCTGCTTGTTAAGCAGCAACAATAAAAATAAAATAAAATCGTTCTCAGCTGTAAAGCAGGAAGCAGCTAGAAAAGGCTTAACTTGTAAAACAGGCAAAAAAGTCACAAAGACAGACTAGAAACTCGGCAAAATGACATCCAGGCACTTCAGTGAATCCCCAGTGAGTGTTAAACACAGAACTGCACACACCAGAACCTCCTCCCTCAATAAGAAAGGTAAACTAAGGCAATTCAGTGTGTACGCCCCAAATTAAACCATCTCTCACATCACATGCAGGAAGGGAGAACACCTGCAGTTCCTGAAAGCAGTCTGAGATGAGAGCTAATCTGCTGTTCTCTACCAAGCATTTTGGGGGTGCAATTTGTTTATTGCACTTGAGTGATTTATTCCCAGCAGATTCCACATTAAGGAGACAACTCTAGTTTAGTAAACCACACACTTTACAAGAACAGTGATCACAAGTGGTTCTGCACGTGAAGCACAAGGCACCTTCACAAACAGCAAGTCAAAAAAAAACCCCAATGACATTCAACACTTGACATTTTTTCTTCAATGGAAGTTAATCTCACCTACTCCTAAAGCTTGTATCACTGAAAAAATGAAATGGCAGCTTTTTGGAGCTTACTGACAACAAAAACCCGAAGAGGGGCAACAGACCATGAGCAACAAAGATATGTGAAAGCACCAATAAGACCAGATGCCACCTACTCTTGCCAAGTTTGAATGAAGTCCTAAATCCTAAATGATTCCATGATAAATGTACATGGCTTAAGCCAGGCTGAGCCTTCCACAGGCTGGAACACACCACACGCCAAGCATGGTAAGGAAACCCCACTTAGATCAAAGCTTAACCACAAGAGCATCAAAATGACAGCATTTAGTTTTTTGGCACTCCAGGATGTGATGAGTATCTCTGGTTTATCCTCTGGTTTATCCTCAGCATACAGAGAAGGGAGAAAGCCAAGAGCAGCTTGCTAGAGATGAATTTTGAGAGGCTCTGGTCACTGAGGCCCCACACTGCCCCAGGCTGACGCAGCAGAGCAATTTGCAGGCTGGAAAGGTAAAGTGCAAGTGACTGACACATTGAGAAGATGAAGAGTTTTACTGCAACGAAGCTGAGGAGCATCAGAGTGAAATGAGGTATCCCATGGGACAAGGAACTGTACAGGAACACACACCAGGAAGTGTCCACGTCTTTAGAGTGGAGCTCCTGCACGGAACAAGGTGAGTACATACAACCCCCTTCCCCACTCCCAGCCCACCCTTTCTTTTTCTTTATTTCTCAAGAGTGAATCAGAATGCAGAGACTTTAGGACAAACAAATTCATCAGTCAGTTGTGTCACTCTCTGAAACTACTTCTGACTGTTACAGATGCCACAATTAACATTGCTAAAGTCTTGACATGTTTTCAGCAAGACCCGGGGAAGGACGAGCACACATCTCAAATTCCACTCCCTGGCTGTCCTGGAGCAGCACTGGAATTTTGTTAGAAGATTAAACACATGGAGGGCACCTCAGAACAGGGGAATTAGCGACAAGGCAACTGACCCCTGGTGATTGGGGAAGCATAAAAAGAGATGAGGGTAACAGAATGAGAGTTGGAGACTCAGTAAGGGCACGAGTGTTTCATCAAAAGTTCTCCAGCAGTGCTACAGTATTTGTGCACAGCAATAGAGGCACATGTGAAAACAAGGTAAATAATATTTTTGTTCAGCTCCTGCAGTCAGTTCTCCAGCATCTGCACTGCACCATTTGATCATTATTTTGCGTTCCCATTAAATAATATCACGATAACAATCATTACCATCATCAGTCTCAGCTATTCAAAGATGACCAGGAGGAAGTTCAGTAGTAACTGCAACTTCTGAAGAATATCTGGAAATTAAGGGCTCAAAAAATAAAAATATATACCAATATGCATATTCTCTAATCATTAGTTAAGCTCCTGATCTGCATCATAAAAACTCAGGACAAGATCCACACAGGCCTACAGAGACAGGAAAGGTGACACCTGAAGATATTTAAAGCTGACAGTCCCCTGTATCTCTGGGATACTTTTCCCATCACTACCAGATGCAAAAGGCACCCATTTTGTACATGAGCTGGGCCTCTACTGAAGGTAAAGTTGTGGCTTCACGGCAAAGCCCCACTCAAATACTTTTAGTAGCTCAGGTATCAAAAACCACTCAGCTGTGTTAACGCCACCTGAGCTCCTCAGCAGGGCTGTGCTGCCAACTACCCTGCCCCTTGTGAAGTCCTTCCTCACCTATCCACAGCAATCCTCCTCCAGCTTTTCCTGTATCATGTCCTACGGGGATTCAGTTTTTCCCTTCTGATCAGCCTCCCTTGCTCACCAAAGTCCTTCACCAGGTGTGATTTACCACACTGACGCTGAAACATAAACAATGGGCTCTCCATGGTCAGGAGCTGGACTTGATGGTCCTTGTGGGCATTAGTGAGGTCCTTCAACGTCACGAGCATTCCCACACACAATTCACCAAATATTTATCACCGCACAGCCCTTTGCAACCTCCTGACCCTCCAGCCGTGGATCCCCCCCTCGCCATGCCAGCAGCCTGACACGGCCACCACAGAGCAGCTGCACCCCCAACTTCCAGCCCTCACCGTTTCAAAGCTGCCCTTGTGCATCAGGTCAATGGGAGGCCTGAAGAGATCTGCCAGCGTCGTCAGCTTCTTGTCCACGGCCCCTCCGTTCCGGAGCTCCTGCTCCTGCCGAACTGCGCCGCCCCAAGAGGAAAGGAAGCTGAGTTAGACAGAAGGCACTCACAGAGTGATGCTCTAAAAGGGGATATTGTATGAGCTATATTGTAGCAATGGAATATTTCTGCTGTAGTGTTTCCATCACATGACTGTGGGGCAATCCCACAGAAAAGAAAATCCAAACAGATTGAGCTTATATGGAAAACTCTCTTTGGGTGTTTATATTTAATATCAAATCTTCCCACAATCAGCTCAAGGTACCACTGTCTCAGGTGAACAGGTTTCCAGACTTGTTTATCCCCAAGTACCACACTTTGAAGCATCCCTGTGGAACAGGCCTAGGAGAGAGGAAATAACCTGGACTTTCACAACCAGGGCTGCTTTTCCAGAGACAGACAGGCAGTGATGTTCATCTATAAAGTTTTACCAAAAAGCATGATAAAGTTTCACCATAAACCCTCACAATGAATTACATATGGTGCATCTCTAAATGTCTTAAGAGTGGAATCCCACAATGGTTTGGGTTGGAAGGGAACTTAAAGCTCATCCAGTTCCAACCCCTGCCAGGGGGTAGGGACACCTTCCCCTAGACCAGGTTGGAAGATGGTGAGAATAAAAATTGTGATTCTGTAAATGTTGCATTTTCATTTCCACAGCTGCCAGTGACTTTTGTACTTAATGAGTTCGTTACTGCTGCAAAACCCTCACCAAACCTTGTCAGGGGAAACAAAGTAATTATCAATACTTATTTTCAGTTTGGCAGCCCACACCAAACCGTGTGGGAACACGGTCCATGGAGCCCAGGAACAAGGGACAGGACAGGAGGAAACGGCCTCAGGCTGCACCAGGGGAGGTTAGGATTGGATATCAGGGAAACTTTCTTCCCTGAAAGGGCTGTCCAGCCCTGGCACAGCTGCCCAAGGCAGGGGTGGAGTCCCCATCCCTGGAGGGGTTAAAAGCCATGTGGATGTGGCACTTGGGGACATGGGTTAGTGGTGGCCTTGGCAGTGCTGGGAGAATGTTTGGACTCGATGGTCCTGGAGGGCTTTTCCAACCGTAATGGTTCTATGGTTACACCTCTGGAATACTCCAGCACCATCAGCAACAAGAACTGCACAAACAGCCACAACTCAGCTGTGAAATATCTGGTGTTGTGCTGTCACAGTGATATTCTGTGAAACTTAATGGATTAAACAACAGCCAGTGCTTTGGCATTTGGAAATCCTGTGTATGAACAGGCAGGGGCAAGCAGCAATTGGAGTCATGAGAACCTCGTGTGTGGCCACAGAAGAAGCCTCAGGGCTACTCAAATGGAATTCAAGTGCCAGAATGACCATTGCCTAGCCAAGAAATATTCAGTGGGCGAACTTAATTTCTACTTGGGTGTTAGAGATTCTTCCCCCTTTTTTACTCCCTCTAGAACAGAAAAAGAGGTTTTTTGAGAGACAGCAAGAAAGCATTTGCCTTGTGAAAGCAGACAGAAGACACTGTGATAATAATGATTCTACAATTCTAATAATGTTATTTTAAAAAAACTTCTATACCATCGGCAATTCAAAACCCATTCAACAACTGAAAGCTGTCCCAGCCAACAAGAGAAACAGTTTTTCAATCTTATTTGCATTAAATTAATAAAACAATGTCAGGCTTACTGCTCTGTAGACACTTACTGGTTTCTGTCTGAAAATCCCGAAAGCCATCGAATATGGAGCGCGCAGGTCTGCGTCTTTTAGGGGCTTGAAGAAACCAAAATTCAAGAGTTATGTCAAAAGTGTCTCGTCCAAACAAACACATATTAGTACTTTCCATTGCATGGGTGGGGAAACAGAAGAAGGACCCAAAGCAGGGATGATGTGGGAGCAGAGGAAGGGACAGGGGAGGATGGGAATAGGTGGTTTGTAAATCCCATTTTCTAACACATCCTGCCTCCAGCAAACCCTTCCCCAGAAACAACACATGTAGCAACAACACACAGATGTTTAAAGTCCTCCCCTTCTGATGGGCTCACCAAGGCCCATCAGCACGTAGTGGCAGAGCTGCCACAGCATCACCATGTCACAAATCCAGTCAAGATTTCACCAAAGGCCTTCCAGTGGATGAGAACCTTCAAAAGATTAAACCCCATGGGAGAATATTTTCTTTGTAAGGAAACACATGTGGGTTTTGTCCACAATGCAGTTCTATTCTTTTCTAAACTCTCCTCCTGACCCTGCCCCGACTTCTTGGCTGGACTGGCAACAGCCACATTTTTCCATTAGATCCAGTATCACTGGAAACCTTCAGAACTGATTATCCTGCCCCACTTAGATTCCTGAACCCACAGGAATCTATGGACCTTTGGCAAAAACTCTGTCAGGCCACAGGAACAAGTACAAAGCTTCTCTGCCTTCAGGGAGGCCTCAGCAGGACACCTTCCTCTGGAACCACTTCCCAGCTTGCACATCGTGGCCAAAGACCTCTCTGATGTTGAAATAAAAGGTTCAAGAGAAAACCAGTTCCCAGGTAAATCTGAAGCTTGGTCTCCTTCTCTTTTCTAACGCAGGAACTAAACAAAGGGAAAAGAGCATTTCCTGTGAGTGTGAGACCACTTCAGTGACGAGCACTTGCATGGCCCTCCTTGATAAAAAGGGCACGGTTCTCAATCCACTTGACACGACAAAAGTCAGCCCCGAAATGGCCTGGTCAACATGGGAAGGACAGAGACAACAAAAGTAGCTGCATAGTGCAGCTTAAAGAGCAAATTAAACTCCTAAATGAGAAATGGAGAAAGTTATCAGTAATAACCATACAGTTTGGCTCTTCCTTTTGATCTCCCGTCTCCCTGGGAAGCACGCATTTGTCCTCTTCATTTTCACAAAGACTGAGCCAAGGCTCAATCTCCCATCCCAGCACCTTGAACGCTTCCACAACAGTATCCCACAGTTCTGAACCCCCAGAATGCAGATGTGTGCTTAGTTAAATTAACTGGCTGTTGCCTCACCGGGTCTCATGAAACAGGAGTTAGCAAATTAGTACCACTGGGAATGCAGCATCTCTCATGTGTGAGGTTTTCGATACCACCGCTGTTATTTCTTCATATTTAACAAGTTCTGCTTTTCTTTTGTCACTTAGTCTCATCTCAACGTAAAGAAAACAGAAACAAAATAAAAACAAACACAAGCCTACCTCCAAACAAGGGCTCAGGCTCTACCAAAATTTCCTGCTTTTGAGGAATTGGAGCTCGTACTTCATCCCTATCAAAGGAGAAAAAAAAAAGATCAGAGAGATGATAATATTCGAAGGAATGCATAAACCACATTTCACTGTGCTCCGAAGGCTCCTGCAACTCGAACCAGTTAAGGATGCTGCTGTACCATAGCACAGAATGAAGAGATTTGGGGTTAAAAGGGACCTTGAGAGACCATCTATCCCCCCACATGGCACTGCTGTAGGACTTGGTACCCACTGTATCAAGTTCTGGCATAGATTACCTTTGATAGAAGGTTACACAAACCCCTGAGTAATTTGATCCCAGGCTTTGTCAATCTACTATTTAAACATTTTATCTTCTTTAACAACTTCGTTAGAACTTGGAAAAGTTCCTTAAAACTTAGCAAAAGTTTTTAATTACTCCATTTGCCATCCTCCTTCTCTGATTACCTACATAGAGAGCAAAAACTATTATCATTCTTATCACCAGTTTTCTTCTGTTGGAAGACTTTTTGCTTTCATTTGAAACCCAGAGCTCTCTCTTATCCAGAGGGAGGAAAACAAGATGGTCAAAACGGCCATTTCCCCTCACTTCAAGCCATTCTTGGCTTACACAGCTGGGCTCCCTCACACATCAACAGCTCAGTTACGCTTGCAGAGACAGATAATCTGGAATTGCAATTAGGACAAGAGAGGAAATCACAAGGGCTCTGAAACATCACTTCATCAGTGCAGTTAGCTGGCCCTTGGATCTGTGTGGAGGAGGACACTGGTTCACCCATCACTACATCCTGCCTATGAACTCCCTCTTCCCTCAGACTCTTCCAAGGTGTAAAGTGGAAGTATGAGGGGGAAGGATTTTCCTCTGTCTTTTTCCTGAAGAGGAAGATTTTCATAAAGACAAAAGCCTGGCCGGGTTTAATTTGCAATATTTAATGAATGCGATTTATACCAACTCATTTCCACTGGAAACATTCCATTTGTCCCAAACAGACTCATCAAGAGACAGCACCAAAAGCCCTTCTGCCGTGGTCAAGGGGAAAAACTCTTCCCTTTACAGACATCTGATCTGCAAGACACTGATACAGGGACTGCAGGGAGCAGTTTGCTCTGCCTGAGGCTGTGACACTTTTAGGGGCAGACTCGTCCCGCCGCCGCATTCCCCGGGTACGTACTCGGTGTGCGGGCGCGCGGCCGACACCGCCGCCGAGCTGGTGCTGGGCTCCTCGGCGATGCCCCCGCCGTCCAGGAACATCGTCACGGCCATCTCCAGGTTGTTGTTGCAGGCCTCCAGCATGTGCTTCCCCACGCTTTCGCTGGCACCTGGAAGGCCAAAGGGAAATGAAAGGGAATGACTGGAGGCGCCCGGAACAGCTTCCTCCCGAAGCATTAATGATCAGGAAGAGCGGTTCATCAGTTGCCATTTATCCCTGAATGAGACAAGCGCACATTTCTCAGGGGGAAGGGAAAGCCTGCACAGAGGACAGCCAGGCCTCTTCCTGACAGCGACAGAAAACTTCGTGGAAGCCACCTGAGGGGTTTCAGCATGGTTGTGGTTTTTTTCCAGAGGTCACACCTTCTCCTGGTACAATTTTGCCTGGCACGTGGTGGACCTGTTGGAGTCCAGGTGGGATGTTGGGCAGAAATTCTTCCCTGTGAGGGTGGGGAGGCCCTGGCACAGGTTGCCCAGAGAAACTGTGGCTGCCCCATCCCTGGAAGTGTCCAAGGCCAGCTTGGACAGGCTTTGGAGCAACCTGGGATAGTGGAAGGTGTCCCTTCCCGTGGCATCCATGGAATTGGATGAGCTTTAAGGTCCCTTCCAACCCAAACCATTCCATGATTCTGTGAATTTTCCAAACATAAGCAGGCATACAGAAAGAAAAATGAAAACCTGACTTAACATTTTAACAGGGAGAATACTAAATCAGCTGCTAAAGCTTTTTTACCCACTTGTAACAGATATTTAGAGCTGGAAGAAAAGGCTCCCTGATTTACTGATTGTGCTGATTTGCAAAAACAAACCAGCAGAAGTTCAGTTCATATAAGAAGGGAAAAAAACCAGCCCAGGGAGAGAAAGTAGCACTTGTCTACAGAGTTCTGTGTATAATGACTAACATTCATTAAAATCCTAGAATCACAGGATGGTTTGGGTTGGAAGGGACTTTAAAGACCACCCAGTGCCACCCCCTGCCATGGGCATGGACACCTCCCACTAGACCAGGCTGCTCCAAGCCCTGTCCAACCTGCCTTTGAGCACCTCCTAAAGTGCAATTAATCCCAGTTTAAACTTCGCTGCCAAGGATGAAAGAGTAGCTCCCAAAATCAATTGTGACTCTTTCCTCAGAGGGAAGAGTATACATCCCAACTTCCCCGCCAAAACTACACTGTCAGCAGAAGCGCCCTCAGCAAAGGAAGCTCTCCTGCACCCAACCCTGAGTTCAGCCCCTTCTCCACAGGTGGTGGGTGGGCTGCCAAAGAGCTTATTTCCCTATGGAAAGGCTGGTAGAGAAGGAACAGCAGTAAAATGCAGCTAAACCAGTCTGGGAGCAGCTTTGGGATCTGGCAGCAATTCTTCCTCCAAGTTCACCAAAACGAACGAAACGCTTTGCCCAAAAAAAACACAGGCTCACAGACAACATCAGTCTGGGCAAAACACATCTGGATGTTTCTCAAGATTTTCTGGGAAAGGTTTGAGAAGCTCCAGCTCAAACAGACTTTGAAACTGAGCTGAGAGCAACCCACTCTCAACAACCTGCACTTCAAACCACAGAGAAGGCCAGACTGACTGAGGGAACACTCGGCCTGCTGTGACAAAGGTGCCAGGATGGCAGGCAGCTGTTTGTGAGATCTTAATCAAGGTGAAGAAAGTGCAAAATAAAAACTAGTGACATCCCAAAAAAACGGCGCATTCCTCCCACAAACTGTTCTTTGGCGTTTTCGGCTCATTTCAATGCCAAGTGAAGCAATGAAACCACACCTGTGAGCCCGGGACACACACACACCACCCCACACCTCACTGTACAGTCATGCAAAACCATTCATTTGCAAGAACTAGAATGAAAATGATCATTCAACCCTCTGCTGTTTTAAAGAGATACCAGCACGGAAAGCGCTTGCACTGATTCCTCATCCCTCCTGAGGAAAGTGCCATCACGTGAAAGCTTCCAGTTCTTGTGCTGGCAAACAGAAAATGGTAAATATTTGGCACGTTTCAAAGCAAATTTCACAGAGATCCCATCATTTCCTTGAGAAGACATGCAGGAGCCACATCCTCCTAGCAGTACTCTTCTGGGTGAGAGCACCAAATAAACACAACTCTGCCATCAGATAAAATACAAGCACCAAGGGCTACTTCTCCTCATCCCTTACTATCCTACATTGCAGAGAAATCCCCCTAGTCAGGAGTGATTCCATACACACACAGCTCCAAGCTGGAAGCTGCTAACACAAACCACTGGGATGTGAACTTGGAGCACCTGTCACACCACACCAACAGCGGCCAGAGAAGCTCCACCACAACACACTTCTGGATACGACCTTAAATTCCATTAAAATGGAAAAAAACCAAAGCTTCAGAACTCCACCTGAACAGCTGGATGGGCAAAGCCCAGCAGGTTCTTTTTGTTTTTTCATTTTGGAAAGCGTAAAGAGGGGTGTTCTCACGTTTAACATAAAACACAGAAGCATAAAGAGCTGTTCAGGGTTTGAGTGTGTCCGATGGGATCCCGGGGGGCATCGGGAAGAGTATCGGCCAGGGACACAACCTGAACTGGAGCTGGCTCGAGCAACCCAACCAAAAGCGGTTTCACTTCTCTCTGGTCGTTTAGTTGATACATCTTATTAAACATCCCTGCAGCATCAGACGCGCGAAGCCATCAGCGAGGGGGAACCACAGCGAAGCAGATTAAGCACAAAGTGGGTCAAGCGCTCCGAGCGCCCGGCCCGGCGCTGTCAGGGGCTGTCACCTGACGCAAACTTCCACGTAAGAGCGACCTGCCACCTCCGCGAGCAAACTCAACCCTCCGCAAGTCGCCGGGACCGCACAATAATTACGTATTTTCAAAGGCGGACTCGGGGCTCCGCTCCCGGCGTTCCCCGCACGAGCGGGACGGGGCTCCCGCGGCGGAGCGGAGTCGGCAGGGAGGGCAGGAGGGGCGCGGAGGGAGCGGGACACGCACCGGGATAACCGGGAGCAAACCCCGAGCCGCGGCTGGGAGGGAGCCGCGCAGAAAGCCG
>JAWWES010000011.1:21303855-21317442 GCA_035583135.1 Lophotriccus pileatus | reverse complement strand
GCACCCACCGGTGATGGCGGTGAACTGCTGCACCAGCGCCCTCAGCGCCGCGGCGCCCGCCGAGCCCCCGGGCGCCGCCATCTTGCGCCGCCGCCGCCGCAGCACAACACACGCGCCGCCGTCCGGCGCGCACTGCGCATGCGCGAGGCCCGCCCCGCGCGCCCCTGCCCTCCCCGGCCGGCACCGCCCCGGGAGGAAGAGGGAGGGGGCGTGGCCGAGGTTGCCGCGGTGATAAGCCCCGCCCCCTCTGCCGCGCGCGAGGCGGGAGTTGCCGTGGCAACGCCCACCCCCCTCCTTTCCCCATCGCTCCCTCCGCGGCTTTCCCGGAGGATCCCTCCCGGCATTCCCGCGACGGGCACGGCCCGGAGCGGCACCCGCAGCACACGAAGCCGGGGAGTCCCACCCTGATTTACCCCGTCACAAAGGGTTTACACCCCGCGGGCCGCGTGTAGGGCGGGTCCAGGTGCGGCGATGGGGGAGAAGACACCGGGAATAACCCCGAGCACCGATACAGGTTGAGGGGGGACCTGCTGGAGAGCAGCGCTGCGGTGAAGGGCCTGGGGGACGACAAGCTGTCCCTGAGCCAGCAGTGGGTCCTGGGGGCCAAGAGGCCGACGGGATCCTGGGGGGCATCAGGAAGAGCGTATGCCCTCCCTGCCTCCCATCCCCTCCGGGAAGCGTCCGAGCCTGTAAAGTATCCATCTTTTTGGCGCTCTTTTTGTTTTTTCCTGGCAGTTGGATGAGCTTAACTCGGTTCGCAAACGGGAGAGATGAATCACCAGAGCTGAAGGCAGGTGAACTCACCCTTCTGAGCAGCAGTGAACCGTTACACCAGCCCGAACATCCCGAACACAGAGTCCTGCTTCGCAAACACCCGTAAAACAAAGCTCATTTCACCTGCTTCAGAGCTCCCGGCTCACAGAAACCAGCTGTTGGTACAAGCAAAATCCACCCAGCGGTGGCCAAATTCCACCCTCTCACAATAAGGATCCAAAAGGACAGGCCCAGTTGTGCCATGTGTGTGGTGAGGAACCTTTGGGGGACCCGAGGGCTGGCAGCCCCCCACCTCGGACGGGGCTGCTGCTGTGGGTGACAGGTTTGGGATGTTTTGCACTTAAGGATGGGGTTTATCTAACAATCAATTCGTGGCCCCCTGCTTTTTTCCGTTCTGCTTGCAAAAATAACAGTTCTTCTTATGTAAGAGCCCGTTCTGACACACTGAGGACAAAATTCAGCAAGCTGGAAAAACACAAATATCCCCCAAATCCTTTAACACACCCTCCAGCATAAACACACACCCCCCAAAACCCACTTGTGAGCTATTTGGACCTTTGAAATGGCAAATTTTGTGATGTTCACAGGAGTCACAGCAGCAGGATTTGCTGTTGCTGGTGAGGAAGGCTGTGGGAGCACCTCCCTTACTGAACTTCTTACATGGAAGAGAGGCATAACCACATATTAAAAGGGGAAAAAAAAGAAAGAATCCATGGAATAGCTTGTGGAGGAAAAGGGAATGAGTCTGGTGGGAAATGCAGCAATCCACGTACTGGGATGTGGCTTCAAGCCACTTGCACAAAGCACAGTGCTGCCAGAAAGGGAAATTCTCCCTTCTCCCTCACCCTCTGTACCCCTAATGCCTCCCCTACCCCTTTAACATCTGGAATTAAATTGTGGGGAGTCCCCAAATGCCAAAGCTGGCATAAACTTGGGGTTTGGGCAGCAAATAAACTCTTTCTCCTCATCTGCTTTGAAAATGGAGTTTATTTTTTACAGCCTTATCCAGCCTGGAAAGGCCAAGGGTCACCAGCACAGAAACAGCCTGTAGCTCTGCCTTAAAAAACACTTGAAATAATGAAGGGATACATTTGTTTCTGTTGATAGAAAACAACCTCAATTCAGGTCAGGATTAAATAGAAACAGATCCATACTGAGGTGCTTCCAGAACAATGGCTGAGGCAGCAGGAGGAAAAGTAAAGGATTTGCAGTGGGTCATCTGTTGCAGCTTTCTCCAAAAAAACTTCAGAACAGATCAATTATTTATGAGAAGCCCACCATTGATAGAGACATCCAGGCAGAGGGAAACAAAAAACCCAACAAATCAAGATCATTGGCTCGGTGTGCCCGTCACGCTTTCCATAAAATTTGGGGTTCTTTTGGGAAAACTAAGCCATCAGAAGATACTCATTCGAAGCATTTTGTTAGAAATTTCCCAAAACAGAATTAAAGTCATCAGTGGGGTTCAAAAAAAACCAGACAAATCTCAAACAGTTGCTGACTTTGGTGACTGACACCCTTCAGCACTCACAGATGGTGCTTGGCTCCACTTCAAACGTGAACAGTGCAAAAATACCCCCAAAGAAGCAAAGAAAAGCCAAAATATGGCTTCATAAAACAACAGATAAAACAACTGGCAAGAAAACTTCCTCTGTGGAGCAGGACCTGGTCAGCTCTTCACCAGCCTCAACTTCCTACCAGCCTCAGCACCATCAGGTCTAAATTACAATTTATTTTAAGTTATTTTAGTTTTAAACCCAACTGGAACAGTATTGGTAGTGCCTCAAATAATGGAGGGGAACAGTTACAGCCAGGCGGGGCAGTTATGTGAATCTTTAATTACAGTTACATCATTACTGACAACTCCAGTTTTCAGTAGCTTTCCCCCTTTTGGTTTAACTGTCTCCATCATAACTGGCTTCTGGACTGGGGGTATTTTTTTAATACTATGTGGTTTTAATCAGGACTCAAACCAGTTTGAGTATGAAAATTAAACAGCACCCAATACAGGTAACACAATTATAGAAGAATAAAGTCGCAGAACGTTAGCAATAAGAAAACAAAAGTATGTTGTTCTTAACAAGGAAAAACGGGATCTGCAGGAGGGACCTCTCTGAATAGAGGTGAGTATGAGCCCATAGCCTTGGCATCCGTGAAAGATCCTTGGCTCTGGCAGTGGAAGAATGACCTGTTCCTTCCCTCCTTTGTCCAAGGGAGGGGTTAGCACGTGAGAGGGAATGAGTGGCTACCTGTTATACTTCTATTACCGGGTTGCAATTCCATAAACAGCCAAAATTTCAGTGACATGCTTCAATTGACAGAGCGGTGGTTGTGCTGAGGGTTGGACCTTGCAGCTGGGAATACATTCTCTGCTTGCTTCCTCCACAGAACACGCATCCTTTCCCTAAAAGGCTCCGGATTGTCTCTTTAAGTTATCCTTGTACACCTGAACTGGTATTCACCTTCCAAACCGTGTAAAACCAAGCACCAGAAAACGAGAAACGCTGTGAGTCCCACAAGAAGTGTTGCAAGTGCTGGAAAATAACACTCAGGAAAAAGAGCTACTAAGAAATGTTCAAGGCTGGGGGTGTACACTGCTAAGACTCAGGACTCACACCACCACTGCCCAAAAGCGATTCCCCTCCAAACCAGCAACTCGGAACTGCTTAAGGAAGCTTTGCCTAACACGGGAGAACATCCCCACAGTTCCCATTCCCAGTCCACCACGTGTCCGTGGCTCTGCTGATCTACTCTGCAACAGGGCTTTTAAACATCTGCACAATCGTCTTCTGCTTGTTCTTAGGCAGTGAGCAAATCTCATTTTTGTCACTGGTATTGACCACACAATTCAAAACCTTTCCCTCCTTGATGCTGGGGGATTTCACCCGGACCTTGGCAGGGGACTGCCAGTTTTCGTTGCAGGAACCTTTTCGAGCCTTGTAGTGATTGGTTTCAGCCTGTTTTTTTGATACCTTTGAGTCTTTGGCCACCTTGGAACTTCCTTTTTTGGCAGCAGAGTCTTTCAGAGACTGAGGTGGTTTGGTGCGAAGCAGATACTCATCTGGAGAGCCCTTCTGCCGGTTGAGTGTCCTTTCCTCCTTGTCCAGCTCCTTTTGCAGCTGCAGAGCCAGGAGCCTGTCCTGCTCCTCCTGCCTACGCCTTTCATAGAACTCCTGCTCAAAGGCTCTTTGTGTTTGCAAGTTGAAATCGTTAATCTGCACCCCTTGGTCTTCCACACTTTCCGAACAGGTTCTTCTCCTCTTGTCAAGCGCCCCTGACTCAGTCACGGCATCAGCTGGGGCCTCCAGCAGCTTCCTTTTGGGAGTCTCCTTAGTGTTCTGCAGCCCCTCTGGTTCCTTTTCATCCGAGGGTGCAGCCACCTTCCCCAGATCACATCCTGCACTCTGGCTGTCAGATATCACAGCATTTGTCCCTGACTGAACAGAGGTACAAGTCTGAGGAGAGTTTTCAAGGTTTACGCTTTCTACATGTGTTAAACTGCCACTGTTTGGCTCCATTTCATCATCTTCTCCTTTGGATCTACAAAGAGCTGTTCTAGACCCTTCCCCTTCTGTGGCTCCATGAAGTGCATCTGGAACTCCATCTCCTAAACAATTTGGTCCTGGTGTTTTTTCCTGCTTGACAGAATTGGTTTCACCTGAAGCTGAGGCACTGAAATAGTTCATGCATGATTCCAAAAACGAATCCTTAGCACCAGAATCTTTATTTACACTGGTCAGCTGTGGAGACAGGGTTGGCATCTCCTCTTGCTCATCCTGCAGTGCAGAACAGCTGCCCTCACTGCTCTTGGTCTCCTGAAGAACAGGGAGAAACCACAAAGAAAGTAAATTTATTAAAAGCCCATGGGTGTGAATAAATGCCAATCTCACTTCTCATAGCTGCACTGTCCCGAACTGCTCTGAGAGAGCAACTGGGACACTTCTCTTTTTAAAAAATACCTAATTGTTTAATAATCATGAAAATATTTAAAACAACTCCAGAAACCCAGCTACAAGAACCGAAACCACAACTGCAGTGTTTTCCTGTTATCAGTGACTCAAACCAACTGTTCAAGCCTGCTCGTGTTCTTCTGAGGCCTACCAGGAATGATCAGACAGACAGACAGACAGACATGGAATGATGTAAATCAGGGTGCACTCCCCTCCAGTAACCTCCAGAACCGGGAATTATGAATATTGAGGGGGGTTTAAAAAGGGTGAGATAACCTGCCCAGCGCTGATGGGCAAGGGGAATAGAGGATGGAATGCTACAGGCAAAGGGAAAATATCCCATAATTACCAACACTAAGATTCATAACAAAATGATTCCAGTTACCACTGAGCCACAGCTGCTCCTGCCTCTTCCTGTGGTACAAGAGAACGATGCTGATCCCAACGTACCATGATTCTTCGGAGATAGGTACCTGAAAGGCAAAAAAAAAAGTACACTCAAACATTTTTTCCCTGGATTGCCAGCCCTTGGCATTAACCAAGATCTCCAGGTTCATTCTGACAAACCAAAACAACAGGAAGGGCAAGTGTTTCCCTTCTCCTCGTATGAGGAGATGTTTTAACCTTCAACACTTCACACATTTGTCCCCGATTATCAAGGGAAGTTGCCCCGCAGGACCCCAAGGAAGCAAATGGAGCAGAGGAACACTACCCGAAAAAACAGATCAATAATTAAGGAAGAAACACTTGAAACCCTTACTTCTGAATGTCTCCAGCGTTGCTTGGTTTGTTCTTTGCCTTGCACAAGTGTGCTGGGGATGTTTGAGGCGAGAGGCTGTGTGCTGGTGATGGGCTGCTGAGCACGTGTCCCTCGGCATCCTCGTTCTTCCATGACAAGCAAAAACAGTGTTATATAGAACAAAACACAACACAGACTAGAGAAACATGTCGCAAGACAACATGACAGGGATTGATGGAACGCACTGGAGTCAATTAAAATAACTGAATAAAATGTGAACCTTTATTTAAACACACCGTGTAAATTTATACCCTTCATCCCACGTGAGTTCAAGACAAGGGCCCAATAATGAGAGAGGTCAGGCTGACCATGAGCCTTGGTCTGCAGTTATTGGTTAGAATGTTTTAGTGAAGACTCCCTCAGCAGGTTTCTCAAAACATGAAACAGAAGCTTGCTCTGTTCGTAGATAAACATGTCCTGTTGACTACAAAGCAGTTTCTCATTCACATGAGAAAGTGTCTGAGGTCTGCAGGTGTCTTACGTAAACAAGTCTTCTAACTTGGGAGTACAAGGTCTCTCTCTCTGCTGAATAGGATGGGTTGTTCACTTACATATTTTTTACAAAATATGTCCGTTATTAGAATTCCTCCAACAGAAACCCCCAGAGAACTACTTTGATTTTGCTGCACTGTTAGTTACTTTTACCCAAAGAATTCCAGAACTGTGAGTAACAGATAGTTATGGAATAAGAAATGCTACACGTGCCGTACACTTTCCTGGATCTAGCATTGGAGGACAGGAGGATTTGCTCAAATAAGTACACAGCTTTCCTCACCGGGTAGAAAAACTCCACCTAACCAAAACAAATTAATTAAAATATAAAAAAATTCCCCAAAAGATAAGGTAAATTTTCGCTGTATGTTCTTTTTTTCCTGTACAGGTTAGAGATGTTATTTTCTTCCAAGGAAAGATTTTTAAAATCATGGGGAATAGGAAGCTTTCAGGAGAAAACCAGTGTTTTAAAATGTTTCACAATGAAAACATGCAGCACATGTGCTGGGTGCTGGATTTCAAGTGTGTATTACACAGGTAGAAATGTTTGGGGTATTTGACCCTCCTGCTGGTTTTTCAAAAATTAATCGTCAACCAAGGCTCTAAAGTACTGGGGGCTGACAACAGCTTCCAACTGCAACTAAAATAAATGCATATTATTCCAAATTTTAGCTTGATCTCTGAGAAGCTGCTGGCACTGTATCAATGTTTTCTGCTGTCCCCCCTCGACCCTAACTCACCAGACTGTTACTGAGCTGCCAGGCCAGCTCTTCGTCTTGCTTCAGCTGCTTCTCCATTTCCCTCCGCCTCTCTTCTGCCAACCTGTGCTCCTCCTCCTCCTCTGCCAGCAGCCGCTGGATCAGTTCCTCGCTCGCCTTGTTCTCCTCCTGTTCGTGCGCTCGCCTTTCTGCCTCCACCTACAACAGACGTGTTTGAAAACCCGCCTGGTTTTTGCACTTTGCACCAGAACCTCAGAGCTGACACTCCTTAAATGCAAACCACCCGCTGTTCACAAAAAAACTAGAGCCAGTATTTAACGGCAGGAGTCTCCAAAGGTGTAAATCACCGTTTACAGAGCCTCAGGTTTGACCACAGCCTTTTGGTTTCTGCCAGATCACACCATTAGCCTTGCTCACCTGCAAGGTTAAAGTCCATTCCTCACCTTTTCAAACAAAAACTAAGATCTCCAATACAGGGATCTACAGAGGAACTGGGATTAGGATTCTTTCTAAGGCTGGATGGCAGCTATTCCACAGCATTTGCTCAACTTGCTTATATCATTATACCATCACATACCCCAACGACAGCACATCTCTCTCTCCTAGGAGAGTCTTGCTCTCCCAAAACACACAAAAGCCAAAGCAGCAGGCCAAGAATTTTACACCTGCCTTCCTTACAGCAGATACCCACGGAGAGATCAGTTACCAGCAACTCCATGAGGACAGCAAAGTACTTCAAGACTCAATAAATCTTTCTTTGTTGGGTAAGGGAATTTGGAAATTACCCCCAGTCCTCTGCTTCACGCACTCCCCCTGCTCCTGTAACCATCTGCAAGGGGCTGTCGGGCAAAGGAGCATTCCCACATATTTTGCAACTATAAATCTTAGTACTAGTGTGTCTGAATCGGAAGGAGGATCCTTAAGTAGGCAAAACATCTATTTTCTTCTGGTTTTCAAATGACTGCAGGTAACAGAATAAGAAAATGCTGTATTCATTCAGTTGTGGTCTGTAAGGCAAGCATAAAACTAAAGGCCAAACAGTTCCAAATTTTTACATTTGCTACTTTCATGTGCATTGGCTGAGAGGTGAGGTAGGAGGTACAGATCAAGAAAACTTGAGAAATGTCACCTTGTGTCAAACACAAGGAAATCTCCCCTCTTCCATAAATTTAATCCATCCTTCAGGAGTGACCGGTATGTTCTTGCAGTTGCAATGCCCTTTTAAGTATCTTTATCATGAAATACCGTAACAGCTGTTTGTGGGAACAATTCATACAACTGGGAAAAACTCAAGTAACTGGATACAAAGTATTTATGCTTTTAAATGTATTTTTAGACTTACCTTGCTAATCTCTGCTTCATATTCCTGCCTCAGCTCCCCGGGCTTGCTCAGCTGGTGCTGTGGCTTGGGGACACAGACTAATGGAGAGGAAAAAAACAAAGTAAGGAATGAGATGGCCTTTGAGGTCCCTCCCAACTCAAACCATTCCATGGTTCATTACCTATTGCTACACTGACCATAACACTTGTTTTTCACTCGTTTTGACTAAAAAGACCTCATAACACTGCATGTTGAACAAGGTGCCATAGAGCCAACCTACCAACAAGCATCCCCCAAGGGAGCTTGAAAGATAATGAACCCAAAAATGCTTCTTCAAAAAGTCAACCCGATTTCATTCCTTCTCTCTGACACCACAATTTCAGGCTCTGAGACGCTTGTGTTGACCGAACCCCTGGAATCTCTAACCAAACTAATCAATAGAGTTAAGAAACTTTTAACCACTTCACTCACTTGACAGGGATAAAGAAACACACCCTCACACCCAAACACTGCTTGCAGATGCCACAGCTGGAAACTAGCAATAAAAACTGGGGCCTTTGCAAGGCCAGGCAGCCGCAGGAATGAACAAATACCCACTGCCATGACCAGACAACATCATTTTTACCCTCTGTACTACAAATGAAAGTGGCACTGCCCCTGCCTTGCCCCGCAGTAACACACCTGCCTACCCACAGCCCTTCAGCTCCCAACATCCAAAGCCCACCCACAGTAATTACTGTGGCAAAGCGGAGACATCCCAGGACAAGAGACATTCCACTTACTTTCCTCGTCCAAATCCTGCCCGTTAATCCTCCGCTCGCACTCCTCCGGGTAATTCTTCTGAATCTTCTCCCACAGCTCCCAGTTGACCAGAGTATTCCTGCGGGCATTGTACCGTGCCCAAGAAGAGACCCGACGCCGACAAAAGGGGCAAGAAAGGCTGGCCTTTTCCACCGTCAGCTGGAAGCAGGAATTACAGAGGGTATGGCTGCACGGCAGCGTGACGGGCTCCACGAAGATCTCCATGCAAATCTGGCACAGGCAGTCGGACAAGGAAAGCGGGGCCTTGGATTTCTTTGACATACTGGCTCGAGTTAGAGGAACGAGACTAGGACAACATCAGGACCTGAAAGCAAAGCCAAACATTTACATTCCTTACCGGAGGTAAAATAAAGGAAAACAGAAAACGTTTCACAACAGCTTTAAGAAAACGTCAGTGTATTTAGAAGCCTGTCTAAGTGGTTGCTTTTGCTCAGGACCTGACAGATTTCTAGAGGAAGACGCAAATCTTTCCAAAACTCATGGAAAAATTGTGCCAGGTTTTCCTACTGCAGTTTCCCATGAGCTGTAACAGGTGCTTTGGGGACAGCAAGCAGGTGGTAAGGAGAGAGGGGGAAAGAAGGTGAGAGTTCTTCCTGCCACTTCTATTACTCCATTTCTCTCCCAGCACTCTCTGTCTGTGACAAGCTATGCTGGATACGTTATCCCAGTTACCTTAACTTTCCGTTTGCTCAATTTTTCAGTACGTCCACGTCCTTCAAAAGCTGCTTTTGGCACAGACTTGCTTCCAGCACATTCTGAAGGTGAAATACATCATCAGGGCAGAGCACCTTCTTTCTCTTTCATTTGCTTGCTTAAGCTGATACCAAAAAGCAAAGATGCTTTTTTCCTACGATAAACGAAGAATTAAGACTTCAGCACCTTCTTGAACGACTTGAAACAGTGGGGATCATCTGGCTCCTCACGGGACTTTTCCACTTGGCCTCTGCGGGAGAGAAAACAAACACACATGCAGCAGAAAGAATAAAACCCACCGATTTATAAGCCACAAGCTTCTTAAACGGGCAGCGGCGGGAGGTCCTTGAGAGAAAGGCTGCGGCTTCCCCACACAGAACAAACACACGTTAAAGGCGGGTTTTACAACTTCCGCTGTCTTTATTGATTAAAAAAAAAAAACCAACACCCGCCGGGGACGCCAGTGCCCAGAGATGAGGGCCCTCCTCCCCGCTCCCGTTCCCCCCCTCAGCCCCGGCCCCTCGGGGGTCCCAGCGAGCGCTCCGCACCCACCGCTGCGGCTCCGCCACAGGCCGCGCAATGGCGGCCGCGCCCCGCCCCTCACGGAGCGCTTCCCGCCGTCCTGCTGAGGGAGCCGGCTCCTCCTCCTTCCCCTCCTCCTCCTTCCCCTCCTCCTCCGCTGCTGAGCCTGCCGGGAAGCAGAGCCCGCGGGTGCTCTGTGGAGAGGCCGGCGTGCCTGTGGCGATATGACAAGGGTTAAGGGCTCCCGCGCTGCCCGGGGGCGGGGTGAGCCGTGCCCGCTGCCCGGCCAGGCCGCCCCCCGGCCGCGCTCACCTGCCCTCGGCCGGCCGGGGCACAGCCCGCCGCAGGTCCCGCTCCAGCACCTCGGCCTGCAGGTCGAAGCGCAGCTCCAGGCCCTGCAGGCTGCGGTCCAGCGCTGCGAACCGGGCCTCCAGGGAGTGCAGCCGGCTTTCCACCCTGAGGGGGAGGGTGGGGAAAGGACGAGGGTAAGGGGATTTCAGAGGATTTCAGAACGGCTCCAGAGCCCAAGCTGTGAGAACATACGCCACTAAAAATCAACTTTTTGGCCCTTTGCTGGTGCAGAAGTCTTATAACCTCTAAAACTCAGCTGCAAAATCAGTATGGACGTGGATTTGCAGGTCTCAACCATCTGCGTTATTAGTTTGTTGGGTTTTTTCCCCCTAATACGTTTTGAGGTGATTTTGCTTTTATTTGTAGTATCGTGATGTTCTGAATCATTTTCATTTGATGCCTTCTCATTTCTCCTCGGAGTAAGAATGATGGAAGTAATAGAAAGCCCACCCGCAGTGTTTCTCTTCTCCCATCAGCTCTGGTTCTCCCTTTTATAGCACTGTTCTTCCACGGAACTGCTCTGTGATTAATAACTGCTTCATAGCTTTTATTTATTAACTGGTTTTCATTACTTGGTATTTGCTGTGTTTTTCCTTATTTAAAATCGTAAATTATAAGACCAAAGAAGAGGGTTTGAGTTTGGAGCTATTGTACTCCGCTTTTGCTGAAAAAAGCTGCCCAGTTTGAGAGGATTTGCTGTGTTTAGGGACAAACTACAAGGCAGTGCAAGTATTTATGCTTCGTGCCCATTTCTTTGCTGGAGACACAGGCTGGTGCTGGGCTTCTGTCCCTCCAGGTGGTTTTGGAAAGGTAGTTTTCTCCACGTTTTCCTCTCTTACCCAATTGGCACAAAGCATGTTCTGGAGAATCCTGAGGGATCTCAAAGCTATCAAAATATAAATCCTTCCAAGTTCCTTCCTAAATACTGAACAACTGTCTCACTACTATGTGCTCAATATGTGGTTTATTAGTAGAACATCAGCTGCTCCTTACAGAATTTTTTGTGATTTTTCTTTCTATATTGCTGGCAGAACTTCAGGCTGTATCAGCTAAAACAGAAACTGCACCATCGCTGAATTTTATTACAGAGAAGACTCTGCGTTTTTTTTCCTTTAGCTTCTCTTTTCTCCACCCCCAGTTTGCCCTTCTGTTACTATTATTGTATTGTTCTAATGTTCGGGGAATGGGGTTCAGAATTGTGACCTACTTGTGTTAAACGCCCTCTTCAGGTCTCTTGCCTTGTTTGTTGTGGCCCTATCATATCATGCGTATCTTTTGCTTTTTTATTTTTTTTTTGTACAAACACACACAGCTTTCAGGTGGCGACATTAAAAAATACAATAAAAAAAACCCAAACAAAACAAAACCCTCTGAGCAAACAGAAATCAATTTTATACTGTATGAACAGCAGATTAGATAATTTACCCGTAGTTTTCCATTCTTTCACCAGTAGTCCACATTATTTTAAAGACTGTTGTTACAGGAGAAGAGTTGAGAATGCCATTTTTTTCCCTAACAGTAGCTCCCCCCTCTCCCTGCCTGCCTCTTCTCCTGCCACCTCCTCCTCCAAACCCTGCTTTGGAGTCTGTCTGCAGTTGACTTGAACGAGTTAAAAAATGAAAACACATCAACAGTGGCACATTTTACTGAGTACCCCGACTTTGATTCATTGTCTGGCCACTTGAGGAGATCCTCGTGCAAGATTTCCTGTTGTTTCCTGAGGCTGCGAGAAAGCTCATCTTCCTGAGGTGGGACTCCTCTCACCTCAGCAAGAATTTGGGGACTAAAACAGAACTGCAGTCGGAAAACTGAGTTTGTGTGGTGCACAAACTCATCACTCACGCTACTGTCAGTGTGGCAGTTTGTTTCTCAGCAGCCTTTTAGTCCAATGCTGTAGTAGTTGACCATTTTTGTCTCTTTGGGGGGTATATTACCCATCTGTAAATTAATCTTATGTATCTTTAGGCACCTGTAACAAACATTTCATCATCTGCTAATTTGGGATCTAAACCCATCAGTTCAGTTGTACCATGGTAAGGCCCATCTCCATAACGATCTCCTACAGCTCTTAGTGAATTGTGATACGCTCAGTGCTGCTGCCTCTTGATCCAAGTTTAGAACCAAACGAGGAAGGACAGATTAAACCTCCTGCTTTCATTTCAATCCCGACCTCTGCACACTTTTCCCTTTACTGTGAGTGAAGTTACCACTGAGTCAGTGACCTCTGACTCTGGCTAGAGTACACCCAAACCACATCCCCATTCTTTACCAGAAAGCTTTTTAAAATTCCCCTCTCTCTCGTTAGCACACAGAACATACTTGGAAGCTGTGCAGTAAAAGCACCAGCCTTCCCACTTCTCTGAAAGTGTGGTTGTATGGGTAACCTTATTTCTGCTACTCAGGCATTTGCAGACAATGACATTTTAGAGCTGTCCCGTGGGTTTTATTTTCCAGGCCAGTGCAGCCTCCAAGCTCTCCCCGTTCACTCACTTGGTTCAACACTCCTTCAAGAAGTTTACCACTTTTTTTTCCCGCAGGAGTGGTTCCATGGTTCTCCCTTGGGTCAGGTCTCTAGTACCTATTTTTGTGGTCACCATTGTTTGAATTGGAGTCATAAAGCTGAGGGGGGAAACCTGTTAAGTATCTCAAGGAGAGGAGCCCTTTCTTTCCAAGTCTGTCAGCTGTCAGTCTGTTCACACCTAATCCTTCATTTCCCCAACAGAAGTACTGCATCCCACTGGCTCTGATACTCTTGATAGTGATTGTCTTTACTGCAGGTAAACCACAGTTGTACGTGTGACACCTGAGTTGGCTTAAAAATGTCTTGATACTGTAAAGGCAACACATCATAGAATCTCAAAATGGTTTGGGTTGGAAGGGACCTTAAAGCCCATTCAGTCCCAGCCCCTGCCATGGGCAGGGACACCTTCCACTAGCCCAGGTTGTTCCAAGCTCCGTCCAACCTGGCCTTGGACACTTCCAGGGATGGGGCAGCCACAGTTTCTCCGGGCAACCTGTGCCAGGGCCTCACCACCCTCACAGTAATACGAAAACCCAGAGGTGAAAAGCCACTGGAAGGAAACAGTACCCTGCCTGTCTCTAATTGCTGAGAATTCCAGACCCCTTTTTGATTCTTTTGTCCTG
>JAWWES010000011.1:21266294-21303341 GCA_035583135.1 Lophotriccus pileatus | reverse complement strand
GCCACTGGAAGGAAACAGTACCCTGCCTGTCTCTAATTGCTGAGAATTCCAGACCCCTTTTTGATTCTTTTGTCCTGAAGATCTGTGCTCATGGTCTGTATCTGATCTGAGGCACCATCCGGAGGCTGAGCAGAGCACACAGAGCGGTGCCAGCAGGGGCAGCTGGGGCTGGATTGTTTTACAGGAAGGCAGTGAACCTGTTGGTCACGTTCCTCTGCCGAGTGCAGGCTTTGGAAATGGAGGGTGAATCAGCGTCACCCACGTCCTGATCCCCCAGCAACAGTCATTTGCTTTCTTTAAACTTAAAAGAAAGGTCCATTCTTGAGGGTTTTTTATGCTAACCATAACCATTTACTCCCGATCCTTGAACCTTCTCTCTTCCCTCCCCAGGGAGTGAAGTCAGACTGCTCATGAACTGCTCCCTCCCCGTGTACACGCCATGTGTACGTACAGCCCGTTCCCCACGGATGTTTCCAGGGAAGCACAGGTTTGCCATGCCCACAGGTTGCCTGGTCTCCTGCCCCAGCCCTCCCGGTCCCTTCCCTTCCAGTGCTGCTCAGACCTGTTCAGCGTCTCGTTCAGGGAGCGCAGGGAGATGCTGCCTTTAGCCATCTTCCTGGAGAACACCAAGAGGAGAAATAAAAGCTGGAGCGGGCTTGCTCCTCTCCCCTGAAGCCAGCAGCAACAGCAGGGACAGGGGATCCGGGTCCTGCAGGAGGTTGTTTGTTCCAACGCTTTTTATAGCCCGTATATCCAAATATAGGTCATGGATGCACCAGCACATGCTCACGGACGTATCACACACCAAACCACGCACCTGGACCCCCTCCTCTGCCCCCCTGACCCCGTGTCTGCACACATAGACTAATTCAGAGGTGACACACAAGGGGGAAACTACACTGTTCTGCTTTTTATTTTGTGCTGTCTTTTGGCTTCATTTTGCCGTGGCGCCCACCAGCTCGTGTCCTGGGCCAAGCTCTCCTGCTGCGGAAGGCTGCACAAGCAGATTGCCTTGGGTTTCTTTAATTAAAAAAGGTCTGATGGTAAAATCAGACTCGGATGAGAACGAGTTGTGTTTGGTTGCAGGGAGCTGCTTTGAGCTAAACCAAGACAGTTGGAATCTCTTCCATAAAGGATGGAGAGCCAGCACTGCCGGCTAATAATTATCAGGAGCTGGGTAAGCAAGAAAAAGCCCTTGAAATTTTTCCTTAATAATAATATGGGTCTGGTAACAGCCCAGATGATGAAAAAGGCAACACAAACTCCCCATCAGTCCAGCAGGTCCTCAGCCAGCACCAGGAATTCAGTTCTGTGACAGGTAAAGGACAGCTTGGGGAAAAAAACCCTCTCTTTTAAATTATTTGCCCATTCCATGGGAAATCCAGCATGAACTGAACGTGTCAAGACCTGCAGCATTCCCACTGAGTTCTTCCTACCTTCAGTTTGCAAACGAAGAGATGCTTCTAGCAAGCCAAGTTCTGCTCACTGTGTTTCCAAAGCTTTGGGAAGACAGGAAGTATTTAGGTGAGGAGAAGCCATGCCTTTGGCCCTTCACATTCCCCCTGTGACAGGGGTACAATACACTTTTTGACACAATTTTGTGTGAGTTTGGCAATATTAGAGCGAGTCTAAGCACAAGGGAGCAGTAGAGAGAAAGCATTTATTTGTTATAGTTCTTTTTCCCTGGAATAAACAGCTGACAGCTGAGCCATCAAACAGGTGTTAACAGTTCCCCTGCTCACCCTTGTACTGCAGTGTGAGCAAAACCAATTGCCAACGACAGGGAAACTCATTTGATTACTCATTAATTGGTGCTTCTCCAGTCTTACATGCAGCTGCTGACAGAGGGATGGAAGACAGATTCCACTACAGCCAGTTTAAGCCAACTGGGCCACAGCTTCACGGAGAGAGTCACACAGAGCACTGCAACAGTGCAAACCCCACGGAGCGCAGCCAGTGACAGCCCTGTCGCTGCTCAGCACCCTCACTCAGCATTGGGGTGTCCCCTCAGTGCTGATTTCCTCCTCCAGCCTTAATTACGTCAGCTTGGTCACGGACTAATGTTACCCCTAAATGTAGAGACCCGTTTCAATTAATTCAAGCAGCAAACTGCCAACCCTGCAGGAGATGGCGGCTGTGAACACAAGAGCCACTGAGGACCAGCGCGAGGCCAGGGACACCAGCAAAGCCCTTCCGAGGCACACGGGGGTTCACTGGCCAGCTCACTGTCAGTGGTTCTGCCCCCCAAATTTCTGTAAACACCTGGGTGTTTACAGTTCCGGCAAGGGATACACCGACACGGAGCTGCTCTGGTCAGCGACCAGCACCCTCCTGGAGCCTTTGATCTCTGCGCATGAGAGCCAGTTCACCTTCTCTCCGTGCTCAATGGTGAGCTTTGGCACAACTCCAGTCTGTTCACTCGAGGACACTTTGTTGAGCTTCCCATTTTTCCTGCTGGAAGCAGGTGCTTGGGCCTTCTTCCTCTGCAGAGATTTTGCTGGACTTTTCTGCTGCTTCCCAACCTCGCTGCCAACATCCCACAGCAGGACCTTCCCGTCGTTACCTCCAGACAACAACCAGTACGCCTCTGGCATAAAGAGGACCTGGGAGACTCCCAAGCTGTGACCCTGGAACTCCAGCTCACGTTCAAACTTGACACCAGTGACTCGGAATATTCTGACTTTACCGTCCTGAGCTCCGCAGCCAAAGACGTTTCCGCAGGAGGCGACGGACAGGGAATGTGCGAGCGGCGGGTTGAAGAACTGCCCGGCTGACTGTGGGCTGTCCTCCTCTGTGCCACACTCCTGCAGGTTTGTGGTCCACAAGGGGCGAGCTTTCTGCAGGTTCCACAGCATGACCTGGAAAAAACCAGGATGAATCAATGACTTGTCCGTTTTACGTAAAATCAGACCTTTAACAGTAAAAACAAACCATCGCGCTTCTTGTTCTAGCAGAGCAAAGGCTGTGCATGAGTGCAAGAGGTGTGGGGTGTGTGGTGAGGAGTGGCTGAAGTCACCCTGATAAATATTCCAAGTCTTTCCAGCCGGGTTTCCAAACCCCCACCGCCACACTCCGCAGTCAATGACTCAGACCTTTAGACCACGAAGGGGTTGCAGACGCTGCTCTAAAAGGCTCTGCATTCGTCTCAGCAATAGTAATCCTGACGTACTGCACATCAGTTATTGAGGAGGAGGGACACGGTAACGCTCGCAGTGAATAGAGATCGTTACCATTCCGGATTTCTGTCTCTGCTACGCACTTGCCCTAAAATAATCATCTCCACGAATGTGCCTGAAAAATGGGACAGCAAAAGGCCAACAGCAGTTTAGGCTCTCATTTTTAAACTGGCATATTTGTATTTCTTTTTATATCCAGTGAGTAGATCTGGTTTGTGCGATCGAGTAGGGTGTGCTTTTCCTGAAGAGATGGGGGGAGGTTGTGCTTTCAGTCTTGCTTTTCAAATGCCACCCCACCCCCAAGCCCCCCACGAAGTGATAACTGTGCCTTCACACAGGTCTCTCATACAGAAGTTCAAGCACCACAGATTTCCACTGAGCCAATTCAAAATAATTCTCTCGAGACTTTCATAGGATATGAACTGACAGTAAGCATTTTCAAGGCCAACAGAGCCAGCAGCACAAGTCAGTCTAATGCAGCACTGGTGTGTTGTTTGCTGCATAAAGCTAAGCTTTAATTTGTTGTTGATAAAACTATTCCTTCAGCAGTCAATCACCAGTAGTAATCACCAGCAGTAATCACCGGGAGTCTTTAAATTTGGGCCGCAAAGGAGCTGTCACCCTGGGTCTGCATTTCTGGAACCCAAGTCACGCTAAGACATCTGAAATACGTCATGTCCTGTCACCTTCCTGTTTCAGTGACCGCTTTTGCTCTGCTGCGTTAAAACTACTTCGCTATGGATGAAAGGGAAAACTTTCCACAAGAACTGTGACTGGCAAATCAGAGAGGCTGAGTGATGCTTACAGAAAATCCTCCTGTTTCCATCACAGACAGCACTGCAGCAGCCTGATAAATCCATCAACTGCTGACAGGTTTTCTGCAGACTAAGTATTTTCTGTCCTCGTGGCATTTTCCCTGCTTCCCTTGGAACTCCTGAAAGAACTCCAGCAACCTAAATTTCAGTTCTCACCAGCCATGGCTTCCCTGAGGCTTTGACATGTGAGCCCAGAAGATGTTTTGATGCTCGTAGAGCTCGTAACTTGTCCAAAGACATGCTGCAGCACAGCATTCCAGAGCTCTGCAGCTCAGCTTCCCTTTGGGAAATGATGCATCTTAAAGGCGGCCTTGATGTAAGAAAGTGCTCTTTTCACCATATAAAAACACACTAATGAACTACAACTCTTTTGGGATATTGACTTCCACCTAAAACCCAGCTTGCTGAGCTACAATAAATGAAACTCAGATTAAAAAGTCACACAAAAACAAAAAATAACCTGCTCACTTGTACCTAATGATATACAAATGCTTACAATTCTGATAAAAAGCTTCAAGGCTTGTGAATCTGCATTTTAGGGTCCTGAGGTAAGCCAGCTAAGGCACTGAGCATTTACTCCTCTCAGGCTGGATCTATCATCAGGGCTTTAATATGGAAGATTACCATTTATCCTAACAACCAGCATGTATTGGCTCTAATGGGTGTGAGATCTGTTTCAGTTTTAAGAACACAGAGTGAAACTCTTCAACGCTGACACCGCTGGAACCACAGAAGCCTTTGAGAAGTGACAGTTTCCATCTAGGGCTAAACCAGGAATGTGGTCAGATCTCAACCACTGCAAAGAAATTACTGAAAAACATTTGTTCTGGGCAACAGGCTCTGAATTTAACTTCTAGAGTGGTTCTTCTCAGAATGCAAAGGACAAAGTTTCCTCTTGATGAGGACAGAGAAGTGTAAAAGGCAAAGAACATTTCATGCTTCCGAGAGGTCAATCAGAACAAAGGATGAGTTGTAAAAGTGACTTGTCTTTACAGTTCCACTTGGAAAGACATTGGAGTAAAGGAGTTTTGCACTGTATTCTGGTTTCCTCCCACCCCACTCACTTTTGGATTGTAAATATTGAGGAAGATAAAAACAGAGAGAGGAACTGCTGAGTAGAAAATGGCACAAACAGCCTTGACACTTGGTTTTTGGGGCAAAACTACTTAGAATAGTGATGGAGCTTCCCAGTGAGCGCCGGCTGGACACCTTCACTCTCGGTGAAAGTCTGTGGGCGCCTCACTACACAGATGGATAATTACTGTTTCACTTCACTAATAACCATCTACATGTATGCAAATCACCTGCATGTCCAGTCCACAGGAAACCAGGCTTTGAGGCCGCTGAGGTCGGAAGGCAACCGAGGAGCAGATGTTGGAGTGCCTCAGGGACCGCGTGACTTTCTTGCTTCCCAAGTCCACCACCTTTATGGCGCCCGAGTCATCTGCCGCGGCCAGGAAGCTGTCGGTGTCGTTCAGGGAGAGGCAGTTGATCTCCTCCTCGTTCACTCGGAAGCGCTCCAGGGGCTCCTGGAGGGCCCGGACATCCAGCACGCTGATGGTTTCTCCGTGGGAGGCGTACAGGGCGCTGGGGCGGCGGGCAGAGAACACCACGGAGGTCACGTCGTCCTCCCCCGGGAGCCGGAGCTGTCCCACCGGAGAGCCTCCCCCATCCCACAGCGCCAGCTCCCCGCGCTCCGCGCTGGACACCACCAGCCCCTCCGCGCTCACGGTCAGGCACAGCACAGA
Organism: Lophotriccus pileatus; assembly: GCA_035583135.1. Taxonomy (NCBI): domain Eukaryota; kingdom Metazoa; phylum Chordata; class Aves; order Passeriformes; family Tyrannidae; genus Lophotriccus; species Lophotriccus pileatus. The sequence goes on along the minus strand of JAWWES010000011.1, from coordinate 21,297,602 downwards.
GGAGGAATGTCCACCAGTCCATTTGACCGCCATGCTTTGGGGACACCTCTGAAACAAACAAAAACAAAGACCCAGAATTGAGCTGGTTGTTGGTCACATTACAGCAGAAATTTATCAAGAAACGGGATCATCCTGCAAAATACTTGAAGCTCCAGCGTCCAGGTAAAGCAGGCACAGCTGAGTACCCACGTGGAGCTTTGGCTCCAGCAGCAGCAACACCAGCTGCTGGCAAGTCTTTTCCAACCAAAACCATACAACGATTCCACGATCCTTTTAAAAGCAGCATTACCAGTTTAAGGCAGGTTAGTTACAAGGATTGCAACACGTTTAACTGGGTCTCAGAGCACGCCCATGGAGCTCGCCAAACTCGCCCTTCCCTGGTGTGACTGCCCACAGCCTGTGCCACAACTCTGATACGGGACATCAGCAGAAAATTAAGTGGGGGGGGGGGGGGAAGAGTGGCACAAAGGCATAATAAGCGTTGGAAGGGCTGGGATGCTGTGAGGAAAGAAGAGTTAATGGCAGGGCAGGGCACAGGCAACGTGGGGCTCGTGTGATAGCCCAGAAGCCGCTTCGCTGCCGTCCGTCGGTTTATCGCATTATTGGGCAATAAACGGCTTATTTTCGTTCGTTTGTTTTTTACCATGTTACGTTTTCCACGTGATTTTTGCCGGGCCAGATCTAAAGAGCAGCCATCACCCATTCAATCCACCCAGGAAAAACTTCACTTTCAGCGATGAAGTAACGCCTACAGAGCGGGCCGACACCTTTCTGGGCCGCGGTGAGGAGCGCAGATCCGCGGCCCGTGAGCCGTTCCCTCTCAACCCGCGGCAGGTGTTCCCGAGCCGCCCCCCTCCCGCCCCGGCAGGCCCGGTCCCGGGGGTGCGGGGTCTCACCTGCGCCCCGCTCGGCTCGCTCAGCTCGGCTCGCTCAGCTCGGCTCCCTCAGCCCCGCTCCCTCAGCCCCGCTCCCTCAGCCCCGCTCCCTCAGCCCCGCTCCCTCCGCGCCGCCGCCGCCCCGAGCCCGCCGCGCAGGCGCGGGGCGGTGCCCGCGGCCGAGATGGCGGCGCCGTGAGGCCTCGGCGGCCCCGGCCCCGCCGACACCGGGCGGGCGAGGGGAGCGCGGGGAGGGCGGGAGGGAGGCGGGGGGGGGGAGAGCGATGGCGGCGGGGCCCGGGCCAGGCCCCGGCCCCGGGGGGGCGGCGGCGGCGGCGTGGGGAGGGCCGGGCTGGCGGCTGCCGGGGCGGGTGCTGGAGCTCGTGTTCTCGTACCTGGAGCTGCGGGAGCTGCGGAGCTGCGCGCTGGTCTGCAAGCTGTGGCACCGCGTCCTGCACGGCGACGAGAACAGCGAGGTGTGGCGCAGCCTGGCCGCCCGCTGCCTGGCCGAGGAGGCCCTGCGCACCGACATCCTCTGCAACGTGCCCACCTACAAGGGCAAGGTGAGGCCGGGACCCCCGACCCGCGGGGACACCCCCCCCCGAGCCGCCTAGCGATCCCCCCGGGCCCCTGGGGACACCCCCACAGCCCCTCGGCCCACCCGCCATTGGGGACCAAGGCGGGGGCTGGAAAACACCGCAGGGTTTTATCTCGCAGAGCCACAGAGGGGTTTGGCTTGGAAGGGTTGAAAGCCCATCTCGTTTGGGTTGAAAGCTCATCTCGTTCCCAGCCCCTGCCGCGGGCAGGGACACCTTCCACTAGACCAGGCTGCTCCAAGCCCCGTCCATCTCCCCCACCACCCTGCTTTTCTCGTCCGCCAGGTCCGTGCCTTCCACCACGCCTTCAGCACCAACGACTGCTCGAGGAACGTCTACATCAAGAAAAACGGCTTCACGCTGCACCGCAACCCCATCGCGCAGAGCACGGACGGGGCGCGCACCAAGATCGGCTTCAGCGAGGGCCGGCACGCCTGGGAGGTGTGGTGGGAGGGCCCGCTGGGCACCGTGGCCGTCATCGGCATCGCCACCAAGCGCGCGGCCATGCAGTGCCAGGGCTACGTGGCCCTGCTGGGCAGCGACGACCAGAGTTGGGGCTGGAACCTGGTGGACAATAACTTGCTGCATAACGGGGAGGTGAACGGCAGCTTCCCCCAGTGCAATAACGCGCCCAAGTACCAGGTGAGGGGGGTTTGGCGTGGGCCTGGTGGGTGCTGGCTGTCCCTCCCCTGTCCTGGCTGTTCCTCGGGTGTCCTGGCTGACTGGTGAATTGCTCCTAAGTGCCCACTTAAGGGTCTCCGTGCCTCGCCTGCAAAGGGCAGATGATTCTGCCTTGTGAGCCCTTTCCCCCGTCGTTTACTGCTTCTGCAGGCGACACCTGTCTGGCATTCAGTGCACCTGACCCTGGGTTGTTTCCACACTTTAATCTCAAACGCTGAGCGTGAAGTGCGTGCCGTGCGTGTCTGCTTGGACACCACGTTGCTTTTTGGAGTAAAAGCTGAAAAGGCTCTTGTAGCCTCTTGAAGCAGCCACTTGCCCCACAGCAAGGTGAGTGCCTGAGGTGTTTTCCCCCTTTGTTGTTGTCTGGCAGGGTGAGCCGAGGTTAGTGCTTAGGTAAGAGTCTTCCTGCAGCAGTGCTGAGTGCTGCGTTTGCCGGCTGGCTGCCTTCCCGTGGGTGACATCCCTTGGCTGGGACCTGATGTTCAGATAACTTCAGGGTATTAGAGAGCAAATACCTCTTTTTGTCCTTAGGGAGGCGTTTGTCCTTCTGCCTGCTCACCCGACTGCATTTGGGTTTGCTGGTGTTACAGTTTAAACTGGATGCATTGTCATTTCCATCTCATCATCACGAAATCGTGGAATAGTTTGGGTTGGAAGGGACTGTAAAAATCATCTAGTCCAGCCCCCACTGCTGTGGCTTTGCAGTGGCTTATGTTTCACTTGTGGGTGAAGATCTGTGTAGCAGCTTGCATCTGATATTCCTAAATTTCATGCGAAAGTTCAAATCGGCGATCCTTTGGCATAAATCGTGTTTATTGAGACATGCAGTGATCTGCTCGTAGAAAACATAATTGAAGGGAAGACACACACGTGTTAGTGTTGGTTGGGAGAAAAATCTGTTGGCTGGAAGAAATCCCCAGCACTGGGGCTGGTTGGAGAAGAGTCAGGAGTTTGTGTGGCGCCTGCTGTGCTTGTGGCTGCCCTCTGGGACTTGTATTGATGTCTGAAATAACCCAGGGAGCTCCGTGCCTGCCTGGATCCGAGTCTCCTGCTGTGGTCAGAGTCGGTTTCACTCGTGTGTGTATATATATACTCTCTTTTTTTCCTGGTTATTTTACCTTTTGTAGTGGAATTTCCCTCGGCCTTGGTGAGGGAACACCTCTGTCAGCCACAGCAGCTGCATATCGGTCTATTCTGGGATGTTTTTTGTAGGTGGCACTTGCCTTTCTTAAAAAAAATCCATTGTCTTTAAAATTGCTCCTCACAAAGGAGAACCTGCTCAGCGACAGCAGCAGCTGAACACAGAGTTCAGGGATCTTGGAGGCCATGGCACGGTTTCCAGAGCACATGGCACTCTGTTCTCGCTCTCGGTGCTCTCACAGGTTCGTATGAGAAGAGTCATGTTTATTTGTCATAAATAGGTGGTGGGTACAGGCTGCCCTGCTTCAGAGGCACTCGGGATCGTGGTGGATTTGAGTGAAATTTGAGTGAAATTCCCATCCTTAAAGCAGTCAAGCATGAGAAGCAGGAAAGCCTCGCTTTAAAATTCTCTGCTGTGTTGCACTTTGCATTATTTTTGTCTCCATCTGTACATGCTGACTCTTCCCGTGTGTTATTTTTATTCCACCTCTCCCGTCCCTGTTTCCAGATAGGCGAAAGGATCCGAGTTATCCTGGACATGGAAGACAAAACGTTAGCGTTTGAGAGGGGCTATGAGTTCCTGGGAGTTGCCTTCAGAGGACTGCCAAAAGTTTGCCTGTATCCAGCAGTGTCTGCTGTGTATGGTAACACAGAAGTGACTTTGGTCTACCTGGGAAAACCTCTGGATGGATGATGTGGATTGTTTCGTTGGGATGTCGAGATGTGAATGACTGGGAGGAGAAATCTGCATGTTGGTTAGAGGGAAACGTGTATTAGAGGAAAAAAGAAAAAACCCAACCAGAAAAGCATGGGTGTGCGTCCAAGAACCATCGAGGGAACCACACCGGGTTTGGAAACAGAGGACCAGCCATACATCGGGAATTGTGTTACATTTCCTCTTTCTACCAGGCCAGAAAAATCCTCAGGGCTGCAGTTGGTTGAGTGGGAAGCTGACACGTGCATGTTGCAACAGATTTCATTGCTAAGATGGCAGCGTGACCTCAAACATTTCAGAAGGACTTGAGACAAAACTGCTCGAGGAAATTACCCCGGGATTTGTAAGTGGTGTGTTTTGTGAGAGACTCCCATTTCCAAACTGCTTGTTCCTTCCTTCCTTCCCTCCTCGGGGGCCGGAGCAGAGCGGGGCTGCTGGGGGTGTTCCCAATTTTTAACGTACTGAGAGGCAGGGTCTGTGTAACTGCCCTTCTCCGGTGTAACGACACAACACGTGGGCAGCTATTTTTAAGTGTATTTTAAGGGTTGTACATACAGAACACGTTGAAAAGAACAGTTAAAAGAAAGGGTTTGCCTTTATTCTAACTGGAACATAATTTCTTAAAGGGGGGGAGGGGGGAAATCACCCCACTTGGTGGCATCGGAACTCACAGCTGGGAGAGGTGTCCAGTGTTCATGTCAGTGCCCTTCTGTTGTATCCTAATTGGGTGGTTTGGGATGCTCTGGTGGAGTATGGTGCTGCTTTGGGTCGTGTCCTGTGAAAGTGTCCATGGCTTCTGTGACAGGCTTGTCCTCTGTAAGAAACACGAGGCGTTTCCTTTCACCAAAACCTGCACTTGGGAAGGGAAGGCTCGGCACAGCGCTGAGCTCGTCTCCCTTGCCCACATCAAAACCACCGACTTTTAAAAGCACTCTTACACTTTCTAATCACTGTAGCAAAGTGTTTCAAGGTAACGAGGAAGGAGCATTCAGTTTCTGCATCCAGACCTTGGTTTTGGCTCGAATGGCTTTGTAAGGCCTTAAGGCTTGGCTGAACCTTTCTTTAATTAAATAAAATCCCCCAGTACCCAAAAATCACCTGCCCAGGAGGAGTAAAACTCTGACCAGCCCTTTGATGGGGGTTCTGGATCATGTTCAATGTTTGGGCTCTTCACTTGCACCAGTTTTCTCAGAGCCAGGTACAGACCCTCAGGTGCGTCTGTGTGTTGGGATGTGCAGGCTGGGAAAGCTTCCAGGTGTCGTCAGGAGGGGACTCTGAGGTGAAACCACTTTGCTCTGAGGCTGGAGGGCTGGAGGGAGCCCCAGCAGGGCTCTGTCTCGGGGCAGTAAAGCTGTGAGTCCCACGGCCGGCTCGTGACTCCGTTTTCGTGCTGGTCGTCGTTTCCCAGAGCTGCTTTTCGGAGAGGGAGAAGGAGAAGGAAATGTTTATACAACTCTTTTTTTTTTTTGCTTTTCTTGTGCTGGAGAAAGCCAATTGCTTAATGTCAGACACTGGCAACTCTCTGAGCGTGGCAGAGGGAGGAATTCCCCTTAGCCCATTGCTCATCCCCCCCCCAACCCCGTTCCTCAAGGAGAGCAGTGCAAGGGTTGTGAGTGAGGCTTTGCCCTTGGAGTGCTTTTTGCCTGGTAGATCACCAGGTTTCTGCACTGGAACTGTGTGAGTCGTTACCGTCTAAAGGATTTAAAAGTATTTATTTGTTTCGTGTGTTCATTGCTGGAAGGCACTGTTGAGGTCTGCTCCTCCTGCTGCCTCAGCCGGGACGGGCCCTGAGCGATGGAGGTGTTTTAGGGTGTGCTGAGAACGGCTGAATTAAGGCTGTGGGATGGGCATCCCAGTGCCTCCAGGACAAATCTGTTACAAAAGCGTGGCTTGTACTGGACTGTCGAGTCTGTATCTGCAGAGCAGAGCCGTGGGGTGTGGAGTTGGGGATAAAGGAAACAAAACCCTGTCCAATTTGGGAAAATAAATAGTCCCCGGGATGAATGTATTCTCAGTGCGGTCCTGGAAGACGTGACCTCTGCTCTTGTCCATGATCCAGTTAGAGGCAAGGAAACCCTGAGAATGTCCGAGGAGTTTTAATCACCAATTCAGATCGATTTCCATTCTTCAGACTGCATCTTACCCTCCAAATAATTTCCCTCTAAATAATTTCCCTCTCAATCAGAAATGCTGAAAGCTGAACATTCCTTAAGGGTGGGTTTGGGTGGACTCACTTATGTAAGATTATAACTTATTCCTGGAGACCAATGCTGGCTGTACAAAATACTAAAATAAACTCTGCTACCATTCAGAAGGATGTGTTGGTGTGGATTGCTGGGACGGGCACCTGTGGAATCCCACAGAGGGGAAGAAGGGGGCTGCAGTTGGGTGCAGCAGGAGGAGGGAGGCGCTGGGACTGTGATTTGCTGGGTGAGGGTGACTGCTGGAAAACGGAGTCTGGTGAGGGGTTAACAAGGGATGGGAAACCCAGTGGCCTGAGAGCTGTGCTTGGGAAATTGCATCCTCTGAAACAGCTCAGCACTGGGGGAAAAGGCATTCCTGACCGCTGGAGGCCTCTGGATTGGAATTGGGGTGGTGTGGTCGCTGCTGCAGCCACGCTGCTCTACCTTCCCGCTGCTTCCTCAGCTTTCCCCGTGGAAGTTCAATATCTCACGGTGATTTTAGGAAGAAGTAGGTGGTTTTAGGAAGAAGCAGGGGGCTGTGTTGTGAGCTCTGAGGCACTTCCCAAACTTTCTGCATCAAGAATCTGCTCTGAAGCAGTAAATTTTGGCCGACATCCCTGTGAGCTCTTTCAGGAGCAGAGAGGTTTGATGCTTGCCAAGAAGGTAGACTCAGGTTTTTTTTAGCCTGAGGTACTGCAGGGTCAGCTGAGCAGCTGTTTGAGGTATTTTCCCAACCCTGACAAGGGATTAACTGCTTTGGTCAGGGAGAACATCAACTGTTCACAGCCCCCATAATAACAGAAATCAGTCAAATTCACAGGTCTTGGCTTCAGAATCCTGCAGGACACCAGCATTTTGGGATAAGCAAGCATTTTGTCTGTCATTTGAATAAAACCCAGAATTCCTTGTGTATTTTAGCATGCTGTGAAATGTGTTGGGAGCTGAGCAGTTGGCCATCTGCCCCCATCACAGCTCTCTGAGGAGGTGAGGAGCTCGGTACGGCCACTAGTTCGGGGGCAGAGGTTGTTTTGGGCCTTGGTGGCAGCTCATGCTGGCCCAGAGCCACTTGTGTGACTTCTCAGGTGCTGCTGGGTGAACTGATGAATCAAGATGGAACAGGATACTCGCCCTGGTAGGGGAATCTCCTGGAAAAGATTGGATTTCTCCCCCCCTAACTTGAAAACACAGCGGTGAGTGCGCATTTCTGAGAGCCCCAGCAAACACCGCCCGCTTCTGTCCCCCCTGGCCACGTTTCAGGTGACAAACCCAGGCAGGAGCAGATGGCCCTGGTGGTGTGGGCTGAGCCTCTGCTCCTCGGATGTGGCTGTGCTCTTCCCTGCCTGCCTGGCGATCCGACAGCGACCAATCCAACTTTCCTCCCTGCTTATCTGTGAGCCACATTTCTGAACTCCCTGGGTGTGTTTCCAGATGGCTGCCTCTATTTTTTTTTTTTTCTCCTCTTCCATTTTCCCTGGGATGATGACAGCAGCGATGAGTTAAAATAAGGCTCAGCCTGATCACAGTCTGATCGTGCAAAACTGATTTTCTCCAAGTATCTGAGAGGTGACCAGCCCTCAGTCATTCCTGAGGGCTGTGTATTTTCATGCAGATGTTCCAGTCCTAAATCTTTACTAGTTAAAAATAGCTCTTAGGTATATGTGGGTTTGGTTTGGTTGGTTGGTTGTTTTTTCTTTTTCCATTGATATACAACGAAATCTGCAGCCAGAAAGCAGCACTATTGAAACCTGCACCAAGGTCCTCTTTAAACTGACAAACCAAGTTTTGAAGGGGTTGGCAGTGGCTGTGTTTGATTCTCTAAGTGACAGAGGCCCACCTCGCAGCACAGTGTGATGCATTTGAAACAAAAATGAGTGCAGCAGTGAATGAACACAGAAATATTTTCCTGCAGTGCTGCTGAACCTGCTAATTCATCCCCTGAGCAGGTTTTTTCCTCCTGCTGGGTGATAGTGTGTGACTTCTGAAGGAACTCTGCCACCCCCCCACGAGAGGGCAAAGCTGCAGCACTGGGGGAACCACGTGGAGCTTCCTGAGTGTGGTGCAAACTAAATGTTTAATATGGAACCTTCTCCCTTAGCATTTGCTTCCTGCCCTCCTCAAAAACCAAAACAAACTAAAAGCCCTCAATGGAAGTTGGACGTGGATTTTTTTTTATTTATTTCACTCCTTTGTTTGAACCCTGGGCCCTGAAATTAGGCTCAGCAAATATTTGCATTTCAGAAAGTGACTTCTAGTGACAGCAGACTGAGCTGAGGCTCTGAAATCACCTTAAAGGATTGACAGGGTTTTGAGAGGCTCAAAAAAAATGTCACTGTTGACACTTGTCACTGTCACTGTTCAAGTTCCACTCTTTCCCAGACTCACTTTTCTTCCTCTCAGGCATTTATGATCAGGAAATAGAGATAACAGCAAAAATTTACTTAAAAAAAATGTCATTGCAGCTGAAAGAAAACTCAAAATCACTGAAAAGTAATTTAAAAAATAAAACTGGTTGCATGTTATGAGTGCTGTTTGTCCTTCTGCAATTTTACCAGGTCAGGGTTGGGTTAAAGCTCACACAATTCCATCCCCTGCCGTGGGCAGGGACACCTCCCACTAGACCAGGTTGCTCAGCCTCTGCCACGTCCAGATCACCTTTTGGGTTTTTTTTTTATTGGCTTTTTGTTTGGTTTTTTACATGCTCAGGTGATATCTGAGGTTGGGCACCTGAGCCCTTTCCTAGGATGTTGTGCAGAGCTGGAGATCCTGCTTTGGAAGCCGAGAGATTTTATCTCAGTTTCAGCCTATGATATTATCTATTCCTGGAACAATAATTGACAGGAGCAGAACTGGAGCAGAGCTGGAACATTAGTGGGACTCAGGAGAGTGTGCAGGACGGAAACCAGGTGGTTTTCTGTGTCCACCTGGGATGTGGCTCACGTTTACTGGCAGGAAAGCAGAGGGCGGGAGGGGAGGATCTGCGTAACGATTGATGTGTCCGACTGAACTCCCCCCTCCTTTGTCACTTGTCCCCCAAGCACGCTGGAAAGGAGGGATGCTGAGCTCCACAGCTGAAAACCTCGGAAAAGGCTGGAGTGTGAATTTGCCTCCAGGAGAGCTGCTTGTGAGATCAGGCTGCGTTGCAGGGACGTTGGTTGGCCCTCCCGGCCAGAGGGGAAAGCCGGGTGGGATGCACTCAGCTCTGCAAGGAGCTGAGAGAGTTTCACTTCCCTTCACATTCTTGACAGAATTACTCACTTCTCTTAGAAGCAGAACAGCAGCAGGAAGGCACTATGTGGGGCTGCAGATGGGAGTAGTTTTTCTTGCCACAATTTGCATTGCTGAATGATGTCATAGCAGTGACTTGTCCAAACCTTCTCCTTCTGGTGACTTGCAGCCTCCAGTCCTGAGAGTTTTAGGCTAAAAACTGACAGAGAGGAGGTCTGGGTTGGTTACTGGGAAGAAACTCTTCCCTGTGAGGGTGGGGAGGCCCTGGTACAGGTTGCCCAGAGGAGCTGTGGCTGCCCCATCCCTGGAAGTGTCCAAGGCCAGGCTGGACGGGGCTTGGAACAACCTTGGGTAGTGGAAGGTGTCCCTGCCCACGGCAGGGGGTGGGACTGGATAGGCTTTAAAGGTCCCTTCCAACCAAAAATTCTATGGTTAAAAACTTTAGTGAATGTGCTGAAGTAGATGGGTCAAGGAGTTTGACTGCTTTCAATGGTTTATTTTATTGTTCAGTGCAAAAATAAGGTCAATTTATCGACATTTGGCAATCCTCTGGGAAAAACCTGGGCAGCACTTTTGGGCATAACTGCAATCTAAGACCAAACTAGGTGGAAGCAACCTGGTTGTGGGGCTGTTTGCAGCTCTTGAGGAGATGTAGGAAGAAAATCACAGAAAGGTTTGGGCTGGAAGCGACCTTAAATCCCATCCAATCCCACCCCCTGCTGTGGCAGGGACACCTTCCACTACGCCAGGTTGCTCCAAGCCCCGTCCAACCTGGCCTTGGACACTTGCAGGGATGGGGCAGGACAGCTTTTCTGGGCCTTGTGGCCTTGTCCAGCTTTGGGCACTTGCCCCTCCTGCAGATGCAGCCCCCGGGCCGGGCCGGGCCGGGGCGCGAGGGCCACGCGTGCGGGCGAGCGGGGGAAATGAGCTCCTGCTGCGGCTCTCCCCTCCCTGCGCCGCTTCCTCCTCATTTACAGGCGGAGGGGGAAGAGCAGTGACCGCAGAGACGGAGCTGCCTGGGCTGGACCTGCCTGTGGGAAGGGAACCAGGGTGCAGCCTTGCCCCCGGCACGGGGGGTCCGGGAAGGGGCTGCGGCTGAGCCACTGACCAGTTCCCCTCTTCCCTTCCTTCCCACACGGCCCTGTGCTCCCAGGAACATGGGTTTGCTTTCCACTAAGACCTGTTCCTGCCTCTCTCCTGAGTCCCATAGAGGACCCTTTTCGAGACTGAAGGGTCAAAGGCAGGATCCTCCACAAAAGTCCTGCTGTGGTGTTTAGGTCCTGGTCAAACGTTGTCCAATCCCAAAGGCCCCATTTTCCCAGTTGTTTGTGCTGGGATTCACCTGGATCCCTGTGGGCTCACTGCACTTTTGTCAGTCTGAGGGGAATTATTGCCTCCCCCCTCCTCCCTGAGCTCCCACAGCCCCAGCTCTTCAGCTGCTGGCAGCCAGCGTGTGGCTGCAAAGGTGGGTGAGCAAGCCCAGTGCTCTGCTCAGAACAACCCAGAACTAATTCTGGGTTCAAAGAAGACTTCTTTAAAGACTACTCCCATCAGAAAACCTGGCAAGTGCTGGGAGATTCCTGACAGCTGGAAATACAGGGAAGAAATTCTTCCCTGTGAGGGTGGTGAGGCCCCGGCACAGGTTGCCCAGAGAAGCTGTGGCTGCCCCATCCCTGCAAGTGTCCAAGTCCAAGTTGGACAGGGCTTGGATCAACTTTGGCTAGTGGAAGGTGTCCCTGCCCATGGCAGGGGGTGGAACTGGCTGGGCTTTAAAGGTCCCTTCAGTCCAAACCATCCTGTGATTTCTATAAAACGGGGGAGCAAAGCTGGGCTTGGCTGCGGCCAAATGTGTAATGGCAGAGCAGGAGAGAGCCAGGAGCGTGGGCAGCTGCTGGAAAAGGAGCAGCAGTGGGGTGGGGGAGTCAGCCTAGAGGAAAGTGCTGGGGCTGGGGGGGATCCCAGGCGCAGGAGTCACTGCAAAACCAGAGCCTGGAGCTTTAGTGACTGTCAGTGCCGGCACATGCCTTTCCTTGGACACCCAAGCGTGGCCTGGTGAAGCCAGCAGGGAGGTGGTTTGGCTACAGCCGAGGGGGGGGGGCAAGAAGATTTTGCAGCTGATTATAAATTGCTGAGTTTTGGCCCTCGGTTTCCCCTGCAGGAACTGCAGCGAGGGGAGCTGTGCTTCCTGCAGAGCTGAACCCTGCTCGTGTGCCTGGATGCATCCGTGCCCTCCTGGGATGGGACACATCCTTACCCCTGGGGACAAACTGCGTGGATTCCCGTGGAGAAACGCAGCCAGATGAAATCCCAGAGCTGTGGTTTGAAGTGTTCAGGCATCGAGCTGGCCATTTTAGCTTTTCCCTTCTGCCCACGTAACAAATGATCTGTTTTCTTTTTTTCTGTTCACGGTTCATCTTAAATTGCAGGCAACTGTTTGCTACTGGCAGCTCCCGGGATACAGCAGGCCTGGAGCTTCCCTTGTTTTGTCCAGAGCAAGTGATTACATAAAATAAATTAAATTAATGATGCTGTTCACCATCCTCCCTTGCAGAACCACTTGTTTAATTCTCTTCGCTGCCCCATCCCAGTGGGAGTCGAGGAAGCCCATGGAGAAACATTTCTGTTTCACTTTTCCCCCACTCACCGAGGCTGTGGTCCTGCTACTGAGTGACCCTTTTCCTGCTGCTTCCACTCTGGAATAAATCACGTTTCCTGCAGGAAAATGCAGGTGCAGCAATGGGGCTGCTGTTTCCTGCTGCAGTTCCTCCTTTCCCAAGGGTCCTGTGCTGGATGCACCATTCCAGGAGTAACTGGGAGCCTGCCCTCTTGTCACAACTTTTCTCTTGGTTTGTGCTTGACAATTTGAGGGTTGTTAAGGGAAAAAGGTGGTTTGGAGGAAGAGGAGGTGGGAGGAACTGAGGAAGTTCACTGTGGGGATTCCCAGTCCTCTCCTACAGCTGCAGGAATTGCAGCAGCCCCAAGCAGCTGAATTTCCTTCAATTTAATCCACTTGTGCCATTGAGCTGGATTGGAGCTTCCTGAAGAGTTGCTTGGAGCAGCAGGTCCTGGCAGCTCAGTCCCTCTCTGTCCCTTCACTGTGCTGATATTAAAAACTAAATTAAACCCCCCATAAACCACAGCCCATCCAGTGTGAGGGCTGGGGGGTGATGCTGCTGGGGAGGAAGAGGAGGGGACGTTTTCAGAACCACCCGGCTGCAGGATGTGGGGAAAGTGTGAAGTGCAGCACTTCTGCCAAACTGCCCCAGCACACAGCCCTGGCCTGGGGCTGCTTTTGGGGACAGCGGGGTGGGTGAAACCTGGGTGGGTGCCACGGGGACCGTCCCACCCCACGGTGCCCTCGCTGGTGGGGAGGGGGGGTCACACTGCCCCTGGCTCTGGGGATGGGCTGGGGGTGGAGCAGGGCATGAAACAGGTTGGGTTTTTTCCTCCCAGTTCCTGCTGGGCTGCGGGAAGAAGCTGGTTTGACCCTGGAGGCATCACCGTGTTGGGCGGCACCACGAGGAGGAATCTCAGCAGAAGGTCTCCCAGGAGCCTCCGGATCCCGTGAGCGGAGGATGGTCACGGCTGAGGATGCTCGAGTTTTACAGCTCCAGGTGACTCTCTGCCAGCTCCTGCATCTCCAAGCACCGGGTGAGGGGTCTGGGTTTGGGATCAGCAGTTTATAACCACTGGCCAGTCCCAGCCCGTCGTGTGCCCTTGAGCAATGCCATGGGAATTTTGCCCCGCTGCAGTTTCTGCCAGCCCTGTTCGCTTCTCTCTTCTCCTTCTTGATTTTTTTGTATGGCAAACTTCCTTGAAAATGGAGGAAACGAAACCACAGGGCTTATTCTTGAGTGGCATGAGAGAGCTCGGCCTCCTTCCAGAGAAGAAATTAAATTTAGGAGGAGGGCAAAAAAATTATCTCCCTAGTCATTTGTGTCGGCTGCAGGAGTTTGGAGGCCACGAGGTCTGACAGGTGGGGGGGATCCCAGAGGAGATGTCCCTTGGAAAGGTCTTGGTGTGCCACAGTTCATCTCCCAGCTCTGCAGAATATCCCACTTGGTGCCATGGAGCACATGGAATGTGGAGCATGGATATTGCAGGGCAGAACCTGCTGATCCCACTGGACAGGGTCCTGCTGCAGGGCTGGATCCCTTCTCCATAGTTCTGAACCCTTCCCCAGCTGGGTCGATCCAGGCAAACTGTTTTCCTCCTCAGCAGCTGGGTTTGGGGCCTTGGGGATGCACAAGGACCTTGGGAGAAGGGAGTCATGGGGTGGGGAGATGGAGAGCAGGAGTAGATGGGGATGAGGAGTAAGGGGACCTCCCTGCTCATATTGCCTTGGAAATGTGGATTTTTGTTTCCTGGCAGCCGTGGGAAAAGCCATGTCTGCTGACTTTCCCATAAGGATCAGCACCCAGGAGTGCCTGTACCCAGATGGCTCTGACCTGTGCCCTGGGTGCTGGGTTTGCCGAAATCCCAGGAGACCCAAAGGACTGGGGGTGGGAAACCTCAGCACCCCAAATCTCACCTACGCAACGTGAAGGGCTGGGCACGGGTGTCCCAAAGCTGGGACTCGGCATATGGGACATGTCCAACCTTGGCTTGGGATGCACCAGGAAATAAGAGCACCATCCCCAGGGGAGGCACATCCCTTGGCTCCCGTCAAAGTCCCCGTGCTGGGCACTGGAGGCAAGAAGCAGGGGCTGGAGGGACACAACGGGAATAGCTGCCATGCAGGGTGGTGGCGTTTCTCCACAGACCTCCCTTCACCCCCGATCTCTGCGCCCCCAAACCCGAGCAGGGGTCCTGCTGCCCGAGCTGGGCAGGGCAGCCCCAGTGTCGGGCTTGTCCCTGTGGGAGCAGCAGGGCAGGCAGGAGCCGGTTCCCCCGGCACCCCTCGAGGTTCCTCCTCGCCGGGGAGCCGTGTGCGAGTGCGTGACCCCGGCTGTGGGTGCTGAGATCAGTGAGCGAGGAGCTGGGCCGCGCTCTCTGCCTCCATGTGACTGCAGTTTCCGTCGCTCCTTCCGCAAAGCCTGCACCGGTGCTCGGCCAGAGGGGTGGGTGGGACACACACACACACACACACAGCCCGTGGGTCACCCCTGCCCCCCACGAGCGCAGCCCAGGGGCCGCGGGCTGCAGGATGGGCTGTGCCGAACCCTGCGCGCCGCCCCGCCTGGTGAGTACATGTCCCCCCCAAACCCCCCATCCCTGTGCAGGGGGAAAAACCCCACAGGCGGTTTTTTGGGGAGCCCTTCGTGCCAGTCTGAGGATCTGTGGTGGCTGTGTGTGTGTGTGTCACTGGTGCCCACGCCTGAAGAGCTGTGGCTCTGTGGGCTGGTGCTGGGGCTGCTGCGAGGCGTGGGGAGCGCCCTGGGTGCTCCCAGAGCTCTTGGATGTGGGCTCTGGTGTGGGGGCTGCGGGCAGGGGCTTCCTGCCAGGGCTGCTGCCTGCTCTCCTGGCTGGGCAGGTGCCATCCCTGCAGCTCCAGAGAAGAGCAGGAGCATGGAGCTGCTTCTGGTGTTCAGAGAGGCCAAGAAAGCCTGGACTGGGTGAAAGCAAGTGGGAGTTTCTGTAGAGGGGTTCAGGAGCCAAAGCCAAAGCTGCTGGGTTTTGGGTGCAGGGAGGACTTAGCATGGTCCCTCTCCTTCTCCCTGCTCTTGGAGACCAAGGGCTTGGGAGGGCAAGAGGTGCTCAGGGAAGGGGGGCTTCCTCTGCACCCCCGCAGATGAATAAGACTTTAATAAGGCACCAACTCAACCCTTTTGGCTGTCCCAAGGAAGGAGACAACCCAGGACAGCACATGCCCCTGCTCCCTCTGTGCTGGGAGGCTCTGTCTGCAGGGCTGCCTGAGATAACCCCCCATTTCTCCTTCAAGCAATGGCCCTTCTGAAAGTGCTGTGTGCCGAGGCCTCGCCTAGCCCTCGCTGCTCATTTGCCTGAGTTTCAGCTTTTCCCCAGATGCAAATGCCATCAGCTTGGGTCCCACCGAGTCAGTAAAGGGGCAGGTTGTGCTGGAGAGCCTCTGATTCCCTGGGAGGGCCCTTGGCAGGGACGGGTGCTGGGAGGCTCAGGGGTGGGGGACGGGGTCAGTGTCCCCTGGGGCAGCGTTTGATGCCAAGAGAGGCGACACAAGCCCTGCAGGGGGACTCCTCTGCTCAAGGGATGCAGTTCAGTGGCACTGACGAGCAGCTGTGCAGCTCTGACGGTGCCTTTCCCACGTGTGCTGCCCCGTGGAGGAACCCAGCTGCCACCTCCCCGTCCCTACTCTTCTCCTGCCCTCCAGGCTCAAACTGGGGGAGCCCCACGAGGGCTTCTGCTGGGGTGGATGGGCTCGGTGATGAGGCCCTCTGCCCCTTCTTCAAAGGCAGCTCGTGGTGGCCCAGGTCAGCTGGGCCTTTGGGGGTGAGCAATCTGCAGCTTCTGACATCCTTGCTCTGTTTCTGTCTCCGCAGCAGTGCCGCCGCTGAGATGGAGGCCCCGCTCCCTGGGCTCTCCCTGCTTCTGGTCCTCCTGGCAGTGGGATGGGGAAGCGGGGCAGTTGCAGCCTGGGCACCATCTCCAGGTGGCTGCGAGCTCGTAAGTGAACCCTCCCTGCTCTGACTGCTTGGTCCTGCCTGGCAAAGCCCAGGTGCCTCAGCACCTCCAGACCTTCCCTGTCCCAGCTACTGGCTTGGAGGGGACTGGGGTGCCAAGGTTCTAAACACAGAGCCACCTCCTCCGTCCTCACTCTGCTCCCCAGACTCCTCCCTCCTCATCTCCTGCCTCTCAGAGTGGTGTTACAGATCCTCCTCTTGCTTTAGGTGCAGAGCACCGTGGACTGCACTGGGAGGTGGCTGAGCTCCATCCCAGGAAACCTTCGAAGAGATACTGAGGAGCTGTTGCTCGATGACAACACTATCCAGGTCCTGGGAAATGCCTCCCTGCTTCCATATACCCAGCTCTGCCGTCTCAGTTTGACCAGGAACCGGCTGGAGCTCATCGAGCCCGGCGCCTTCCACAGCAGCCAAGGCCTGCAGGAGCTCTCCTTGTCAGACAACCTCCTCTTCACCAACTACTCGCTGACAGCAGCTGCTCTTTCTGCTCTGCAAGCCTTGAGGACACTGGATCTGGCTGGAAACCGCCTCACTGAGGACATGGTGTCGGTGCTGGTCTGGAACCTGTCTTCCTTGGAGTCCCTGTCTGTGGCCAGGAATGTCATCATGAGACTGGACTCGTCCATCTTTACAAACCTGACACAGCTGCTGGAGCTGAACCTGGAGAAGAACTACATCTTTGAGATCGACGAAGCTTTTGAAGGGCTGCAGAGTCTGCAGAGGCTCAACATAGCGTACAACTACCTCCCGTGTCTGGTGGGGTTCGGCCTCACCCAGCTCAGGGTGCTCAACGTCAGCAACAACGTCATCGAGTGGTTTCTGGCCCTGGAAAGCGACGCCCTCTTTGAGCTGGAGGTGCTGGACCTGTCCCACAACCGCCTGCTGTTCTTCCCCGTGCTGCCCCGGCAGAACAAGCTCCACTCCCTGCTGCTGCAGGACAACAGGATGAGCTTCTACCAGCGCCTCCCCAACGGCACGTCCCTGGCCAACGTCACCGTGCAGTTCCTCATCATTGACGGCAACTCCACCAACATCACCACGGTCAGGCTCTGGGATGAGCTCTGCTACAGCAACCTCTCCTCCCTGCGCCTGCTGGACATGAGCCAGAACCAGGTCTGGGGCCTGCCAGAGGGCTTCCTGGCCCAGATGCCCTCCCTGACCCACCTGAAGCTCAACCAGAACTGCCTGGAGGCGTTTCACCTGTTGGAGGAGGGCCCCTTAGCCAGGCTGACTGAGCTGGACCTCAGCCAGAACCGGCTGGTGGAGCTGGGGACAGAGGTGGGTGTGGGGGACATCCTGCCCAACCTGCAGCTCTTTAACGTCAGCGCCAACAGGCTGCGGGCGCTTCCTCCTGGGGTTTTCACCCACACCAGGAAGATCACTACCGTGGACCTCAGCCACAACCACGTTGACCTCTGTCCCCAGCCAGACGCTGCAGGTGAGGCGGAGAGTCCCCCCTGCGTGGACATCAGGGGCGTGGAGACCTTGACCCATCTCTCCTTGGCCGGCTGTGGTCTGCGGGGGCTGCGCGGCCGCCCCTTCCAGGGAACGTCGCTGATCCACCTGGACCTCTCGGACAACTGCCGGGCACTGTCCGGGGGCCTGGGCTGGCTGCAGGACCTCGCCCTGACGCTGCAGGTGCTGTCTCTGAGGAACACCAGCCTCTCCTCCGCCGCCGTGGACTTCTCCGCCCTGAACAGCCTGGTGCGCTTGGACCTTTCGGGGAATTCCTTGACCGCCTTGCCCGCCTCGCTGGGCGCGCTGGAGCTGCGCAGCCTGGACCTGCGGGACAACTGCCTGCCGGCGCTGCCGCCGCTGGGGAGGAGCCTGCGGGAGCTCTACCTCAGCCGAAACCCCTACAACTGCTGCACGCTGGGCTGGTGGGACGCCCTGCAGCGGGTGGAGGGGCTGCGGGTGCCCGACGGGCGGGAGGTGACCTGCAGGCACGGCGCCCGGGCGCTGAGCCCCGGCGCGCTGCCCGAGCCCGTCCTGCGGAGCTGCCGCTGGCAGGCGGCCGACCTGGCGCTGCTCTACCTCGTGCTGGCCCTGCCCACCTGCCTGACGCTCCTGGTGGCCTTCGCCGTCGTCTTCCTCATGCTCAAGGAGAAGCTGCTGAAGCTGCTGAAAAACCGGTGTGGGGTTGCCAGCCCTTACTGATGGCTGAGGAGGAGGGAGGAGGAAGAGCTCGGGGCAGGGAATGCGAGTGGGTGGGTGGGTGTTTGGCTGCTTACAGGATTACAGGGGGATAACCCCTGCAAGGTGGGTGAGATGGAGACTTGATGGATGGAGGACAGGGGGCGCTGGGAGAGCCCTAACGGTACCCAAAGGGTGCAGGGCTGTGTCCGGTGATGGAGCCTGGGAATCCTCAAGGGACACGTGTTCAGCAGAAACCTTCAGCTGGTGTGGACAAGAGCTGAGCAGACACGACATCAAACGCCTCTTGGCTGAAGGTACAAGTTGCCCAGGGAAGCTGTGGATGCCACGTCCCTGAAGTGTTCAAGGTCAGGTCGGATGGGGCTTGGGAGCAACCTGGGATAGCGGAAGGTGTCCCTGCCCGTGGCAGGGAGGTGGAACCAGATGGTTTATTAAGATCCCTTCCAACCCAAACCACTCTGTGATTCTGTGCCCGTTTTCCCCAGCGCTGTTTCCTTCCCTCTTCCCCCCGCCCCAAGCCGTTCCTTTTATTTATTCCCATCTCAGAACATCTCCAGATCTGCAAACGGCCTCCACGAAGTGCCCCGGGCTGGGGGCAGCGAAGGCTCTCCGTGGCCTCAGCCTCCCACAGCGCCCATGCGGGCACTGCAGACCCGCAGGCAGCCCGGGGCGTGCACCCTGTGTGCGAGCTGATAAGATAGGCGTTGTCGGCAGGGCTGAAAGACACATTTTGGGGGTTCGTTTCTTTGCTAAACCGCAGCCCTGGTTAGAAACGTCCATTAAAACCAGGCCGGGTGAACCGATGTGAAATATTGATTGAAAAGCGGGAGAGTAAATTATGTCCCTGGTGATATTTTATCATGGACTTATTTTCTGCCAGCGGTGCTGGATTAAAGATGCAAAGGAAGTAACAGAAAGCCCTCCCCCTCGTTGTGCAAGCCCCGCTCCGGCGGGTGTGGGGGTTTTCCTCCACCCAGCTCCGGTCGCAGCTCACACCGTCCCTCCCGGAGCAGCAGCGCTCCCTGGGGCAGTGCTGCTCCGTTCCTCGTTCCTCGGAGAGTCTCGGCGGGGGAAAGAAGTGCTGGTGGTTTGTGCTAACTCAGAAAGCCCTGCTGAGAACAGGAGCGGCTTTAATCCCTGGCACTGTCGGGATTTTCCAGTGAAACATGTTTAATTGGGACACAGAGCGTGGATCGATGAGGGTAACTTGTGCCTGCCCGACCTGCTTTCCTCTCAGGGTGAAACGGGTGGATCTGTAGGCAAGAGGAAAGTGGTGGGTGCCATTTCCCTCAGCTTCAGCAAGGCTTTGGACACTGTTCCAGAACGTTTTTCATCCAAGTGCGGATGTCACGGTCTGGATGGGTGGGCAGCCAGGCAGGTAAGGATCAGCTGGAAGATGAAGCACACAAGGCAGTGGTTAGTAGGAGGCTGGTGAGAAAACACCAGGGTCTGGTTTGGGATCTGTCCTGTTTTATCATTGTCCATGATCTGAAGAAGGCTGTGGAGCACTCTCTGTGGCAAGTTCACAGATGAGCCCAAACTGGGAGGACGAGTAGGGCTCCATCCTGAAGCACTGGTGTGGGCCAAGTGTGAGCTCCCTCCTGCTCTGCAGTGCTGGCACCAGCACTGTGGTTCCACCCGTTCCAGATTTTCCCAGCAGTGACTCCTTCGTTTCGGTGTGTGGGAGGAGAGCTCCTCCAGCCCCAGCTCCTGTGCTGCCACAAGACATCTTGCTGATAAATTTAACATGTTTTATTTAGCTTGTGGTTGCAAGAAGGAAGGCAGGAACTAGTCTGGGAGGCCATTTACAACTCCTCTGAGTTACCTCAGGTAGCAGCTCGGGATGAAGGCCCATCCCACCCACAGCCCTCGCAGCCAGACGGGTTCTGAAAGCCAAAACCCAGGAAGCTTTTGGAGTTGTGCAATTTCCTAAAACACCCTAAACTTAGTCCTCCAATTGTTGCAGGAGAGAAGGATTTGGCTGGTGCAGACCAGCTGAGGTAGACAGTGGGAATAAAAGCTTCACTGAGATGAGTAAAGGTTTTGTTTTACTCTAAAGCCCAGCCTTTGACCTTCTACCACTCATTTTTTTGGATACTTTAAGCACATTCTCCCAGAATTGAGCACTTATAAGAAAGCAACATCCATCAGTGTAAGGAACCAACCACCCCACTGCAGCAATTTGAAATCACTGTGTGTTCAAAAGTGCTTTCAAGACTAATCCATTTTCTAGATATTCCTTTTTTTAAACATAAGGATTTATATTTGTGTAAGCTAAAACTGGAGATTTAAGCATTTTTCAGGAAATGTGAGAGTAATACCCTCAATGCACAAGTTGATTTATCCAGAAAGAATGATATATATTTAACTTCCCAGCAGGCAGTAAGAAACACTCTACTTGTGCAATACAACTTTAACAGTGCTTTCAGGACATGAATATTTAACACTTCATTTTCAGCCAAAGCTGACTGAAATGTCAAAAAGAAAATGGAAAGATTAAATAATTTAAAATTCTTTTATGTGGGAAAAGACTAAAACCACCCAACAATTTCAGCTGCCCAGCTTCCATTTCATCAAGTCTGACTTCTTAAACAAAGCTCCCTTAACCCTGGGATGGCTGTGGGCCCTCGGGTTCTCCGCAGCCAACGTGCATCAGTTCCGTGGGGCACCGACATCGTCCTCCCTGCTGGGACAGCGAGGTTTGTCTCTGTCACTCCTGTCTGGAATCAGATTTCTTCATCTGACTCCACGTCCCAGCCACAGGACTCCAGCTGCTCATCCTGTGGGAACTCCACCTCGATGTCGTAGACGAAATCAGGGTCATCCTTCTTCTTCCTGTTCTTTTCGAAGAGCTCGTCCATGATGCTCTTCCTCTTGGCCAGTTCCTTGTCGTCTAGTTTGTTCATATCCTCCTCTGGGTCAATGGTCTCTTCCTGCTGAAACTTTTCCAAGCTCTCAGCCAGGCTCTCTCCTCCCAGATGACCTCTCAGCAAGCGGTAGAGCTTCTGGAGCTGACGCAGCGAGACCCCTTCCAGGTAGGCTTTGTGCCGAGGGTTGTTCTTCAGCTGCTCGGCGGCAATGCTGCAGTCTGGAGATAAAAACCACCACGAGGACTTAACAGCTGCAAGAAAAGCTCTTCCCAGGGAGAGTCCTTCTCCCAGTCCCTCCCAAGGGTGTCTCTCCAAACCCTCCACTGCTCAGGCCGAGATGGAGCCTTGGGCTCCTCGGGGAGACGGTGTCACCCCAAAACAACCCCTGTCTGCCCGCTGGTAAGAGGCTACTCAGTTGTTACTAACAATGCTGTTACCAGTGAGTTCCTCTCTGGGTGTCTGGAGGGGGCCTGGGGAATGCTACAGGTGAATGGATGCACCTCACCTGAGAACTTGGAGAAATTCCTGGCGGGCATGATGCGCTGGCGGGTCTTATCCTGGCTGTGGTCTCTGTAGATGAGGACGATGGATGGGGGCTGGAAGCAGACCCCACACTTCTGTGCAGTGAGAGTCATCCCTGTCCTGCTGCTGGGAGTGGCCTCATCACAGTCCTCAGCAATGGTGAACCTCACTGGGAAACAGGGAAAAAGGAAACCAAGTCTGAGTGTCCCTCAGTGCCGGTCTTTTTGTCAGGAGTAGAGGGACATGTCCAGCAAAATCACAGAATCCCGGGATGGTTTGGGTTGAAGGGACCTTAAAGCTCATCCAGTTCCACCCCCTGCCATGGGCAGGGACACCTTCCACTACCCCAGGTTGCTCCAAGCCTCGTCCAGCCTGGCCTTGGACACTTCCAGGGATGGAGCAGCCACAGCTTCTCCGGGCAACCTGTGCCAGGGCCTGCCCACCCTCATCAGGGAGGAATTCCCTTATTTGTGTCTGTTTGTCACAAGCCTGGGGCTGTCCCACTCCTGATTTCATATGGTGACAGCCTTGCATCCACAGTGTTGATGTATCTAACACTGGCACTGCCCCTTTTTTAAGATTTTAAGAGCAGGGGGCACCCATCAGTGTTTGCTTTCTGAAGCTTCAGAGCGATCTCACTACAGCACCAGATCTGTGACCTGTGACAGGCAGGGCAAGGAGTGAGAACAGGGTCAGAAATGAAAACCAAAAATAAGAAAACTCCTTATTAGGTGACAACAAGAACAGGAATTAATTTAGAAGAATGGAGATGTCTCATTTTAAAGTAAGGACCGCTGAACTCTCAGGTACCAGTGCCTCAGTCAGCTCCTACACGGAGGAGGTTATGGAGTTAATCCCTAATTATCCTTTTTACTTTGCTCTGAAGCATTTTGGTCTTGCAGCAGGAGAGGAAGAACATCAGCCTGACTGGCAGCAACAACTTCTCTTTTCTGCCTTATCACATTTGTCCCCAAATGCTCTTGGGAACTTCTCAGCATCCGCTCTGCCCTTGGCTCCACCCCCTTTTTGGGTGAAAATTAATGAATGATGAAATTAAATTAGAGGAGGTTTAAAGGTCCAAGTCGGCTGCAGATCCTGTTCCCCAGCTCAGCTAACAGCACTGAGTGCGTGTGTTACTTTTATTTTGGTTTGAAATAAGTGAAAGTATGCCAAATGTGAAGGTGTCCTGAGAGTTTTAGGCTAAGAACTGACCGAGAGGAGGCTTGGATTGGTTATTTGGAAGAAACTCTTCCCTGTGAGGGTGGGGACACCCTGGCACAGGTTGCTCAGAGAAGCTGTGGCTGCCCCTGGATCCCTGGAAGTGTCCAAGGCCAGGTTGGACAGGGCTTGGAGCAACCTGGGCTGGTGGAAGGTGTCCCTGCCCATGGCAGGGGGTGGAACGAGATGGGCTTTAAGGTCCCGTCCGACCCAAACCAGCCTGGGATTCTGTGAAGATTGGAAACATAAAAGCGAGCAGGTGCTCTTGGGCTCCGCGGGTGTGTTTCATGGCGCTGCCAACCCCGGCGCGGCAGCGGCGCCGCTTCTGCCGCTAAAAAGCCGTTTTTCCGCCGCAGGAGCAGCCCGGGGGGGCGGGGAGGGTCGGGAAGGGGCCCTCTCACCCCTCGCAGATCCCAGATGGGTCCAGGAAGAGATTCATCTGGTCCCACCTCCCTGCTCCAGCAGGGCCAGCCCAGAGCACTCGGCACAGGACTGTGTCCAGAGGGGTCTGGAATATCCCAGAGTGGGGAGACTCCACACCCTCTCTGGGCAATCCGTTCAGCGCTCGGTCACCGCACAGGGAAGGAGCTGTCCCGCATGTCCAGGTGGAACTTCGTGGGCATCAGTTCCTGTGCTGGGCACCCACTGCTGGGCCGCCCCCGAGCAGAGCCGGGTCCATTCCCTGCCCCTCCCTGCAGACCCTGACAGACATGGGGAAGGGGCCCTCTCAGTGTCTCCGCTGGAGGCTGAACAGCTCCCTCAGCCTTTCCTGCCCGCAGAGATGCTCCATCCCTTCAGCATCTCCGCCCCCTCCGCTGGACCCGCTCCCTGTCTCTACTGTTCTCCCGCCCCTTCCCTCACCTCGGGCGGCCGCAGGGCCGGGCACGAAGGCGCTGCTTCCTCCTCCTCCCGGTTGCCATGGCTACGGCGGCCGCGGAGCCAAAGGCCCTCTGCTCCGAAGGCCCCCTCCGGGCTGCCCGCACCAACGCCTGAGGGACGCGGCGCGGCGGAGCGAGGCGCGGGCGGGCCCCGCGCGGTCCGGCGGCGCGGCGGGCAGCCCTCGGAGCGGGCGCCATGGCGGGCGGGCGGCGGGTCGGAGCCGGGCTGGGAGCGCTGCTCTGCGCCCTCCGTGAGTGCCCCGGGAACGGGACAGGCCGCGAGAGCTGGGCCTGCTCAGCACGGGCAGCAGGAGGCTCCGGGGAGACCTTGGAGCCCCTTACAAGTGCCTGAAGGCGCTCCAGGAGAGCTGGAGACGGACTGGGAGCAAGGGCCTGGAGGGACGGGACACAGGGAATGGCTTCCCACTGCCAGCGGGCAGGGTTAGATGGGATACTGGGGAGGAATTGTTCCCTGTGAGGGTGGGGAGGCCCTGGCACAGGTTGCCCAGACAAGCTGTGGCTGCTCCATCCCTGCAAGTGTCCAAGGCCAGGTTGGGCGGGGCTTGGAGCAACCTGGGCTGGTGGAAGGTGTCCCTGCCCCTGGCAGGGGGTGGGATGAGATGGGCTTTAAGGTCCCTTGCAACAAACCATTCTGTGATTTGGGAAGCACATCTCAGTCAGTGGCCCAAGAAACCTCTTCTGCTGTTGATCACAGTCAAATTCTGCTGTGAGAGGTTTTGTAGACGAGATATTCATGCATTATATGGCTTCACTGGTTAAAGTTGCCAGCCCGTGTGATCTGTGTGTGTGCTGTGAGTGCTATGACCTCTGTGCTGTGACCTCTGTGCTGTGATCTCTGTGCTGTTCTGTGCACACTGTAACCTGCTGTCTCTGTGTCACCTCAGATGTGCAGGCGGCCTGTCACACCAGAGTCACACAGGAGCTCCTCAAAGAGGGGTTTCACAGGTGAGTGCTCTCCCAGCCCTCCCTCAGCACAACCTGAGGGCATGGCTTGGCAGGGAACTGTATTCTGAATGAAGTGCACGGTGTGAGAGCTGCACCTTATTTGTGCACATGGGAAATCTCTCTCAGGGGGGTTGTGCTGACTTCTGAAGGGCAGCTAGAAATGTTTTGCTCCTGTTCTTGCTTGAAGGGACCTGCTGGTGAAGGTGGAGCTTGGGGAGGATGCAGAGGGATGTGCAGTGGCAGCTAGAACTCGTCTTCCACCGGGAATCTACGTGGATCCCTACGAGCTGGCGACGCTGCAGCAGCAAAATTTAACCAAGGTAAGAGCCCCCAGTGCCAGGAGATGTGGCAGTGACCCTGATGAGGCCTCAGGGAGTTGTAATCTCTGCTCATTATCTGGCTTGTTGCACCAGTCCCTGGAAGGAGATGCCACGCAGAATCATCTTTGTGACATCTCACTGTGTCTCTGGTCTGATCAGCATCAGTTTTGTGTCGTGTGCTGCCGATATTCCCACACACTGTCTGGTGGAGCTGCTGCTCCTCTGCTTAGCCCCCAAGTGAGCAGCTGTGGGGAGAGCGCTCAGGTTGAGAACGGGGAAGGTTAAACCCCCCCAAAAGGTGGTGGGGAGCTGCAAGCAGCGTGCTGTGTGTTCAGACAGAGTGGCTTCCCAGCTTTGTTTTCATCCTGGCTTTCCGTGTTACATTCCAGTCTTTGCTTCACATTTTGGGTAGAGAGATGTGCAAATAAAGGCTGTGGCTTTAATTTCCTTAGGTGCTTAAAACACAGATGCAAAGGCTGTGGGCACCTTCTGCCTTTGGGATGCCTGAGGTGCAGGTCCCACCCTGCTTACACACCTCACTGAGCTGATGCCTCCCAGGTTTGGCTGCAGGAACCAAAGCTTTTCACATGTAGGAATCAGTCATTGGAGAAGGACTTAGAAAGGTATTTTGGAGCAGCCACACCTGTATTTTTCCCGGTGGCAGGCGGTGTTAATTCCTGACGTCCCTGACGTGGAGGCTCCTGAGTACTTGGCCACGGCTCTTGTCTTGGTGCTGTCCCTGGAGGTGGACCCGCAGTGTTCCCGCTGTTTCCGTGCCGCCGTGCCCGTGCACGCGCGGTACCACCGGCCCGCCGAGGGGAGCTGGCATGCCCCGGTCGTTCTGGAGAGCCCAGAAGTGCTGCTCTGCTGCTGCCACGGTGAGATTCTCAATGATGTTCTTTCTGGGGAGAGAGGAATAAGCAGTCCAGAGCTTGGAATCTGGCTCTGTGTTTGTCTGCTGGACGTGGAGCTCTCGGTACTCGTGTGAGCACAACAAGGAGAAGGTGTGGCCCTGATAAAGACCACATTGTCTTCCTGACTGGATGCTGCTGCCTGGCCAAAGGCAGATGGATTGTCAGCACACCTCTTGGTTTGTGCTGCTGCCATTTGTACCCCTGTGCTGTCTGGGTTCTTCCAGCTGGAAGTACTGGCAATTGTCACAATCTCTGTGTTTGCCCTTGCTTGCCAAAGGCCTCCTGCTCTGACCATGTTTTCCTGGTGTTTCCCTTGGCAGCTGAAGCTGTGCAGGGTGTATTTAATATCCACTGCCACCTGTTTAGAGTAATCAAAGCATCCTGATGGTTTCTAACACTTTGTTCCTGCATTCCCTCTATATAAGGGGGGAATGTAGGAAACTGTGCCTGAAGCTTAGAATGGTCGGAGTCTCAAACTAGGATGGAACAAGAACCTGGTACCACTGACAATGAATATTTCAAGTTATATGGACAATGAAATCCTAGAGTTGTGGTGCAAATCTTGTGTCCCTTCACAAAATCATTCCTGCCAGGTGCCAAATCAAACACGCTAATGTTTTTCAACTCCTTGGTCTTCACTTGTGCGTCACTTAAGCAGTGATTTTCTGGGATAAACATAGGGCCAGGCAAGACTGCCTTTTCACTTAAAAAAGAGGTCTGCAATCTTCCTGGTTTTCTGCCACATTTACTACTTATGAACAGGAAAACATTTATTATTAATATGAAAGGGTGTAAAGTATTGGGAGTTCTTGCATGTGCTGACAGAAGGCCAAGAAGGAGAAATGGAAGAATAACTTACTTATTTTGGGGAAAATTCAAAGTAATTCAAATTCATGGGTAAAGTTGTAGGATCTACAGACTAACAAGGAATTCTTTGCCCTGTTAAGGACAGAAGGGCCAAGATACCACACAAGTGAGATTCTTTCTCGGGTATCTGCTGGAAGAGAACTGTTGCAGAGTTGACAGGAGGGACTGCCCAGCATCACTTTGGCCGTGCAGGGGAGCTGGCACGTTTCTGTTTCACCACTTTGCCTTCCAGGGAGTTGACTCTGTCAAGCTGCTTTGGGGGAAAAGATCCCTTCTTTGGCAGAGTCTTGCAGGCCGGATTTCTTCATCCCCCCTGGCTCCTGCTGATGCACTGATGCCTTCCCTAGGTCGCCTGGCAGCAGAGTGCTGGGAGCCTGCTGAAGTGGGAGCTCCCTGCTCGGCCGAGAACGTCGGGCCCTGTCAGTGGCACAGCACAACACACAGACCCGTGAGTTCTCCTTTCTGGTTCTTCTTAACACTTCCTGCTTCTCTTTTTGGTGTGATTGGCACAGGAATTAATCAGTAGAAGACTAGTTGGGTGGTTCCTCCTTTTGGGAGGCTCCTTTCTTCATTTCTGACTGGCTTTTGGTGGGGGGGGTCATCCTGCTCTTCTGCCATGCTTACAGTCACTCTGTGCTCCTCTGGCCCTTTGGGATGGCTGCTCTCCTCACCCTTCTTTTTTCCTTACTAGTTTACTTGGAATTCTAGGATATAATGGGCTCTGGTCAAATCAAGAAAAGTCTTTACAATGTTGGTGCTTCAGAGGAGTAGCAAAATGGAAAACTGCTTGATGATCTAACTAAAGGAGGGGTAGAACTGCAAAGATTTGAGGAATAGCATCCTAAAAAAAGGCCACTTCTGTTTGTTTGTTGGTATCTGATTGGGTAAGTATTTAGGAAAGGTGGAATTTCTTATTCTGTGTTCAAAACCAAGGAAAGTTGAATCTCTAGTGTGTTCAACAGCTGCCTTTGATGTTGACCCCAGAAGGGTCGCAGTAGCATAGAAATTCAGAAATAAGACTGATTTATATAATAAAAATATGTAAAATATTAAAAATATGTTTATAATATAATATATAAAAATCTATTAAAGTATAATAAAAAAATCTGCTGTTGTTGTAACACACGTGCCTTCTTATATTTAAGATGCTCAGGGATGCCTGGGATATCTGCAGCTCTTGTCCAAAACCACTTTGGAGCTTCCTGCACCCACAAAAAACCAAATAATTGTTCACCTTGAGGAAATCTGTCTTCTCAGTGAGGAAACAAGTGAGAGCTGCTCTCCTCCATGTGGTATTCCCTAGATATCCCCAGGGGCAAGGCTGGTGTAGGAACAGAGGTGCAGGTCTATTTACTGAGCTTTGCAGTGCAGCAGTGGCTGGCACTGTGTGTGCTGAGAGTTAAAAGGGGATGTCCCCTCTTGGTTTTGATTTTGAATCCCAGAAGAAGCCTCAGCCAAGGGCTGATTAAATCAGGGTCTGGTTACTAATCCTCTCAGTTGCAGTCAAAATGAAACAGTTTGTTAAATGAGTACAATCCGTTTGTTTTTCCTTGCAGGCGCGGGAGGAATTGATGCTGGAGGTTCCTGTGGGGCTCAAGGAACACAGTTCCCTGGTGTGTGCCCTGACCCTGCTCACCACCCTGCTCTGTGCCAGCCTCATCCTCGCTGCCACCTGCAGGCATGGGCACTTCTCCCTGTGACCTGCTCAGAGGGAGGAAACACGGGATTCACTGA
Source organism: Lophotriccus pileatus (assembly GCA_035583135.1). NCBI lineage: Eukaryota > Metazoa > Chordata > Aves > Passeriformes > Tyrannidae > Lophotriccus > Lophotriccus pileatus. Next base: position 21,269,145 of record JAWWES010000011.1, on the reverse strand, counting down.
CCCCCATCCAGCAAAACTAAGTGGATATCACACCAGCTTCCTGGATGGATCCTGTTCTACTGCTGTTGGTATCTTAGGGGGTGCAAGGGTCCTATAATGGGTTATAGTTCCTTTGCCTTAATGCTTGGAAACACCTTCCACTGCCCAGAAGACAGTCTGGATGTGTTGTCCATAGCCAAAGCAGATGGAGGGTAGGGGAAAGCCTCAGAAAGCTGAAAGCACTCCTGTGGGCAATAGGACAACAGGAGTGGAGTTTGGGGCTGCTGTTCCCTCCTTCTGGCCCAGAACCTGCATCTAGTGCTGCCTCTTGTAGAGCTTTTTGTACTTTTCGACTCAGGGATTGCTTATTAAGGGTATGGAAAACATTATGGAGTCATTAAAGTGTCTGAATTTTAAGCTTGTTGTGCAGATGGGTTACGTATGAATTTGTGAAGAGACGTTCTGTGCATACCCAGGACGGGAGAAGGCTGAAATAATCTCTCCCATTCTCATAACTGAGAGGGATTGGCTGCTCGTGGTCAAATTAAAATCATGGAATCATTTAGGTTGGAAAAGCCCTCTGAGACCATCAAGTCTAACCATTCCCCAGCACCGCCAAGACCACCACTAACCCATGTCCCCAGGTGCCACATCCACGTGGCTTTTAAACCCTTCCAGGGATGGGGACTTTGCCACTGCCCTGGGCAGCTGTGCCAGGGCTGGACAGCCCTTTCCATGAAGAATCTTTCCCAATGTCCAATCTAATCCTCCCCTGGTGCGACGGGAGGCTGCTTCCTCTCATCCTTGTTCCCTGGGAGCAGAGCCCGATCCCCACCTGGCTCCACCCTCCCGTCAGGGAATTGTAGAGATGGAGAAGGTCGAGCCCCCCCTTTCTCCACCCTGAACAGCTGATCAGAGCTGAAGTTCAGAAAGTTTGAAAGAAACTTCACCCTGTTTCAGGAGCGGAAAGAGCCCCTTGGAAGATGAGAGCCAGTGAAAAGACAGTGACTAGAAGCAAATATTTAGAAGACTTGCATTCAGTCGCCAGGACAGTTGATAAATCCGAGGAAATGGGGAGGAAATTACCTAATGGAAAAGTGCAGAGGCGCTCCGGGGCTGTCTCCAGCCGTCAGTAGGTGGCACCGTGAGCCCGCGGGAACTCCCGCGTGGAGCATTTTATTCCCTGTGAGCTGCGGGTACGTCAGTAAAAAGCAGGTGATTTGGGGGAGTGCGTGTGTGTGAGGAGGGGGTGAATGAAAACTCCTTCTGTGGGCTCCATGTGTGTGGCCGAGCCTTCCCGGCAGCAGAACCACCTTTCGTGGCTGTCCAGCTGTAGCCTCGGGATCCCTCGGGGCATCTTTCTCCTGCTGGAATTCTGCAGAGAGCTCGTCTTGTGACTTCGCCCACGACAGGTTGGCAAAGTGCTCGGACACTGGGCTCTTTTTTGCCCTCGGTGGCTGTGCCAGGACTTCATCCACGACCTCGGAGGGGTCAGCTCTGCATCTGCTGGGGGGGGAGACGTGAAAAGGCAAAAATCAAAGAGAGCTTTGGGCTGTTTAACCCCGTCGGCGCTGGGACCAGCATCGTAGCGCTTGTCTCCGAGTGGGATTTTTAATTCCCAGGGTTGAATTTCTTCCTGGGCTCTCTCTGTCTTACACTTCCAGGGATGGGGCGGCCACGGCTTCTCTGGGCAACCTGTGCCAGGGCCTCCCCACCCTCACAGGGAACAATTTTCTCTCAATATTCAGTCTAAACCTACCCTCTCATCTTTTGAACAAATGAGAAAAAAACATTGCGAGGGGCAAAAATACATAGGTAAAATATATATTAAGATTCCCATCAATCAGCTCCTGAGCTGAACTTGACTAATAGATTCTGGTTAATGTAAAATACGAGAGGAATGGCAGAGCTTCTCAAGGAATGCTTTTTGTTACAGCAAATATTTGCTGTTTTCTTTAAAGGTGTCGATAAATCTAATAAATATAGTAGTGTTAAGTACAAAGGAATTTGCCAGTTAAACTCTCTCTCAGAGCAGAAACTGCTACTTTAAGGCAGCTGAGTCAGGAAGGGAAAGTAACACATAGGGAAAGAGGAGCGAGGACGACGGCCCTGCCTGCAGGGGGAAGGCTCAGAGCCACAGGGGGGCTATATAAATGTTACAGATACATATATATGTTCTATATATAACATTTACTGTATATAAAATATGTATTAAAGATTTATTATAGATATCATCTATAATGTATATATTATATGTATCGTATAAGATATTGCGTGTATAAAATCTATATAAATGTTATATATATATATATATATATAAAAATACACTATATATATAACTTTATTTATTAGGGGCTGTTGTGGCCGAGAGAACTATAATATTATATAGATAAATATATATATATGAAGATAATAAATAATATTTACGGAGAGAAAACATGCTCCCCTCAGAGAGAAGGAACTACAACTCCCGTTATGCCCCGCGACGAGCCCACTTCCGGTGGGCGGTGGCCTGCCGGCGGTGCCCCGCCCCCGCCCGCCCCCGCGGGCTGTGGCCACGCGCGGCGGTTCCGCTTCCCCTCCTGCCCCGCCGCCGCCGCCCCGCCGGCTCCCGGTCCCGCCGCCGCGCTCAGCCCCGTCCAGCCCGCCCGTCCGTCCACCGAGGCGGCGGCGCCGCCCCACACGGTGAGTGCACCCACACCTGCCGGCCGCGCCCCCCGCCCTTTGTGCGGCCGGGCCGCGACGGGCCCGCGGCGGGCAGCGCTCGGTGCGCGGCCCCGTCCCCGCTCCCTTCCCTGCTCCTCCGTCCCTCCCTCACCCCTCGCCTCGCCGGGCCCGGCCCCGCCGCCCCCCGCCCGCCCCGGGTGTGCGG
>JAWWES010000011.1:21202848-21258610 GCA_035583135.1 Lophotriccus pileatus | reverse complement strand
TCCAACCTGACCTTGGACACTTCCAGGGGTGGAGCAACCACAGCTTTCCCTGGGCAACCTGGCTGATGTGCAGTGGACAACGTGGCCATTCCCCAGTGAGCAGTGTGGGCCACAGGCTGGCAAGTGGCTGCTCAAACTGTGACATTCTGTGGGCCCTCTCTGTTGCCAAGTTCAATAGAGATCTTCATCTCTGCTTTGCTCTGTGGAAATGGCTTGCTGAAATTCGCTTCCTGTTTTCTTAACAATTGAAAGGACCCGAGACAATTTTTCCCTCAGATGACAAACTTTCTGGAAAGCTGACCGCTTCTGAAGGTGTGATGTTAGGGTTAGCTTCTTCCACAGCTAAAATAAATTTCCCTAGAGGAGAATTTTATTTTATTTTTTTAATTGAAAGAACTTGAGTTTTCATAATCACAGAATTTGGAGAGCATAAAAGTGTTGTGCTGTGTCAGGCTGTGGATGTGTGTGGTGCCTTCTTGATAAATGTCAGCTTTAGTGTGAGGACTCTATTAAATGGCTTTTTGGAGCTGGGAGGTGGCCCAAGAGTTGCTTGGTCTGCTGTCTCCCGAACCTCTGGATGAAGGAATGAGGTTATTGGTGTTCCCTGCCTGATACATCCTTCACCCTCCTGCGATGAGGGGTCACCTGGTGCTCAACATGAAGTTGAAGTAGGTTTTTTTAAAGTCTTTTGCAGCTTTATAAGTTTGATATTATGTTTTGTCAACTGTTTCAATATTATTTCAACTTGACAGCTTCCTTTGGAAGCTCTTCAGCTTCCCAGGGTGCTGCTTATCCTGTGGGGTTGTAATTTTCACAGGCCTTTTGTCTGTTCAGTTGGTAACGCTGTTCTTCATTCTGTATTTCTTATGTTTCAAAAAGTATTTCATTCTTGAGCTGTAAAATCAAGTTTTTTGTGACCTTGGTGCTTCCAGCATCCTCTATCAACAGTCATGGATAAGTAACACCCTCAAAGTGTGTCAGTATTGGTGAGATGTACGAAATCACCTTGAAAATTTGATGAATGTAATCACTCACAGATGGTGTTTAAGCCACTGTACATTTATTTACATGTAATTGTTTTGGGTGTTTTTATCATAGATTTGATTTATGAATTGTAAGAAGCATATGGGGTAGTGATAACACAGAAGAGGTTGGGGCTTTTCATATGCTTTTTTCCCTACTTACTGGTTCCTGTAGTTCTCCTGTAGGCTTGGCAAAAAATAACTTCCACATCAGCATAAATATTATGTGTATTTTTTTGAATTATGACATAGTTCCATGCTTTTTTGGCCATTTAGTATAACTTGATTTGTAGCCTGTCCTCCGTTTCTGGGTGGTTTGGATTTGTTTTAACAGTATTTTAGATAAAAAAGCTGTGTGAGTGAGAAGGGTGAGAGAGGTAGTTTCACTAGGAATAATTTAAAAATACCCCAAAATTAGAAAATTAGGTTAAAGACTCATTCTGGCAGCCAGTGTTTTGAATGCAAATTGTCATTTCCAGCATCCAAATGAGTGCTCTGGCTCCCTGAAAGGAACATTTGCCCAAATTTCAGGGAACTGCTGCATTAGACTGACTGTGTGCAAGCAATTTTAAAGTAAAAAATCTGTAACAGCTCACGAGGAAAACGAGGGCAGTGTCCCAACAGGAGCACTGGAGTGTGAACAGGGGCAAGTGGTTTTACAGAATCCCTTTGCTTTGCTCGCTTTTCCCTTTTTGAAGGAAAATAGTTTATTTCGGTTTCCTGTTGATGAACGCAGGTCTAATGTCCAGAATTGTAGGGGAGTATTTGGGTCGATTTGAGCTGTGGCAGCTGCCCTTTGTGCCTTTTGTGTTTTTTGTGCTGTTTATTGTGCCTTGAAACAGTGGGGAAGGGATTGCCTGTGGTGCTTGTGCGGCGGCCGCGGAATTGGTTGTGTGCCCATCTGGGTTCTTCACCCCTCCTAACAGAGTTAAACATGCCAGGAAAAAATAAAAGGGTCGCTTGTCTGTGTGCAGAGAACCTGTAAAACTTGAAAGCTCAGCTGTGTGATGGAGTTCCCTCTGAATGTGGCGGTACTGAAGCGCTCCTGTGAAGAACGCCGTGGCTGAAGCGGGAGTGAGGTTTTATCGCCGAGCTCTGGGAGTGTTTTACCAGAGATCTGATTTCATCCTGCAGTCCTGAGCGGCTGTTGGTAGGGAAACGTCGGGGTAACCCCTCCTGAGCATGTTGCTTTCTCCATTAAGTAATTAAAAGCCCATCTCCTGGGAATATAGCATCCCGCTCTGGAGTCCTCAGCAGAGGAAACGTGTGGAGATGCTCCAAGGGCTGGAGCCCCTCAGCTCTGCAGCCAGGCTGGGAGAGTTCACCTGGAGAAGAGAAGGCTCCAGGGAGACCTGGGAGCCCCTTCCAGTGCCTGAAGGGGGTTTATAAAAAGAGGGAGAGCAACTTTTTACATGGAGAGATAGTGATAGGACAAGGGGCAACTGTTTTAAACTGACAGATTTAGATGAGATGTTGGGAAGGTGTTTCTCCCTGTGAGGGTGGGGAGGCCCTGGCACAGGTTGCTCAGAGAAACTGTGGCTGCCCCAGACCTGGAAGTATCCAAGGCTGGTTTGGACAGGCTTTGGAGCAGCTTGGGATAGTGGAAGGTGTCCCTGCCCATGGCAGGCGGTGGAACTGGATGAGCTTTGAGGTCCCTTCCATGGACAACTTTCCCAGCTACCAGCAGTGCAGAAGTGTGATGCTGCAGGCAGCTCTTCTCTTGTAGGAGTCTGAGTGTTTGAAAAAGTCACTGTAGTTGTCTGTCAAGGCACAAATGGAATGTTAACTCTCCCAGGAGAAATGTTCTCTGGTTTCTGTGTGGTGCTGGTAGAACTGGGACATGAGCCGTGTCCACCCAGGCCATCTCTGCTGGGGGGTTTTTGAAACACACCTGTTGCCATGCCCCAGTGCTTTTGGTATTTACAGGTGCTGCATTTGATTTCTTGCAGCCTTTGCCCTCTCTGGCTGAATTTGTGTCCGGTGTGGGTGTGGAGAAGGCCTGTTCTTGGGCTTGGGTCACGCAGGGGTTTTGGCAAACCCTTCCAGGTGGCAGCGCTGTGCTGGTGTGCACTGCATCTGGAAGAGGCAGAACTTCCCACTGTGGCATTTCAGGGCAGGCTGGCAATGTGAGAAGAGTTGAGGGTTTGGCCCCCAGGGCTGGTTTGCCGAGCTGGGCTAACTGCAGTTGAAGCAAGCCTTGGGCAGCCACTAGAGAGAAACAAAGAGCTCTATTCTGAGTGCCTGTGAAAAAGAGAGCTCTTCTGCAGGGAGACATTTCATCCTTCCCCTTTGTCTTTTCCCTTATTATTCCTTTTTTCCCATAGCTGACAGCTTTACCAGCGTGATGAGGGAGTGACAGATCCCTTAACCTTGGATTCTTCCTGATTTTGCCATCCTCATACATACTTTGTGACCTCTTCTCTTTCTGGCTACTCCTAATCTGGATAAGAAAGGAAGGGGGGGAAGCCACAGGTTTGTTTTACCATTGCCCAGTAAGACTTCCAGAGGCTAATAAAAAAGGTTAAAAAAGCTTTTGTTCCCTGTTAGGGCCACTGGTGATCCTTCTGCACGCCACCAGCAGCCTGATGATGCTTTCAGAGCTGTGTCACTGCTCTGTTGGGTGGTGAATCTCCAGGTTAAACAGCTGTGAATGCTGTTGTTAATACAGAAGTGCACCAAGCTGTACAGGTACCTCGTGCAGGGCAGCCTTTATTCAAATAACTTTTGCTCTGGAATCTGTGGTCCCTCCCTGCCTGTAAATGTCAGCTTTAATTAAGAGAGAATCTCAACAATGAGATGCAGACTTATTTTTTTCTTTCATTATTATTTTCTTGTAAACTTTCCCTGCTTGCCCTTTTCCCCATTCTCCTTTGATCTTCAGAAAACCTCAGCTCAGTGAAAATAAAGGCTGAAAAGTGCCTGCTGGGTGGTGAAATATGAGTAAGCACAAACACCTTGAACCCTGGATTTGCATGAGCTGTGCCCGCCGCCGGCTGCCTTGTCTGCCTTTAGTTGACTCAGGATTTTCAGGAGGCAGAGCAGGGATAATTTCCTCGTGGAGCACTGAACAGGCTGGTTCAAACACCTTGTGTTATCATTAGGCATCTTTGCCCGGTGGTTCCTTGAAGGAAAACTCTGGCTGTGGGCTGTATAAAATAGAACCAGGTTCAGCTGGTAGGTGGCAACTCCCCAGCCCTGCAGCAGAGGGTGGGAATGGATCCCATGGATCCCTCCTGGTTTAATTCCTCCTCCACCACCCTCTGTAGGCCTCTAGGGGCCTGCCAGAGCTGCCTCACAGCCACAATTTTCCATGCACTAATGGTAAAAACCAGGACTCCTGCACATCTTGTCTCTAGTCTGGGCCTACTCAAATTTTTCCCTGTTTTGTTCACGTTTATCCTCAGAAAACTGGGATGTGTTTTAGTTTTGGGAACAATATTTTTGCAGCCTGATTGCTCGTTTTCAGTGCAGGATTCTGCACATCTCCTCAGTGCCTTAAGGAGTCAATAATTGCTTCAGGATGTAGTGGACTTTGGCAGTGGGTTCAAGCCTTAGTAACACTTTGAAATACCCCTTGAACAGGATTTGTCTTGTGTAACTTGGTCCACATCACAGTTTTGGAGAGGCTATTCCTTCTTCTGCACTGAAGATGGTTTCCTTACTGCTTTTTTTATTTCTTCTGCTGTATCGTGATTTTTATCTTCTTTTTCCCCCCCCCCCATAATCTCTTTTTATCACTTGGCAGCTAAACAGCATTTATTTGTGCCATGTTTTCCCTTCTATTTCTATGACTAGGCAAAAAATCATAAGGAAACGAAGGGGTTGGAAAAAGACAAATTGGAAAGAATTTGGCTGAGCGTGTTCTGTGTGTCATCCAGTCTGGCCTTGCCAAATCAGGCTGAGTTTCTCCCGTGCTCTCATCAGAGTCGCAGTATTATGTGTTTCTTCTGCCACATGTAGCACTGTAAAGGGAAGATAAGAAGGACCTGACCTGTTTATAAACTTCATGGTGGTTGGTTCGGTTCCTGTTTGTCCCTTTGTAGATGTTCATGAAAAATATGTTGGGCTCAGATATTTTTTGGCTTTTTTTTTTTTTTAAGCTGTTATCCCAATCCCATCATTTTAAGGGCGAGTATCTTTTGTGCTTCTAAATTAGGGAGATCTGAGCTTCTTTGGACTCTGTTAGATTAATGTAGTTTCCTCTCCCCACCCCGTAAAAAAAAAGGTAAATAAAAATAACTTGGCTTTCCCAGGTTTGACATTGACCAAACACTTTCATCTGAGACCCCCTAAAGCTGGAAGGACACGTTCCAGCACGCCCTGTGCAGGTTGGTGCCTGTCCTTCCAGAGGTGGGATGTGCTGGAGCATCCACACGTGTTTTTAGGACCCGTAGGTGGAAGGGATGATCCCGCTGGCTCTTCCTGGCCACTCTCAGGGTTACTCTGGTCCGTTCTTTAGCACAGCTCTTCTCTTGGCAGGCAGAAGGTCTTCGACTGCACTTGCCAAGTCTGCAAGAAAGTAATTCTTTGTCTGCCAATGCCTTTTTGTGTTTTGTTTTTTTTTTCTTTGCACCATTTTCTGAGTCGAAATGATGAGATAAGTATTTTCAGTCTCTGAAGGTAGTGTCATTCTGTTCCAAAAAAACTCCTCTTTGGATCCGATTAAATAAATCTCGTGGATCCAGGTGCTTCAAGTTGGAAAGCTAAACATCCCAGAAGACTTGTTTTGTTTTTCGTGGAGAAGGCGAGTCTGAGGTTTGCTGGATCCATGAATTTTTCTGCAGCAGTGAAATAATTTCAGGCTGTTGAGCTGCTGAACTGAGAGGCTGTTGGTGATGGGGCAGGAAGCTGTGGCTAAGGTAGCACCATCTGAATAAAAACTTGTCAGAAAGCTCCTTTCTGCTAATCCCTGGGAGGAAGTGAGCTATAATCAGCACTAAGTGAGCTAATCACAGGAAATCTATTGCTCAACAGGAGCCTTTGAAAAAAAAAAAAAAGGAAAAAAAAAAAAGAGAAAAGGAGGGGCATGGAGAGAAAAGAAGAATACCCATGGAGACATTTCATTCTGCTTTTGGACTCCAGGATCTGTTTGATCTAAGAAAATGGAATATCTGATGAAATGAGCAACCCTCCCATCTCCACTTAGAAACTGCACCTTCTCTTCCAGAATGATGAAGCGTCAAGTCTCATCTCCTCCTGGGAGGTGGTTTTCAGGTATAAAGAGAGGTGGTGGTGTGGGGAGGCTGTGTACAAACAAAGTGCCAGAACTGCTGGAGGCCTGGGGGCAGTGGGAATGAGTCTCCAGATGTTTTCAACGAGGATATTTATAATATGAAGCAAGAGTGAGATGTGACTGTCTTACAGCTGTCTCGTCACACCAGTCTTTCACTGGAGCATCACACTGTGGCACTTACATTGTTTTTAGTTGCTCTGTGCCCTTTTTCACGTGACATCTGCTTCGGAGATTTGTTTCCAGGCATCTCCTGTGCTCTTTTCCTGTGCTCTGGACGTGGCTGTCCCGGATGCCGTGACAAGTGTCGCCAGTGGCAGCCTATAAGGCCCTCCAGGAAGGGGCGACAGCCACCAGCATGGGGATGCTGGAGGGGAAACTCGCTGCTGCAGCAGGGGCAGGGACGTGCACCCTCTGTCAGCCCTTCCTTCGCTTTTGTCCTGCTCTCATTTCCTCTTCCATCCCTTCTGTCGGGCCACAGGCACTTCTGCTGTGTTGCCTTCAAGCTGTGCCTGTGGCCCGAGTGTTCTGCAGTTCAGGTGTTGTACCGAAAAGGTCCTGCAGCTGCAGGGGCACATCAAGGATTAGGATTTCAAGAGCCAAGTGGTTTTGTTTCTTAACAGACCGTTAGCCTGAAATCCATTACTTCTCCTTTTTGGTCAGCTGTGCAAAATGAACTTAAATTTGACATTTTTGCTGCTCCTTCTGGGTTGTGCTGCTGATGGTAAATGAGCTGAGTGATTTTTACTCGTAGTAAATAGAACTGAGTTCCGTTTGCAGCGTTGGGATTCTCCTGTCACAGATTTCATTTGATTTATTTCACTGATTTAGTTCTGGCACCTCAGAGATCAGTGGCAGTGTAAAAGCACAGGGCTGTGTGCCATGAGGCTGAATTTTGTGTGCGTGTTATCAAACAGCTCTGAGCTCGATGTGATCTGTTTTGGTTTCTTTTTCCAAGCGGTAGTCCAGTTTAGTTTTGCATCACATCCCAGGCAGCGAGATCACAGGTGCAGTCCAGATTCCTCAAATACATTCATTTGAACATCTGAAGAAGACAAATTCAAGTTACCACAGCGTGAGAGCTTTTTACAGCAGCTCTTTGATTTGACACAATCCCACCCGCCCTGGGGCCTCGAGAGGCTGCTGTGTGTGACCAGAACACAGATTTAAAACTTAACCTGGTCAAATGCAAGTGATCCAGGGAAAGTGTGAGTGTGCACTGCAGCAGAGAGGAAAAGGATCGCCTTCAGTTTAATTTTATTTCCTTTTAGCCATTCTGAAAAACAAGTTTGAGGGGAAAAATGTTTGTCCCTTTCCAGAGGTCAGAGGAGCTAAAAAGCGGCACATGGCTTTGGCTGGGCTGGGAGTGCCTGTGAGGCTCCATCCCAATGCTGAGGGAGCCCAGGGGAGCCAGGCCCGACACAAGAGCCAGGCTTAGGAAGTTCTCCAGGAAGCAGCCCAGCTTTACACTCACACCGGGGGGAACTGCGGGGGAGAAACAACAGAAAGGCAAGGCAGAGCCGGAGCATTCAGACTAAGGTGCTGCAGCAGTGTGTGTGTCCCTCGGCTCTCTGAAGGCGCTGCCCAGTTCTCACTCTACTTTCCAGCTTTTACTCACTGTCGGGGTTGTTTCTGGGTGTTTTCCCACCAGTGGCAGCGACAGGAACTGCTGTCGGTCCTGTGACCTGGGTATGCCGTGGGCTGTCGGGCCCTTTTCATCCCCCAGAGGAAGCAAGATAGCGAGCAGCAGGGCGTGGATTGTAAAAATGGAACCCAGCACGTGTGCAGATCACCCAGTGCAGGGGCTGGGAGGAACAGGAGGGTGGGTTAATCTACCCAAGTTGCTCCCTGTGTATGTGTGTCCTGCCTCACCCTCACCGGGCAAAGGTGGGGAGGTTAATGGTGCTGAGTTAACTGTTGGACTCGGTGATCGGGGAGATCTTCCCCGACCGAAATGATTCATCGAGAGAGGAGCTGCAGTTGTGAGGAGCTGGGCTCCGGGTCGCCAGCGTTGGTGGTGAGTGGTTTAGGCAGCACAGACCCTGTCTGGGCACTCTGCAGTGGAGAAGAAGAGCACATTTGCCCTTCAGCTGCTGCAGTGGGTACTGAGAAGGTGTCTGAGGGTGGAAAGGGTACTTTCATTTTTGCTGCCTCAGGGCAGGGCAGGAAACCTTTGTCAAAAGGAGGGGACAGCAGCTGGGAGGAATGTCATATACTGGGCATGAGGATTGAGAGACAGAGGGCCCGTTGGTCACCAGCACTGCCACCTGTGGATGTGTTTCGTGGATTAAGCAGCAGAACTGTGGGGAGAACAGCTTTTAGCTCTTTTTGTGTCTTTTTTTTGGGGAGAGTGTAGCGGGTTGCAGTGCTGTCCTGTGGTGGCACTGAATCTGTCTGAGGGCTGTAGTTAAGTGTTATTTGCAGCTTCACAGCTCGTCTCTGTGGTTCAATCCATTGCTTTCTAGTTCTTGTGTTAAATGTAGTGCAAATAGTGACTGTGGGGGAGTTGCTGATGTGCTTGAATACATTATCATTACTGTATTTCCTTCACTGGCAAAGATGAAAGTGAATGCCTCTTCCACGTGTTACCTTTAACATACTTCTGTGAGGTTGCTCAAACTCAGGTTAACTATTTTAGTAAATGTCTTCCAGCCAAGCCTAAAAAAACCCCACCATTAATTGCGTTGTCTGATTCCGTCAGAGAAATATGAACCTGACATCTCCTCTGCTGGGTTACAGACTGCTGGCAGGCACGGGGCAAAAAAAATTCCCTGTGTCCTTGCAATTCCCTGCACAAGGCATGAATCAGCAGGACGGGCCCGCGTGGGTGGTGGGGCACGAGTGGTTACCTCTGGCTGCTGTCATCTGAACGGGCTCCTTCTGCTCTTTGGGGGCCTGAGAGAGCAGAAACGAAGCTTCAGGGTGTGTTTGCACTCTTCTTTTTATTCCCCCCCCCCCCTTTTTTAAGTCCCTCCTCCAGTCGTTGCCTGTAAGGCCAAACCTCCGTAGCAATTTCCGAAGTACTTCCTGACGCCGTGGAAATTTCCTTTGCGTGATGAAGTCAGGGTTAAGGATAGAGGAGAAGGGAACTGCTCTTTTCTTCAGCTGAGTGCAGAGGAAAAGGAGCTGTTTGGATTTGAACCTGGACAAAATTTTACTGCTACGTGTTTTTAAATAAATCGCAGTTGAAGTTTTTCCTTAAAGCTGAGGTTTTCCTAAACCGCGGAGTTAATGAGCTGGAAGGAGCCGGTCCCTCAGGTGGGAGGATGATGCCTGGGCTCTTTCTGCCGCTCCAGCCTGCTCCACCAGCCTCAAGGTTTGTTTTCCTCCTGTGGAGCTCCTGGGCTGTACTTCCAGCGGGGTCAAGGATCCCTCTGAACACTCGGAACGCTCAGCAGCTGATGGGAGCTGCGGCTCTGGGGGTTCTGCTCAGATGCTGCTACATCAGTTTCTCCAAGTGCCTGATTTTCTTCTGGAATAGATTTGGATTTCCATGTACTTGCTTCCAGCTTGTTGTTTCGCAGTTTCTCCTCCTGACCACCCAAGGTGTTAAGGAATAACTTATTTCAGATCGAGAATCTCTATTACTGAGTATGTGGTGAGCTGCTTCTGTCGCTGAAAATAAAGAATTTTTACTGGAGTGAGAGTTTTATTTTAAAACTACGTCAACAGAAAGGCAGTTAACTTTTACTTATTTATTTAAGTAATTAATTTGTAACCTGAATACCACATTACAGCATCGTTAATTTGGTGACTGGGCTAGAGTCTCTAAGGGAGCGTGTGGAGGAATTACTGTGGGTTTGGAGGGCCAAGTCTGTTCTTGTCCAGTTTCAGATGCAGATGAGTTGTTTATCCTTACATCCTGCTCTTGCTCTTATCAGACAGCTCAAAAAAACCCTGCACAGGTGGAGGATATAATGGGGTTTGTTCTAGAAAAGTACAAAAGGCTACTCATGATGTCGCTTTCTTAACACAGTTTGTGACATTTTGGCATTCAAGCTATATGATATGCTTATTTACCTACTGTGATTTATTTAGCTGTCTGATTGCATTTGTTCAAGAGAAGGAATTCTTTGTTTTAAGTGTCTGTCCCCACTTGGGTAGCTAAGGACCCTCTGTCCTGCTCTTTTCTGAGGTTTGATTAGCAGAAGGGACATAGATTGTGGTCCCCTGTGCTGCCATCACTCAAACCCAATTTCAGTAGGACTCCTCAATATATATCTGTATATATGAATATATATTTTTAGGAATATGTATTTTTTCCATTTTTGGTTGAATGAATCAGTTTGACTTGGTGGATATATTGTGTGTATATACATATATAAGGTGAGTACCTTATATTTGGTTTATCCATCTCAGATTGGTGCCAGGTGAACGTGTCAGGGAATGACAGTCCCTGTGCTCTTAGTTCTGCTGCTCAGGCCCTGCTGGCAGGATGCAGGTGTTGTGGGGGACGTGGGGCAGCACAATAATTGAGAGGGGATTGCACTGTCTTGTCCTGGCTCTTGTGAATAATGAAACTGATAATACGTGGCTGCCACTGAGTCATGCCTTGGCTCCGTGATGGGAAGTTGGTAGGCACCAGGAGGCCATTCATTTCCCAGACTGCTGTGAGAGGAAGAGGAGGAGGAGATGTGTTGGCTCCTGTTCCAAAGAGGGAGCTTGTCATTTGAGTGAACAGAGGAATGAGGGGCTTGTTTGTTACTCAGCTGTTGTTGAGAGGTAATTTCTGTAAATCTTTCTTTGTGCCATTTACTCTGTGTCAGAGAGGCTGCCTGTTTCCTGGTGGTCAGAGAAAAATCTCCAAAATATTATGAGGAGGGAGGAAATGCCAGCACAGATTTTTTTCAATAGGGAATGTGTCGTGTAGATGTTTTATTGTGCTGTGGTTTTAGCTTTAGCAGCTGTTTGTCCGTGTTCTCGCTCATGTTTTTGTTAAGGATTCAAAGAGGATTGTGGTGATACTACACATGCTTTTTTAGAAGAGGAGAAAGTGTGGCACCAAGAGGGGAAGCAATGCAAGGCCCCATTCAGATGTGGAGTGCACCCTGTGGATCTTAGTCCTGTGCTCTTTAATGTGGACTGTGTAATATGGGTAGAGAGGTTCTTAATGCAACTTAACGTGGACAGTGTGCTGAACTGTGACTTACTAACATAAGCTGCTCTTTTGTCCACAAGATCTTGTCTGATAAATGACAAGAAGGAAAGCATCTGAGGCTTTTAAAGCTGTTTGGTACTAGAGCATGAAGCTTTTTGGACTAGAGCTGCCCCTAAAAGGTGTTGTACTTGCACCATTACGTGTACTGTCCTTGGTGTGAGCAGGGAACCAGATCTGGGAATTGTTCATTTAGTCTGGGTTAGTTTTCTCACTGGAAACGTTTGTTGCTCCATCCCACAAGTGCTGCTGCTGGCACAAGTGAAGGGGTGGCCCAGAAGTGGGAATGAGGAAAGGATTTGCTTCCTTTGGTGGAAGTGCCTGTGCTTTTGCCAGTGCAGTGCTTTTGCTCCGTTCCTCAGAGTCGAATTCACACGTCCTTCCGCTTGGCCAACAGCAGAAATGCTGGAATACAGAAATTCCTGTATTCCTGTGCTCTTTTCCTGCGTTAACACACAAATACTTCTCTTCCAGGGCTTTCACTAGCTATTGAGAACCATGTCTGACAACGGAGAACTGGAAGACAAGCCACCAGCTCCTCCTGTCCGGATGAGCAGTGTCATCTTCAGTTCAGGGGGCAAAGACCCTTTGGCCACCAACCACAGCTATAAACCCCTGCCCTCTGTCCCAGAAGAGAGAAAACCTAGGCATAAAATCATCTCCATATTCTATAGCAATGAAAAAGGTAAGATGCCTCTCTTTCCCAAGGTATTACTTTACTCTCCTTGGAAGTTTTGGTAGTGCTTTAGACATCTGAGTCCAGCCTGTCCAAGCATAGGGGACTGGAAAACCACCACCTCCTGTTTACTGACCACTTTGAAGAAATGCATTTCCAAACAACCCTGATCGATGTCTGGCATTCCTGGGGATCATGTCACTTAAATGCAGATTTCTGGTTTAAACTGAGCATCCAGCTGGGTTGGAAGTTACTGCACATTGATGATCATTCTTGTGGCACCTTGAGGAGGAAAAAAAGGTAAAGAAAAAGTAAAGTGGTGGAAGTGCAGTGTGCATGAGGGAAAACTGAGAGAAACTACATCCTTTTGCCTGTGGAACTGCAGTGTTGGGATTAGTGGGGGAACACCTGGGTTGCTGTAATCAGGATTATATCTGGGAAAAATTTGCTGTAATGAAACTAGACTGTGTTTGTGTGTTTTTTCTGTCCTCTTTTGTGTATATACAACACTGGAGTCTAATCCTGGTTCTCCAGGATGTCTGTGTCCATGTACCACAAAATGGTGCATAGATAGAAGTAGATGCTCTATCTGGGACAGTAAAACTGCACAGGGAGATAAGCCTGGCCTGAGACAGCTCAGGGACTTAAGCCTGACCTGTACCTGCTAAGCATTGTATTAACCTACTAGTTAACATTTTCCTGATCACAATTAATGTGCCCCTTGGAGAAGACCCTGCTGCTCTTAGTGCCTTCTAGTTGTGCTCTTGTCTCCCTGTGCCTTGCTGCTGGTGTGCTGGGCAGGGCTGGTTCGGTCATGCCAACACAGGTTTGGTTGTTTCGAGAGATTTTGCTCCTCTGGTTGTTTATTCTCTTGGCTCAGTGTTCTCCCCAGGGCTGGTTTTCAGGCTCGCTCAGCTGTGTGAGCAGTCCCTTTGCAGTCCTGCCTCACCCTGGAGATAAAACCTGCAGGCAGGCTTCCCTCTAATTCCAGAGTCTGGCTTTCTGCTCTCAACAGTAGGTGTGTTTTCCTTTTGGGAGGATAGAGGGATTTTTGGCCAGTGTAGCTTTTGGAAACAGCAAGAGAGACTCCAGACCTTTGAGGGTGGTGAATTTGGGTGCTGAAGGTGGCAAAGCTGGGTGCTGTCGGCTCCTGTCTGAAGCAGGTTCTGGCTTAGCCCTTCAATCCTGCAGAAACTGGTGTTTTACCATTAAATTGTTAGTTGTGGGAGGAAATGCCTGGAATTTGTCACAGTAAGTGCTGCAAGGAGATCTTGTGGGGGGATCAGATCTGTCCATCTTCAGGTAAGAGTGGTTTAGGAGCTGGGATGGCACTTGTCATGTTGCACTGGTGGTTCTCCAGAGCATTTAGAGCCCTTTTTACAGACAGGGTTACAATGAAGTAGAACATAAACCCCATGGGAAGGAAGGTTTTCCTTTGGTTCCTGTGAATTAGTAAGACAATTAGAATTCCTGTGAATTAGTAAGACGAATTATGAGAGCAAGTGGGTGCAGTACAACTGGGGAGCTTTGTGACATTCCATAGCACCTTTTCCTCTCCACGGATGTTTCCTCTTTCCATATTGATGCTGGTTTGGTTGGTTGCTGAAATGTCTGGGGAGGTGGTCGGGGAATTATCTAAAGTTATACTGGCTCATCTGAGATTGCTTTGGGAGTCCCATTAAGTTTATTCGGACCACTCTAAATATTGATATGTAACAAATTTAGGGAAATTTATCTGCACACTCGTTTGGAATGTGTGCCTACCTCCTGATACTTATTAGTGTTGCAAACTAAAAATGGAAGGAATAATTTCTGCTGAGAAAAACGCATTCTAAGAAAAATCATGTCTGTTGTTTTCTAGATGTCAAAAATTAATTCAGGTAATGTCCTTCTAAAAAGAAAAGGCAAATTTTCCTGTGTGTCAAGATAATGTGGTTAGGAAAAATGAAAATTGAATTACCTAACTGAAAGAAACTATCTGAAAGGTGTAGGTTTGTTTGTTTTTTTTTTTTTTAAATTTGGAAGAAACTTGTCTATTGGATGACCCACAGCAAGGCTAATACAAACATCCAAAGGAAGGATTTTGGCCCTCTGGTCTGCAAAACTGGCTGTCAAATGGAAGCAGAACAGAAGTGGACACAGTGTCTTTCTGGCACTAACACACTAGTCAGATGGTAGTTGTTTTGTTCATTAGCATGGCTGGGATGGACCCTCCCCAGAAATGCCCAGTTAAATCCTTTTTTTTAGCTTGAAATTCAGCTGCTGGGAAGCCTTACAGAAATATTAGCTTCCTGCTTGGATTTAAAAAATATACTGGGACTAGATGCAAAATAATCTGTTGGCCTGGGGTAGCAATTTTGCCATGGGGAAAGATTTCTCCAGCTGGTGCAAAAGTTAACAAATCACTGCAAAAGTGGTAAATTGTCCTTTTCAGAAAATGAAGGGATGCCCTTGCCATTATCCAGGAATGTTGTTTGGCTTTGTCTGAAAACCTCTGTCCATGTGATGTTGCAAGGTCCTCCCTCTTGGGAGGTTTCTGTAGCCGAGGAGGGGGGTGTGCTTTTGGTGATTCTCTGCAGGTGATGAGATGTAGCAATTACAGTTTCTGCCCCAAGTCTGAGCTCGTTCTGTGCTGAAATAATCATAAGAGTTTGAAGGGATTATTTAATCACCTCGTCATGGAGGGTTTGTTCCCCCTGGTTCCATTGTTTAGGATAAACGAAGCGATAGTCATCTTCTTACTAGAGTACTTAATTGCCACGAATTTCCTTGGCTTGACTTCTGAAGTCAAAGGAACCTCTGTGTGCTTTTGGAAAGCTTTAAAATAGCCCCCTGAAAGAAGAAATGTTTGCGCAGAACGTGTTAAACGGGGTGCTGAGGGCACCACCCAGGGTTGTGCGTGTGCGGGCTCCGGGCGGATTTCGGCGTGGTTTCAGCCGGGGCTCAGTTAACTCCAGGTGCTCACCTGGACTCAGCTACCTGCTACCACCAGCCGTGGGGAAACAGCTGTGATCCTTGCCTTGTGTACGGAATTGGGCGGGTGGGCAGCGAGGGATGTGCGAGGACGGGTTTGCCGTGGGAAGTGCCCCGGGTGGTGCCTTCGCTGCGAGTGCCCGTGGCTTCGTGTGGGGAAGAGTCCGGTTATATTTGAGTTGTATTTTTGAGGCACCTCCTTAATCAGACAGAGCATTTCTCCTAAATCCTAAAGCATTTCCACTAAATCCTTCCAAAGGGCCTGTGTGTCAGCCCCTCCTGGGAACAGGGGGACTGTGCTGCTGTTCCTGCAGGGCCAAAGTCTTGGCATTTCTCCCATGACCGACAATGTAATGGTAAAACACCAGTTTCTGCAGGATTGAAGGGCTAAGCCAGAACCTGCTCCAGACATGTGCCACTACCCTGAGCTGACAGCACCCAGCTTTGCCACCTTCAGCACCCAAATTCACTACCCTCAGAGGTCTGGAGTCTTTCTCGGGGTGCTGCCACCAACCTGCTTCTCACTCTCTGCTTACAGACTTGTTTCAGGCCCACCTATATCAGTAAAAGACCACCACTTCCTTCTTGCTGTTTGAAACAAGTGTTGCCCTTCAGTAACGGGATTCCCCTTGCAATCCAGAGCTGTTCCAGACCCAGCCAGAGGCTGGGAAGCAGCGTGGCCTCCCCGTGGCCTTGTTCTCAGCGCTCGAGGATGTCCTGCCAGCGCATGACTCACCGGGCTTGCCTCTGGCAGGAGCTGTTTGTTTGAAGTGCTGCTCTGCTCTGCTGTTCCTGTGGGCACAGGAATGGTTTTTAGTCTCCTTGCCTTGCCTACTCATGGGACCTATATATTTTTGGAAGGAGTGGGTTTATTTACACAGCACATGCTGGAGGGGTTGAGCACCAGCTCCCTACATGTCAAGTGCTCCTGAACAGGAACATTCCTAAGGAATATAACTTTTTAAAATACATCCCCCCCCCTTGCTTTCACATAAAAAATTACAAGAAATTGGGAGAAAATGGGGAGGAAACAGTGTTTCCCTCAGTTTTCACAGCAGCAGTTTCTCCTGTCCCGTGACCGAACGCTGTTAATGAGGACGTCTGACAGCCCTGTTTGCTTTTTTGGCTCTGCCCTGTGCAGCCATATTAAAGATATCCTGTTTATAAGAGCCGTGTCTTTCCACGGCATTGTTCAGCTGGAGGCAGCCCACATGGCTTTTCGTTTGGGAGCATTGTCCTCTCTGCCTGTCCTTCCCTTCCCGCCCGCCCGAGGGGATTTCAGACGGATTCCTGGCTCTGAGCGGCACCATCTTTGCTGGCCGGGGGGTGGTATTGAAGAGGGTGCTGCTTTACCTGCTTTTTCTGTGCTGAAACAGCAGGACTTCTAAGGTGAATTTGAAATCAAAAGCAGAAAAACGAAACAAATTTAACCCCCCCCCAACAAACAAACAGAAAACCAAAGCCCCAGGCTTTAGAAAACATCTTATAAATTTAATTGGATCTGGGTTGGATTGTGCACATGGTCTTTCTAATTATCTTCTCCTGCTCCTGGTACTTATTATGCTTTTTTTTCCCCCTTTTAATTTAAATTAGGTAATTGCTCTGAGGCTATAAACTCTTATCTTCATCGCAGGAAGTCCTACTTTGCATTAATTAACTGGAATTGAAGCAGTGAGGCAACTTGAGTTTTAGGTGTCTTTAGGGTGAACTTGAGGTTGAGCTGAAGTCGTCTTCACCGCTTTCCTTAATCCATATTAAAATGTCCTTTTTTGCATTGTAAACATTTAAAAAGCTTAGATTTCATGTGCTCAGCAGAGCACTCTGGTGCTCTTAATGGCTTATTTACTTGCTGCCATAATATAAATTATTTGAATGGAACAAGGTGTTGATTCTTGGAATCACAGGATGGTTTGGGGTGGAAGGGACCTAAAGCTCATCCAGTGCCACCCCCTGCCATGGGCAGGGACACCTTCCACTGTCCCAGGTTGCTCCAAGCCCTGTCCAACCTGGCCTTGGCCACTTCCAGGGATGGGGCAGCCACAGCTCCTCTGGGCAACCTGTGCCAGGGCCTGCCCACCCTCACGGGGAAGAGTTTCTTCCTAACATCTGGATCTTTGAATGTCTTTTTCAGGAAGCAAGAAGAAAGAAAAGGAGCGGCCAGAAATCTCCCCGCCGTCAGATTTTGAACACACCATCCACGTTGGCTTTGATGCTGTTACTGGAGAGTTCACGGTGAGTGTTCCTGCCTTGGGGTGGCCTGGGAGGCCCTTGGGGTCAGAGTTGTAGTGAAGCCAAGGCAGTGCTTTAGGGTGAAGTGCGAGTTAGCCTCTGTTTCTATCAAAGAACTGATTTTCCTGTGTGTTTGTGCAGCACACAGAGTTACCACGCCGTGACCTGTTAGTGCTTCTCCGGTGTCATCGCTGTCACAGCTGGCGCTTTGTGCCGCGTGGGAGAGCCTTCCCTGACAAACCTCCTTCACTTTACTTTTGCTAGTGGGTGAAAGTGGTTCTGCTGGGTGGTGTTGTGCCCCTGTTCCTCACATCTGGCTCAGTATACCTGGAAGAGGTGCTGTTGTGTTGGCTCCCCATTAAACCCCCGTTGCTCATGTGCTTAAGGCTGTGCGTGTTATGGTTTTTATAGAGGGGAAGAAGTTTGTTTTGCTCTTTAAAAATCTTTAAAGCACCAGAATACTTAAAATCCCCCCCCTTTTTTTTTTGTATTCCAGGGAATGCCAGAACAATGGGCTCGGTTGCTTCAGACCTCAAATATCACCAAGCTAGAACAGAAGAAAAACCCCCAGGCGGTACTAGATGTGCTGAAATTCTATGACTCCAAAGACACAGCAAAACAGAAATATCTGAGTTTTTCTGCTCCAGGTGAGAGCCAAGTGTGTGCAAGACATACTGGAGTTGGGTATTTGGAGCACAGTCTTCCTCTCAGAATAATAAATCCGGTTCAAATGCTGATTCAGTGAGGAACAAATACTTGGAGGTGGATTTAAGACTTACTGGAAGCCGGCGTTGTCCAGTTAATTTCCTGCTTTAAGTGGGGAGTGGAAGAAAGAGCTGGATAATTCACAATAGCAGCCAGAATGAACTTGAAGGGGTTCTGTTTATGAAGCTGGAGCTCTGAGACTGGGATGAACTGGTTTCATGCTGGAGCCCTTTCTCCTCACAGCTGTCTGTGAGCTTGATGTCACCAGCTGGTGACATCAAAGATGCAGAATAATTTGTGACTCACAAATTGGGAGCCAGTTGGGAGGGCTGAGAGAAGGATTGTCCTACAAACAGGTGCAGTTTTGCCTACTTTTCTTTCAAATTATTTGTAGCTTAGTAATAAGGCTGTGTGATATTTTCATCCTTTACTCTATAGTGTTCACTTTTTATTATGTTTTTCTGATGATTTTATGTATTCTGCTATTTGTCCTATTTAGAAAAAGATGGTTTCCCTTCAGGAACACCAACGGTGAGTGTGTTTATTATTATTTGGATATCCTTAGGTGCATACAAATTTCAGGTCTTCTGTGTTTGTTATATCCTGAATTTCGAACTATTAAACTGTATCAAGTTTAAAAGTATAAAAATGAGAATTTTTTTGTGGAATAAAAATGTGAAGGGTGTATTTCACTGGAGCAGCAGTATTTGAGTCTCATTATAAAATGTAATAACTTAGGGATAGGTTGAGTGGTTCATTATTTTCTTTTGACATCAGTAAGAATTCATTTATCTTGTGTGAAAAAAATAATCAAGTCTTTAATACCACGGGGGAGACACATTTGTTTATTTATTAATTTTTTTAAATGTTGTTAAAAATGTAGACCAATGCCAAAGGTTCAGAACCATCAACAGCTGTGGCAGATGAGGATGAGGATGATGAAGAAGCTCCTCCTCCTGTGATTGCTCCACGGCCAGATCACACAAAATCGGTGAGCAGCTGGAAAGCTCCACAGTGCAGAATTTTGGAATTCTTTGCATTGCAGAACTTCTGCATCTGTTCTCTAGGAAAGCGTTTTGTTTGTGGAATGAGCTGTTGCAAGATTTTAGGGAAGAGTTCTGGTTTTTGAATTTGCCAGGAAAGTAACTAATTTCTGGATGTCAGTTGGATCAGAAAGCTCGAAGTAAGTGGAATCATAGAATCATTTAGGTTGAAAAAGACCTCTAAGATCACTGAGATTTCGTGATCTCTTTGTTGGCTTGTGTTGAAGGTATCTAATTAAGCTTATCCTTCAACCCAGCATGTGAGGAGGAGGCTTTTTTTAGTCCTCAAAATCTGTAGGTAGTCCCTGTAACTTGGGCCAGCACAGTGGCACGAGTGTAGTGTGTTTGATTTTCTTCATTTAACTTGGTAGCAGTGTGACAGCCTCACCAAATACACCACCTGGACCCAAACCAATTCAGATTCAGGACTTGAAAGCTTATTTCACTCCCAAAGCCCTCAGCACCACATGAACAGTTAAACGCTTCAGAAGTTGCTCATTAAGTTTTAGTGTAGTCCTGAACTACCCACCCTGGTAATAACATCCCAGGGATCCCACTTGCTCCAGCTCCTTCCTTTGGCTGTGGTAGCTGGTACATTTTGCCTCTCTGTTGCCCACTTTTTCTCCCTCCAGGAGTGCAAATGTGAACTGTGTTTATTTGTCAGCTGGTACTGCTTTATAATTGCCCACTGGATGTAGAAAATGTGAGAGGTCTAGAGCTGGATATTTCTGGAGTAGCTGTGCATGTCTGAACAGCTCAGAGGGAAGTTAAATAAATCTCCCAAGAAATTAAATCTTTAAAAAAAAAACCAACAAAGAAATTGGGGGCAAGTGGGAAATTTTTGAGAATCTCACGCTGCTTTTCATGGCAGTCATAAGTCTTTTTCCTTTATATTTCAGTAGGAATTGATCTCACTGTTAAGCAGTGATTGCTGCTCTGTTAATTAGCATGGGTTATAAAGAATCAGCAGGTAAAAAACTCGTGAAACATCTGTCTTTGGAAGTTGGGGTCAGTTCCCTGGCATCCCCTCTGTTCAGGAGGTGCCTTTCAGAGGTCAGCACTGCTGCCAGGGGCCTTCAGTGTTTCTCTGGTCTAATTTCTGCCTCCTGCCTGTTACAAAATGGTGCCTAGGGATCTTTTCAGGACTGGGGTTGTTTTCAGCTGAGGGTGAGTGCTTT
Source organism: Lophotriccus pileatus (assembly GCA_035583135.1). Taxonomy (NCBI): domain Eukaryota; kingdom Metazoa; phylum Chordata; class Aves; order Passeriformes; family Tyrannidae; genus Lophotriccus; species Lophotriccus pileatus. The sequence goes on along the minus strand of JAWWES010000011.1, from coordinate 21,238,399 downwards.
GCAAAGCCGATGCTCAGGTCCCTGGTGATCTCTCCACAGATTTATACCCGCTCTGTAATCGACCCCATCCCTGCGCCAGCCGGTGACTCCTGTGCTGACAGCGCCACGAAATCGGGGGATAAGCAGAAAAAGAAGACCAAAATGTCAGATGAAGACATCATGGAAAAGCTACGTAGGTGGTTTTACTTCAGATAAACAAAGGCTTCAGGACTGGGAGAGGAATATGAAACTTTTGCCCTCATCCTTGTTTTTGTGTGAGAGTTGTGTGGATATCGTGCTGGGCTGGTTTTGTGTCAGTAGCTGAGAAAAATGTATTCAGGGGTTATGCTGATTTATCATCTTCAGGGCCCTGTTGGGTAGAAAAATAGTTTGGTTTTTTTTGATCAGCACTCAGCTGTGATAATGTGATCTGCATGTATGTCACAGCCATAATAGCACCGAGTAGTTTCTGCTGTGGCTTGTCCCATGACCACCTTGAAGATGATTTTTCACCGTATTAATGTTCCTGTGCAGCTTTTGGCTGTTTGTGCATCAGCTTTGCTGCTTGAACTTGGGCATATCTTGGCCAGGCCAGCCCTGCTGAAGAGGAACAGTGGGATTAGATTGACTCTTCTGTTGTTTTTTTTTTCTTTTAGGCACTATTGTAAGCATAGGAGATCCCAAGAAAAAATATACCAGATATGAAAAAATCGGGCAGGGGTAAGTGTTCCCCCCGCAACTTTTATTCCCAGTGGGCCAGTGTTGGCAGCACTGTGTGTCTCCTACTGTCGTGTACTCACCTCCTTCTGTGCAGGCAGAAATGCTGGGTGCATTCAGCAGTGGTGAATCCCAGAATCCCAGAATAGCTTGGTTTGAAAGGGAACTTAAAGCTCCCCTTGTTCCACCTTCCTGCCGTGGGCAGGGACACCTTCCACTATCCCAGGTTGCTCCAAGCCCGGCCTTGGACAGTTCCAGGGATGGGGCAGCCACAGCTTCTCTGGACAACAAACTGTAAAGTAAATAAACAGTGAAGGCTTTGCACAGTGGTGGAGATTTTGCATTGAAAGCTGAAACAATTTAGTGTTTGTGATTTGCCTGTTCATGTGTGTGTTTGTTACAAAGAGATGCAGCTTGCTGTGACGTTTTTCTTTCTCTTCACAGGGCTTCGGGTACAGTTTTCACAGCTATTGATGTGGCAACAGGGCAGGAGGTAAGATTCCTGTGTTCGTTTTCTCTAGAAATACTCTTCTGTAGGTGGCCGTGACTAATTTCCTTCATGGCTCCCATCTCTGCTGTCAGCTCTCAGAAGAACGTTTGTCACAGTCAGTTGTAACAGTGCGTGCCTTGTTCTGTACTAATCAGATGGTGAAAGCTTAAAAATAGAGTTTTGTCTTTCCAGTGAAAAGCAGAGGGAGTGAGGTGTTCCAGAAATGAGTCTGGAAAACGGTTTGTCCTTCAGGAACTGCAGGCCTTGGTGTCTTGAGTTTTCAGAAATAAAGCTTTGCTTAGTCTTTGCACACTTGTTCTCTAGTCCTGACTCAGTAAAGGTGATGGTTGTGTCTGTCTCTGTGGAAACAGCTTGTCTCCTGTGATTCCCTGGTGTAGTTAGAATGTCTTCTCCCCACATCTTACCCTTTGCTTTTACCCTCTGGCTCCTCCAGACGCACTTGGTGAAACTGTGACATCAGCAATACTCTGCGTGTTTGTCATCGAGTGGCCACCTCTCCTTTCTGTGACTTGAATTTTAGGAATTAGTTGCTTCTATTTAACTGTAGATTTCCTTAGTTTTCTTTCAGTGTTTCTATTTAAATTCTTTCCTTAATTTTCCTTTAAATAAGTATTTAAATACCATGCCTTAGGTCACTGGTAAGCGATTGCCCTTTCAGCAGTAATCACATTTACCAGTCTTGCAGTGGAGCACCACATCTTGGCAAAACATGAGCCTTTCTATCATCTCTTCATTTGCTCTCTACTTACTGCAGTACTTCATGTCCTCTTAACTGACTGCAGAGTGAGCTTTAGAGCCCGGAGGGGTTGTGGAATATCTGCTGCTTCAGGCCTCCATTCCGAACTCAAACAAGATCCTCAGCAACCCGCTCCACCTCCACTCTTAGTTATTTTGTCATTCTGTGCCACAGAATGACAAGAATCTCTTCCTTTGATGCCCCTGGCAATATAATAATGATAATTTCTACAAGATGATATTGGTTCTTGTGTTTGGTTTTGGCCTCACGGGCAGGTTGTTTTGTAGACCTCTAAACTGCCTCCACAAAGTGTAGCTGACAAAGCTGGGACAGTTCTCCATTTTAAACTCTGAAATACTTGTCCTGGTTAGTTTATTTCCTGGGCAAGATAGGCCTTTATCTCCCCTTTTCTCTCTGGGATAGTTCATTGATTTCATTGCTTTGAGAGGAATTCCTTCTGCCTCCCAGCATTCCTTATACCCAAACACCAGTGTGGTCAGAATACAGGAAAACAAATTGCCTCACCTTGCACTGGAAGGCTCAGACTTTCTGAGTTGCTACAGGATTCTCTGCTGCTTTCAGGGCTGTTGATATGAAATTGGGCGAGTCTTTTTATCTCCTGCATGCTCCCTTTTCTGTCTGTTCTGGCCTCAGTTACTGTTTGTGGACCCTTTCATCAGCTGCAAGAGGATGATGTTGGCCAGGGCTTGTTGAGTTGTGTGCTCATCAGGCTGCATTCTTTTAAGTTGTGTGCTAATAAATAAATAGCTTGCCAGCTGCAAGCTGAGCTAAACAACTTTAATCCTGTTACAGAATTCCTTCTGACTTTTCAGTGTATTAAGAATGAGTGAAAGCTTGTGATGGTTTCAGTGATTGCTGTTTTATTTTGCCCCGTTCAGGTGGCTATTAAACAGATCAACCTGCAGAAACAGCCCAAGAAGGAACTGATTATTAACGAGATCTTGGTAATGAAGGAGCTAAAGAACCCCAACATAGTCAACTTCCTGGACAGGTAAGTGCATCCAGATGGTGGTTCCTTCACCCCTGAGGCTTTCAAGAGGTTACAGCCTTTACAGACTTGGAGTTCCTGTACCTGAGGGTCTTGGAAGCAAATGAGTCTGTGTTTAGGCTTGGTCACCCTGATGGCACATGGCCATGCTGTTGGTTTTCTCTCTGTAGTTACCTGGTAGGAGATGAGTTGTTTGTCGTGATGGAGTACCTGGCTGGGGGCTCCCTGACAGATGTGGTCACAGAGACGTGTATGGATGAGGCACAGATCGCTGCTGTCTGCAGAGAGGTGAGTCTTGGACTTGCTGGGTAGAGGAATGAAGGTGCTCCTTATTCCCACAGCTTTTATGGAATGCTTAGGTTGGGACTAATTGCAGCAAATGGTGTTGGAGCCATTGAGCTAAGAATGAAGGATACCGTGAGCAGAAATCAATATTAAAGGTACAGAAAATAACAGCATGAGGTTAACTGAGAAAACTGAGGGGGTTGCAAGTTATAACACAGAAGAGCTGGGGCAGTGTTTGAGCTGGGTGTTTGGGAAACTTAGGGAAGGGAGCAAAGAAAGTCTTTGGGTTTGGTACTTGGGTTGCCTCATCCTGCTGACAGTGTTAACAGAAAGATGTGAATAATGTGGACTGAAGTTCAGGGAGGAGCAGTGGAGAAGTTTAGCAGCTGCTAGGAAGGGCTTTTTAAACTTTGACTAACAAAGGACATTCAAAGGCACCAAAAAAAAAAGAAGTAAGTATTCATATATGGGTACTGTGGAAAGGAAAAGGAGAAGGAAAAAGCCTGAAAGCTTCCAAGTGTTTTCCAGAGGGAAGAATGGGAACTGTGTTTTCTCACAGTGTGAAAGTGGATCTGCTGAAACAGGAGTACTTTAAGAAACATGTACTGAAACAAAGATGAACTGGATGCAGACTATCCATTTTCCCTCTTAGTCATTCTCATAGTGTGTGAAATCTCTAGTTCCGTGCCAGTTAAGCTTTCTTGAGGGATTTCTCGGGAAAATAATTCTCCAGGAGACTGTAGCTGGAATAATTTCAAGGTGGCCGTAAGATCTCAAGGGAAAGAGTTAAAAGCAGCTGATATCACAACTTATCAGTGGTTGCTGCCCTGAGTCAGTGCCAGCATCCAGCTCAGAGCTGATTTATTGCAGCAGAAGGAGAATTGTGTTGTCTGCTGTGCAGGAGAGACTGAGGCTCTTAAAAAGCCCGTCTTACTCCATCAGCATGACGTCTGCTTTTGTGCCTCACCCAAAGGGAGGGGAGGGAGAGCAAATCTGGGCAGGAACGTGCATGGACAGGTAATGGTTTCCTGAGGAACCAGAGCTGGAAGCAGAGAACCCAAAGTAACTCTTTCTTGCAACAGTAATGAACTTTTCTGAGGAAGAAGTCAAATGTTGAACTCTCCTCCTTCATCCAAACCTGCTGCCCGCTATGTTAGATATATTTAATTTTGCAACTCAGTGTCGCTTTGCTAAAGCAAACAAAGATACCCAAAACTCACTGGGGACATCCGTGCCAAGCAGCAAATGGCAAATGTTCTGCTTGTATTGAAAGAGAAAAAAATCTGACTTTTTTTCTTTTGCCGTTTATTCTCAAATAACAAAAGTAAATTTCATTATGGTTTTGGGCAGAAACTTAGTGGGAAAGGTTTTAATCTGAAAACAATGCAAAACCAGTGTTAGTGACTTTCAGAATGAAGATGTTTTACAGATTTCACTGTAGAAGCTGTGTCGATGTTGGGAATGAATCCTCAGCAATCCCTCTTGGTGAGACCTCAGCCTAAAAAGCTCTCACTTAATACTTTATGGTTCCTCTGTAGAATCTGTGGGATGTACCAGAATTACCATCTGGGATTTCTGAGAGCACCTTGGGTGGTGAGGAGTTTCATATATGCATTTGTTCAGATAGAGAAACTCCGTGGTTATAAATGACCTTTGTCCTCCTGAAATCTGGAGAGTACTTTTTGTAGCCCAAGAGCTTCCTCTGCTGGTTATTTGCAATAATACCTGCTCCATTTTTGCACTCAGAGCTGGCTGAGGGTGTAAACACTGCCTTGAATTTGCTTTCACGTACGCCAGGCATGTTTCCATGTGCTGAATATTGTTGTTTTTTTTCTCTCCTGTCCAGTGCTTGCAAGCACTTGAGTTCCTCCATGCCAACCAGGTCATCCACAGAGACATTAAGAGTGACAATGTGCTCTTGGGAATGGATGGATCAGTTAAACTGAGTGAGTAGCTGACAACTGTTTTAATGCTCTGGTTCTTCTTTTCCGGTGATCTCTTGACTCCGTGTGTAAATCGGTAGAAGGAGAGTTGGCAGGGAAACTTGAGGTGGATTTTTATTGACTGTGAGCAATAGAAATTCATTCTGTGCCGCAAAATGTGTAACAGGCCAGCAGGTACTGAAATTCTGAGGGCCCTCGGACTCGGGCTGTGAACGTGAGAGCCCGGAAGGATATTGAAGCAAACTTGTGGCCACATGAATACATTGGTAAATATGAAGTAATTGGTACTATAGAGTGAAGCAAAATGGGAGTGATTGCAAGAGAGAAAGTTGCAGCAAACTGCAGTAGCTTTGTTAGGATGTTGTGACTTGATTTTAGTGCTTTGCCCCATTCATGAGAAGGCCAGCAACAAGAAAATTGTACTTTATGGATCATTTCTGTAACTGTGCCTTTTCTTGGGCTGGAAGTGTAACACACTTTCATTAATGTAATCATGACAAAAGAAACCACCTGCTTTTCAGGTAAGTGTTGTGCATGCATGGACTTGTGTACGTGGTGTGTGTGAATAAAAATGACATGAAACCACTTGTAACTGTCAGGACTGTTGAGAAAGAGGTGCATTATTTGAATTTTTGGTAGGTGGGAATGTGTAAAACGTATAGGAATCGAAGAATTGAGCTAAAAAAAGGTGTAAAGTAAAAAGTTTTTTTTACAGTTGGGTAGGAATTTGAAGTGCCATGAAAATGTCTTAACAATATTCCTTATTGTAGGTGGTTTTCAGTCTCATTTCATTTATGAGGTGGAGTGTGAAGAAAGATTATGAGCAACCTGATTTGCTTCCCAGCATCTTTGGATGCACTGCTAGCTTGCATAGAGGGGGTTATTTGTTTTAAGGGTGTGATGTGTCTGTGCACAAACTGTGGATTTAGAGGCTGAAGAGAAGTGAACAGTTACAGCAGAGGATGTGGCTGAGAAGAGGTAGCCTGAGAAGGATCAAAATTGCAAAAAAGAGGTGTCAAAGCAAAGCAGAGCGGCCAAAGGGCAGGGTTGGCAGCCTGAACCAAGAAGCATCGCCCCAGGAGAGTGGGGGAGGATGAGGAGGAAGGAGACACAGGAGTCAGCTGTAAAAATGCCTTGTGCAAGGGGAGGTGGTGCAGTCAGTGCTGAGACAGGCTCTCCTGAGGCTGTGTGACTACAGAGCTTCTAGCAGTTGTTAAGGGTTGGAGGGTGGAAGAAGTTTCACCTTCTTTTTAAGCTCTTCCCCTTCACTGAGGGATCCTGGTGACAGGGCAGGTGTCACCACTGCAGAGCTGCACACACCTACACACACAGCTGCCTGGGGAAACTGGGGTCCTGCCTGTCTGTTCCCTCTGTGCTGGTGGTGTGGTGCTGAAGGCCTTGCTGTGGGAGGTCAGGAGGCACAGACTGCTGCTGCTTCTCTGGGCTGGCCACTGAAATGGGCCATGCTGTGAGTCGAGTGTGACACCTTCACAAGGCCAGAAACTGCAGGAGAAACTTGGTGACTCCTGTAGGTTTGAGGGTTTTTTTTTTGTTTGGGGGTTTGTTGGGGGTTTTGTTCGTTTGTTTCTTTGGTTGGTTGGTTTTGGTTGGTTGGTTTTGGTTTGGCTTTGGGATTTTTTTAAGGCAGCGTTTTGGCTATCAGGGTGGGGATAGTTCTTTGTTAAATTGTCTTTTTGGTACAACTTGGCACTTCCATGACTGTGGCTCTTTTGTTAGCACTGCTTGGGCATAACACTTTCAAAATTTAAATTTCTCTCTTTCTCTCCCTCCCTCTCCTTCTCTCTCTCTTTCTCTAACTTAGTGTCAATGATAAGGTAATATCTGTCTCCTGCCTTAACTGTGTTCTTATTGATGCTTTACATGCCTGGGAAGTGGGAGTGCTGCAGCTGGATAGAGTAACATGATGGAACATGCATTGCTGCTGCACCTGAAGGCTGTAGGAATAGGTGACTTTTCTCGTTTTCTTGAGTGTGGTTGTTCTCTTTGGTAGTTACCTTGTGGAAAGGTTTGTTTGTCCAGGTTCCTCCTGCTGAGTGGGGTAGCACTGCACTTACCTGAAGCCTTGTTTCCATGTCCCTGTCAGCTGTAGTACCTGTCTAGATGGCCAAATTGCTGTGAAATGTTCAACTCAGTAGCTGCACAAGTACAACCTGTTTAGAAGGGCAGAAGCCGTGGATTGTGGACTCATTTCTTCTGGTTCAGGCTGTGTAACACACCAAGTGCAGAACACTCTCCTCCTGTGGTCTGCTTGATTGCTTATTTTGGCTGCTGCCAGTCTAGAATTATTGAAGGAAGGACTGGGCAAAATACCATTCTTCTGCAGGGTAATTCTTCTTTCCAGAGGACAAAAGGCCTTGTCTTCAGTCCACGGAATTCTGCCCTGCTTAAACACCTTCAGGTTTTGTATCTTATCTTGCACGTTGGCTTATTTAATATGGAGAATGGAGTGGGAGGTGGGGGGGGGGAAGAAGGAACCCCCCCAAGCCCCTCTCAGTGAAATACATGTGTAGCCATAGAGAACTCTTCTAGGAAACCCACTTCTGGGGGTGCACCAGTTTAACCCCTTCACCCTCCTGTTGTCCTGCAGCCGACTTTGGCTTCTGTGCTCAGATCACCCCTGAGCAGAGCAAGCGCAGCACCATGGTGGGCACCCCGTACTGGATGGCTCCAGAGGTGGTCACACGGAAAGCATACGGCCCCAAAGTGGATATCTGGTCCCTGGGCATCATGGCTATTGAGATGGTGGAAGGAGAACCCCCGTACCTCAACGAGAACCCCCTGAGGGTAAGAAGCGCCGGGGCTGGAGCTGCTTGTGGGTGTTCATCGTATCGAACGTTTTCAGTAACTGGTCATTAATTATGTCTACGGTACAAGAATTGAAAAAGCCAAGAAGCTTCAGCAGTTCAAGTTCAGTCTCCAAGGGAAGACACTTGTCTTAAATCTGCAGTCATCCCTACCCTGACTCCCCATCCCTGGAAGTGTCCAAGGCCAGGTTGGACGGGGCTTAGACCAACCTGGTCTAGTGGAAGGTGTCCCTGCCGGTGGCACGAGGGTGGAACCAGATGGTCTTTAAGGTTCCTTCCAGCCCAAACCAGTTCCCTAAACTGTCACAGAATCTTGAGGTCAAAATACAGTGTTTCAGTTACAGGCAGGTAAATCCTGTAAATAGTAGATTTTGACCTCAACATTCTGTGATAGTTTAGGGAAAGTAAATCCATCAGGTTCTGAAAAATGTTGCTCTGTCACAATCTGATATTTCCTTTGCTAAAATAAGTATCTGTTGCCAAAAGATTTTGAATATTATTTTGCTACTAGCAGGAATAAATAGTGACTGCCTGTAATCGTGGTATTTTTACAGTTTAAATCTTGTAAGTTTGAGGAGGAGGCAGGAGAGCCCTTTCTCAACTAAGGGCTTGCCACTAGACAGGACATTTTTGCCTCTTTTAGGGATTTGTTTTGGTTATACATTATTCTTAATTTTACAGGCTTTGTATTTGATAGCAACTAATGGCACACCAGAACTCCAGAACCCTGAGAAACTGTCCCCAATATTCCGGGATTTCTTGAACCGATGTTTGGAGATGGATGTAGAGAAAAGGGGATCAGCCAAAGAATTGCTACAGGTGAGACTCAGCTTCTCCTCACAGTGTGAAGTGCAGAAGCCACGGGCAGTGTCAGCCTGTGACAAACCACGTGGCAGACTGGCACCCTTTCTGTGGGTGTTTTCCTCTGAGAACTGGAGTGAGAGCAGATGGTAGGAACAACAGTCATAAAAGATTTGTATCTGTGCCTTCACTTGCAAATGTCCCCCTCAGAGCTATTTAAAAGAACTATTTATCTGCTTGTCTGCACTCAGTGTTCAAGCCCTGAAAAGAAAAGCTGCTGTTTTCCCCAGGGTTCTGCCCTGCCAGCTGAGCAGCTGGAGCTCGGTGGACCTGCCATCGTGCCACCATTTCTCCTTTTAATTTGGATTTTAAATACCTCCTGGAGAAAAGCTGGCTTGCACTGTGTGAGAGGAGTGATGGAATCACTGATGGCCATTCCTGGGAGAGCAAGGAGTAGCTCTGAGCCTGGAAGCCAGATGATGTGGAGGCTTTCCCAGCAAAGCCAGCTGCTGCTCCTTATCTTTCTCTGGTTCAGATCTTTGCTGTTTTGCTCATTGTGAGTGCAGCTTCAATACTCACCTTTTCCAAAAGCGGTGAGCTGTTCCAGGAGAAACCTTTCCCCTTTAAACATCAGGAGAAATGCATGGAAAAGTCAGCAGTTAAAATGAAATATCATTCCTGCCCAGCTTCACACAAACGTGAATCCTGATGAAAAGTAACCCTTTGCTGGCCTTTTAAAGCGTGTCTTTCACTGATTTCCAGTGTTTCTCTCTTCCTGGCAGCATCCCTTCTTGAAACTGGCCAAACCTCTGTCCAGCTTGACGCCACTGATCCTGGCAGCCAAAGAAGCAATGAAGAGTAACCGCTAACATCCTGCCACAAGCCTTCCTCCTTTTTTGTTTGTTTGTATTTTACAAATCTTTATAATATATGAAATTGTTACACTTCGGTGGGGAGGGGAAGGGATTTTGGTGGGCGGGCGGGGGCGGGTGGGAAACATCTGCAAAAGGGAAGAAACTCTCATCCAGAAGGCACCCAAAAAACACGTTGTGGCGACTCCACCGATCCCTGTCTGGGGTCCAGAAGGAATTGAGGACTGAATTACTGGCCTTTAGCTGTGTTTTATTCTGATTTATTTTGGTTTTTTCCCCCCCAGACAGCCCGGAAATGCCACTTACTGTGCCCGGGGCTTTAAGGGTTTTTAACGACTCCGCTGTAACAGCTCCTGTTCCTTGTACCCTCTGGGTACTTTCAATACTTGAATGACAGGTTCAAGCTTTCAGAGAGCAGTACTAATTTTACCTGCTGATCTCTTTGACTCTCCTCTTCCTCCCCTCTCCCTGTTGGCCTTTAAATCCCTCTGGTAGAGCTCCCCCATGACGAGATTCACGGCAGGTGTGGCGCATGTGAAGGTACATCTTGCCTTTCTTTTACAGACGAGCTGTTGCTGCGCTGTAGAATTGACCACTTGCTACTTAGGGAGTCGTAACTCATGGAGACGTTTTTCACTTTCTAAGATGAATCAGGAGAGGGGGGGAAGAGAAGTATTCAGCTGTTCCTTATGCCTGTGCTCTGTGGACTTTTTTTAAATCAAAAACGTGGGCTCTTTGTAGAACCGTAATGATCGGTCAAGTCTTTTGATGTGGGTTATGGATATGTAGGTTGGGGTCAGATACTTTATTTATGATCAAATGATCAGTTCTAGTCAGGGCAAGAAAAAATTCCAGCTGTCTTCCTTGTGTGCTCTCTTTTCCCCTGTTAGACTTGCTGGCCAGAAGCTTAAGGGTTTAACGTGCTTGGTGCGGTGGGTGGCTCAAAAACATGTATCTGTGCTCTGACTTGGGCTTTGGAAGTTATGCTGGTGCCTTTGACTTTTTTATTTTACATTTCCCTTCTTTGTATCAAATACATTTTTGTATATGTTGTAATTTTTTTTCCCCCCAAGCAAATAATGCATCAACCTATGGAGTTGTCAGAGTTTAAGTATTAGAGCTATTTTTTCCAGTTTTGTATGTGCTCCATTTGTACTAACGAAACCAGAAGAACAAATAACCAGATCTGAGGACACTGAAGATGCGGAATTTTTAAAAGATGATCCAAACAGAAGATGCTGAACACCTGGAGAAGCCGAAGCACTGTTCTGAGGTGGTGCTGTCAGATGTTCGTGTTTGACTGGCGGGTTCGAGGCTGAGGGGATGTGCCACACTGATCCTTCTCTCTGGAGACATTGTGCCGGCCAGGATGGCTGCAGAGAACCCTTCAATGCAAGAAAAAGTGCCTCCTTTTGAAGGACAGTGAGAAACCAGAGCGGTTGAGTTCTTGGGGTGCTGCCAGGGGCAAGTGTAGCAGAGCCTGTGCCCCTGGCTCCTTCTAGTGCTGCAGTCTATGCATTTCAACCTTCCCAAGTGTTTGAGGAAGAGCCAACGGTAGTAACGATGTGCCAAACGAGTCTGTGAAAGAACAACCATGCCTTCAGCAGGATTTTATTGCATTCCCGGTGGGGCAGGGCCTGGGACAGACAGAGTGATGGTCGGCTGTGGACAGAGGACCCCGAATACAAACTTTTTGCACGCTTTTCCAAACATTGCTGGCAAGGGATAGAAGTCATATTCAGAGAATATCGGTATCTATTTAGAGGTAATGACATTTTGAGGACTGGTAGCCAAGGTATGACAAAACCAACTTCCAGCTGAGAGCAGCCAGCCAGGCCAGTGGAGGCTGTTTGGGTGAGGATGGAGGGGAGCAGAGCATCTGCTGGGACTCAGGAGCTGCTGGGCATTGTGTGGTGCCAGCAGAGTGCCTTGCTGGGCCTGTTCAGCTTGTGTTCTGCTCCTGGGTGGTAGTTAAAAACCTGTGTTGGGTGAATTATCTTAACTGTTCCGACACAGGGATAAATCCCTCTAGCTGTAAGTGTAAGAATATGGCTTTAAATTCAAGGCAGTGTCTCATTCCAGCCAAGGAAATCCAGATGCATTTCCCAGGGGAAAAAAAAAATCATTAGGAGCCAGGGACACTGTAATCACCGTGGGTTGAGTGTCTGGCTCCCTGGTCAAATGGAGCAGCAAGGAGGCTTGGCTGAGGAAAAAACATGTTGTACCAATGGTTCCCTCTTTGTCCGTTGCTGGCAATGGACTTGGTGAAACTCATTGTGCCAGAGTTAAACTGGGAGCTTTTCTTTCTTTCCTCTTTCTCTTTTTGGTTTTTTTTTGGTTGTTTGTTTTTTTTTTAATGGCACAATCTAGATAAATTTAGCCTTTCTTTTTTTTTTAATAGAGAACAAGAAATCATAAGTAATTTTAACTTATTAGTTCACTTTTATTGATGAATGAGAATGGTTTGAAACATATGTTACAAAATTTGTTCAATTTAGTGCATTTTTGGAGATGATTTGTGAAGTTTCAGCCCCCCTTAGCACACAAAACTTGGCCCAATCCCGAAATTCCCCAATCATGTGTGTGTGACCTGGGAAGGTGTTTAGCTCTGAGGCTGAGAAGTGTCAGCGTCTCCCCCTCCCCACGCAGCGGCTGGGACGTGGTGAGGTTTCTCTGGGGGACCAGAGGCGGAGCTGGCAGAGAGGAGAGCCAGGAGAAGGTTTTTGTGCTGTGCTTTAGTGTCTTTCCTTGGGGGTGTGTGTGCCAGGTTAAAACTGCAGGCCGTGGTTATTGCCCTGGTGGGAGCAGGTCGGAGTTCTGAAGACTTGGTGCAGGGCTGGGCAGCATTTCTGTGCCACTGGGGCAGGTGGAGACCAGCCAGAGCTCGAGGAGGTGATGGGAAGGGACGGATCACATCCCAGTGTGGGCCATTCCCCTCTCCTGGGTGCCCACATCAGATCCTGAGTCAGGATCACATGTGCCCGTGATCCGTCCCAAGTGTGGTTAGTGGGGCAGCTTGTGGCTGAGACGCAGTGTGCGGGGAATGTGAGACTCCTGGGACTTCTTGTGATCGTAGAACAAACCAGATTTCTCTTTAAAAACAGCCATGGGAATGTGCACTTTGCCCCAGTGAGACTAATTGGAGCTTCCCCCCTGGCTCTCCGTGCAGGGAGTGCGAAGGTTTGGCTAAAGCAGATTTCTGGGTCCTGTTGTCAGAGGGGCTGGGGAGGGACAAGGAAGCGATTAAGGGTCTCTCCAGCTGGCATTGAGTCAATAATTATCTCTCTGGTCTGTTTTTCCCTCTGTTCCTTACGCTGTCGATGGAAATGGAAGTAGGTGCAAGCTTTCTTTTTATTTTTTTAACTGTCTTCAGATGTTAATGTTGCCTTTTGTGTAATTTAATCCCATTATGTTATTTAATTGTTACTGCAATATTAACTACTGTATTTGTTGACTTTGTTTAATAACTGTTCTTTCAGGGCTAGAAATAAACTTTTAAAAAACATTTGGGGGTTCCCCCCCTTTCCCTGTCATGAATTTAATACCTTCGAAGACAAAGAGTGGCTGAAAGAGTTCATGTGTCGGTGTCTTACTGAGATTAACAGAATGTGTTTGTAATTAGGCTTTAATGGTGGTAGATATAGTTTCATGCTGTACCAGCCTGCTTCTTTTAAAATGTTGTTACCCATCAGTGTCTGTGCCCGCCTTGGGGTCGCCACAAGCTTTCCTTCCTGTTAGGGAGCCTCCCACAGAAAGCTCTGGATCACTTACGGGAGCAGGGCAGCTCTGGAACACGCTTTACACCCGTCATGGAAGAGAGATCCCTCATTTCCTCGTGAAGGCAGCAAGGCAGAGGCCAGCCTGGTTCATCACAGCCACATTTTCCACCGTCCCTTTGCCGTGTCCGGGCTGGGCTGAACTGCGGTCGTGGCAATTCCGCAGCTGTTCGGAACGAGATGCTTTGTGGGAGATCATCCATATCCTGCTTGTGAACATTATGGCACGGGAAACACGGGCACTGAGCTGTCCTGGGGTGAGGGAAGATGTGACTCCTGGGTTTGCGCTGTCTCCGCTGATCGGTGTTTGACCATCAGGAGGAGGATGCGGAGCCTCCACAGCTCTCTGAGGACTCGGCATGAGATCCATGGTGCCTCTTGGCCTGCATGGCTGCAGGGAGTCGCCCTTGCTTCCCAGTGAACCTACAAAAATGCTGTGGGGTCTAGGCCTGCCAGTCCAGCTAAAGCCAAGGACATCTAATGGCTTACTTTGGGACTGAGTCCGGATGAAGTTTCCTGTGTCGGTTGGGAATGTCAAGGACTCACCATGTCCTGTGCTTCCCGTGTGTTACTGGGAAATGGGCTCTTCCCTTTTCTTGCCTGTTGTACGAGCTTTGCTCATGCCACTGACAAAGGGAAATGAAGAAACCACTTGTCTCCAGCAGCCATTTTCACCCAGACACAAGAATGTTGCTTTGCACAGAGCGCTGTCTCCTGAGCTCAGCAACTTTTGTAGCTTCTTTGTCTTTATATACAATTGACCCTTTATGCATTTAAACCAATGTTTCTCTAACACTGCATTAAAGTGATTTGGCATTTAATTTATGGGGGAAGAAGTGAACAGGAGGAGGGAGAGAGTGCTTGGTAGAACTCAGTATTATCTGTATTTTGGTGTTTGAGCTGCTTGAAGAGATGGGCTTGGGCTGGTTGTGGTTTGCACGGCTGAAAGTCTCATGACCCTGATAAATCCTGGTCAGTCTTACGTGAATGTGGTCATCCCTTACAGGTACCTGCCTGAGACTGAACTCGAGAGCAGCCCCATGTTTGGGGATCAGTTTATTCAAAGTTGTGTATTTAAACAATGTTCTTGAAGAGAGTAAGTTTGGGGTCAGCAGTTTCTCCCTCTCGGGGCTGCTGTTTGGTTGCGTTGGTTGCAAACCGCAAAGCTGAGCCACGCACTGGTTGAAAACAGGATGGCTGAAAACTGTGGATCTTCATTTCATTGGCTTTTTCCCAGTGGTGCCTGAAGTGTCAGTGCAGTTCCTGTGGCTCCTGTGCTGCAGCACAGCAGTGTCTGCAGTTCCTGCTTCCTGGGCTTTGTACAGCTGCGTTTTTTCCTTTCCCTATAACTTGCATTTTGCTCTCAAGGTGGTTTTTAATAAAAGTAGCTGTCCTCAGTCATGTGAGAAAGTGAAGTGAAAGTGTGCTGAGCTCAGCTGAACTCTGGGGGTTCCTTCTCAGATGTGTGGAGGAAGGAGGTTTTACCAAGAACTTCTTTCCCTACTTGGAATTCAGCCTAAGGAAAGAAGTTTTTTCCTGGAAGAAAAAAGGAGGGGGGAGAAGAAAATACCAACAACTGAGAACAATGAATTTCTGATTGTATCTACCTACAAGGGAGCAGGGCAGGGCAATACAGCTCCTCGTGCTGTTGTTCCCATATCCCAGTGGTGATGCTGCTTTTTCCAGCTGGTGTCTGCAGGAGGAATATCTTCCAGCACATCATAACTTAGAATCTCGGACTTAGCAAGGTTGGAAAAGACCTTTAAGATCATCAAGTCCAACAGCCAACCTTGATTTCAAATCCCAGCTACCCATTGACCTGAGTATTGAAACACCCTGGAAGGACTGATGACTTTTTTTTTTTAATAGTTATTTTGAAATGGGCTTTTCCCAGTGGGAAGTTACTGGTTGCTCATTCTCTTTAGGACATAACAAGCCACCAGACTTGTGCTTTGGAGATGTGTTGAGTCAGTGGAGAGGAGGATGGGACTGGAAGAGCAGACAGTCTGTGCCAAGGCCTGGATCTGCCTCTGCATGGATGTCTCAGTGTTCTGGTGTTTCCTGAGGGGAACAAAGAATCCAGCTCGGTGTGACTGTGGATCAATCTGTTGATGTGCCTCAGGGAACTCCACGGGATGCTCTGGAGGGGGAACAGCTGCCCACGCTGACCTCCTCAGCACAGACGTCTCCCTGGAATTCCTCGAGGTTTCTGGAGCCAGGGATGACACATCTTTGTTATTTTTTCCTCCCAGTGAATGCTGTTTCTAAGGATTCCGGCCTTTTTCATGAGGCACAATTAACTCCTGGCTCTCCTGGAGCCCTTTTCCCTGCCTGTGGGAGGGAACCTGCTGCTGGTTCCTGCTGCCTCCTCACAGCAGCTGAGAGCAGGTGGCTGCTCTTGGAAGGCTCTTTTCCACCCCCTGCCCACTGAAACTCCCCTAAAATAACGTTATAACTCCTTTTTTGCAGCTGTTGCTTCTTGATGGGGGGAGCCAGGGTGGCTCTGATCAGTTCCTGTGTTTTTGGAGAGTGTTTATTCTTCTGAATTGTGGAAGTGCCAACTTGATTCCCTGTCCCATGGCTAAACCCCCCTATTTAAATATCTGCATTTTAAGCTGTGTTTGTTCTTGACAGCTTTGGATGGGTTTAGAGAAGACACAGAGAAGGGTTTATTTTTTGGTGGGGGTATCTGAATTTTTACAGCCTTATTTCTAGAAGAGCAGCCCTGCAAAGCTGTGTGGATCCTGCTGTCAGTACTAACACGAGCATAATACCCTGGCGTTATTTATTCCCGTAGCTATCCTTGGAATCAGCAGCTTCCAGCTCCCCTCTCCAGCCTGGGGGTTAAGTGTCACACAACTGCAGGGTGTGCTGTGGGCATAATTACAGGTGGTGGATGGCAAATAGTTTTTAAACACCTAAACATTGATTTCCTAAGGCCCAACTCCTAAATCACTTGGAAGGAATGGAAAAATCAGCTCCTGGGGGAAGGAAAAGACATCACAATCTC
The DNA here is from genome assembly GCA_035583135.1 of Lophotriccus pileatus. Lineage (NCBI taxonomy): Eukaryota > Metazoa > Chordata > Aves > Passeriformes > Tyrannidae > Lophotriccus > Lophotriccus pileatus. The sequence continues at coordinate 21,221,935 of JAWWES010000011.1, read as the reverse complement.
TTTCTCATGAGCTGGCAGTTCTCTTCCAGGGCCTTGATTTGAGCTGGTGTCACTGGGTCCTTGTGAGGTTTTGTTTCCAAAGAGAAAACTCTGCAGGTTTCTCTGCTGCTGAGAAACAGTTACGGGAGATGGAAAGAAATGAGCTGGATTGTGATGTTACAGTTTTTTGTGGTTGGTTCTGCAGGGATGAGCAGCTTTGGCCAGCACTTTAACACTGTCAGAGGTTACTTTTCATGACAACCTGATTGTTTTATGAGGCTCTTAAAGCATGTTTTATCCTCTGTTCAAGCAAAGCCATTTGCCCATTTGAGGTGAGAGATGCACACTTGGCCTGTGACCTGGAGGGAGAACTGGGTTAAAAAGGGTCACACTGGGGCAAGTTGTGAGGCAGGCTGACCAAAAGCAGGGCAGTTCTGGGGGGGAGGAGGGGAGGGCCTGGGTGATGGGCTGTTGCCAGCGTGGTCCCTCTCCTTGCTCAGACTTCCCAGGGTCTCCAAAGCGAGTGCTGTGAGCAGTGATCCGAGGGGACCTTCCCCAAACCGCTGTAGGGTGGGCACTTTGGGGGTAGGAATGAGGGGGGAGGGAAGACGAGAGGGAGAGTGTTGCAGGGGGAGATGCTGAGCTGAGACTTTCAGCAGCATCCCCAAAATGCCCTCCCAAAGGTCCTGTTTTCTGTTCACTGCCAAGTGGCTCCAGTGCCTTCAGAGCATCCGCCCCTGATTTTCATGGCTTGGTTTGTGTCTCTGTAGCTGATTTGAACTGTATGAGGTGTCTCATCCCTGGCTCAAGTGTGCCTAAAACCTGTGTTTGCTGGCAGCTTCTTTTATAAATAACATGGGGGTTGGGAATAAAATGGCATTAATGGAACCTGTTGGCTCTTCGTGTGTGACAGGTTGGTGAGAGGGGTTTGGGATACTCAGTAGCACACCTTGGATAGGTTGCTGGGTCCCCTCATGGCCCAGGCTTTGGGAAGGGGGTGGGAGGTTGTGTTTTATCATAGAACCCCAGAATGGTTTGGGCTGGAAGGGACCTCAAAGCTCATCTCATTCTACCCCCTGGCACGGACAGGGACACCTTCCACTATCCCAGGTTCTTCCAAGCCCCGTCCAACCTGGCCTTGGAGACTTTGAGAGATGGGGCAGCCACAGGGATTGGAGCCAAGCAGAAACCAAATGAAGAGTTTTGCTCCTTTTGTGAGACCTGGCAGCTCTGGGGATCTGCTGGGGGCTCTCAGGAGTGAGTGCTGGGCTTGGGGGCCTGGTGGGGATAAAACTGGCGCCTCCTTGCTGGGACAAACAGCGTGTTGGCTGCTCCAGCTGCTGTGATTCCATCAGTTCCTGGAGGCAGCTGGCATTGCCCTGTGGAGGCCACACATGTGGCATTTCCCAGGCCTGTCGGGCTGTGCCACGTTTGCTTACGTGGGGCTTTATAAAGAGGAGCAGCAGGAGCTTCCTCTGCTCCTTCCCAGGGTTGGGTCCGGGCTCTCCCCCCAGCGCAGCCCTCGTTATGGACGCCCTCAATGTCTCCATTGCTTTTTTTTTCCTGGTGGTTGGGATGTGCCAGGCGCTCCGGTGGCTTTCCAAGAGGCTCCTGTCTCCCAGAGCATATGGCTGCCTTGCCAGAGAACTTGCTGGCTCGTTACAGCTGTGCACGAGCTACCTGGAGCTGAGGATGCTGATGGACATCGGCCCGTGGGGGGGTGGCTTTGGCCTGGACGTGCTCCTGACTTTGCTCTTCCTCCTCTTTGCTGTTCACGGCACCTCTTTTGATGGAGCATCTGCCAACCCGACTGTCTCTGTCCAGGAGTTCCTGCTCCTGCAGTCCAGCCTCACAGCCACAGCTGCCAAGCTGCTGGCCCAGGGCGTGGGCACGGGGACGGGCTGGGCCGTCACCAAGCTCTTCTGGTCCTGGGAGCTGACACAGTTCCACTTCATCCAGAACCTCGTCTCGTCGGAGTGCAGCTCCTCCATCCACACCTCCCTGCCCCACGCTGCCCTCGTGGAAGGCACCTGCTCTTTCCTGTTCCACCTTGTCCTCCTCAAGTCACAGCAGAGTCACCCCCTCTACCGGGTCCCTGCGCGGGCAGCGACCGTCACCTTCCTGACCTACACAGGTGAGCAGCACTTCTGAGCCATTTGGAAAAATACCCAGTTGTGGGGGAGGGACGGCCCCTTTTTCGTCTTCTAGGACTGGAGAGGTAGAGATTAACGAGGTAACGACTGCCAAGGTGTTTGTTTTCTATTTCTTTTGGGGAACAATCACTCTGGGATGAAGAGAGCCATTTAGGATATCTGGATGTTGGCACACGAGAAGGCAGAGCTTGGCCCAGGACTGGGATCGCTTCCCTTCGGTGTCCCCTAATGCAATCCCTCGGCTCCAAACGGAGCTTTTCTGCTTCCTGCAAAGCTCAGGGTGGAATTTTCCCCGTCAAGGGATGCAGCTGCCAGAGCTGGGCAGCAGCAGAGATGTTCCAGGCATGCAGGAGGGGTCACAATCTCCAGGCCCAGCTGTTTGTTGGTGTCCCAAAGGATGTAGGTGAGACCCTTGGCCATATTTCTCTTCCCACACAGCCGGATCATCCACAGGGGCCTTCTTCAACCCTGCCCTGGCCACAGTTACCACCTTCCACTGCTCGGGGAACAGCTTCTGGGACTATGTCCAGGTTTACTGGCTGGGGCCCCTCGCAGGTGAGACCTTCCTGGGGCAGGGGCTGGGATGGGGGGCAGTGGGCAAAGCAGAAATGCTGGGTGTAACACAAATCAGTCCTGCAAAGGGCTGAACTTGGGTCTTGGCAGTGGCAAGTGTTAGTTTTCCTCCAGCTTCCTTGTCTCTGGAGTCATCTCTTTGATATCCAAGTTTTTTTTAATCTAATTCCTGCACAGGACGTGGGCAAAGCTCCCCCTGAGGCCAGAGTTTGGGGGAGATAAAGCAAAGGTATTTTAGAGCAATGACGGGCTGAGCTATGGTTTGGGGTTGTCCACAGCTTCAGGATGATCACAGGAGGCTGCCTTGAATGCAGAGAGTGGGGACAACTCCCTGACAGGAGGGTGGAGCCAGCTGGAGGTTGGTCTCTTCTCCCAGGTAACAAGCGTCAGGACAAGAGGAAACAGCCCTAAGCTGTGCCAGAGGAGGCTTAAGTTGAGCACCAGGGAAAGTTTCTTCCCTGATGGTATGGTCAGGCACTGGCACAGCTGCCCAGGGCAGTGATGGAGTTACCATCTCTCCAGGGATTTAAAAGCCATGTGGGTGTGGCACCTGGGGACATGGGTTAGTGAGGGGGGAATGGTTGGATTCAACGGTCTTGGAGGGCTTTGCCAATCAGAACAATTCTGTGGCAAAAGACCACAGGGGTGGTCTGTGGCCCTTTTGGGTCCGTTAAGGAAACACTGGCTGAATTCTCCTGAGGTCTGCCAGCTCTCAGTGAAGGCTTCAGTGGTGCTGAGCTGCCTTTTGGCCGTGGTGAAGGTTGTGGAGCTGCAAACCATGGCTCAGCTGTGGGGAGGGCAGGGTGGAGGCACTCAGTGCGGGACGCGGAAGGGTCTGTGCTCTCGTTCCAGGGATGTTCGCTGCCCTCCTGCTGTACCAGGGCAACATCCCACGGCTCTTCCAGAAAAACCTCCTCTACAGCCAGAAGAGCAAGTACAAGATACCCAAGGTGAAGGTGACGGCGCACGAGGAGGGGGATGAACCGAAGAGGAAGAGAAAGGGGGGGAAAAGCAACTCGGAGCCTCGTGCCTGAGCCATGGGATAGAGGCAGTCCCCGCAGCCCCTCTCCTGGGAAAGGGTTTCCAGGCATGGAAGGTTTTGCTGCTCATCCTGCACGTTCAGCCCCTACCACAGGGTGAGACTGTTTTAAAGCATCGCAAAGGAACCCTTTCAGGATGTCTGAGTCCCTGAGCAACTTTGGGAATAGCTTTGAAAGACTCCCTGGAGAGCCCGAAATGTTCCAAGCCTTCGTTGTTAGATCAGTGAGAAAAAAACCTACACTTCTGCTTAAATTGCTGGTTGTCTTGCATTGCCAGGAAGCTCACAGAAAGACTATTATATGGGCAGGCTTGAGCAACTCCAGGTTATTGCACCGTGCAACACCTGAAATAACCTCACTGGGTCTCTTGCAGCCATAAAAACAAAGTATAAACCAGTAACTGCCTTGGGAACTTAGGATGGGGAGGAAACAGGCTTTGATCTTTCGAGTTATTGATGAATATTGGTCAAAAAGTGGTGGGGTTTGAGTCAGACTTGAACTGAGGATGTTGAGTTGCACAGGCTGAACCTGGCAGGTCTTGGAGAGGAATTAAAAATGCTCCAGGGCAAGTGAGTTCACCGGCCATGGGAGACCCTGCTGCTCTGGGGGTGTGCTTGGCCAGGGGCTTGGTGCTGTAAAACATCAAGAAATGGTGCACAAAGGGACTGGGGCTAGGGAAAAACAAAAAAAAGAGACCCAGGCAGCCAGTGTGGCTGAGCAAGTGCATCCCTGGGCTCCACTCCTTGTCTGCGTGAAATATTCCTGAGGATAAAATTACGGTTTGTGGGAATAATAATAACAACAAAAAACGTTGTGGTTGGTATTTGAGTCAGTGATGTTGTTCCTGTGAGCTCTGCTGAGGGATATCAGCCCATCTGATCCCTAAAAATGAGAAACTCCTGCTGGGTGAATGGGGATCTCCCCAGGCTGCGCTGGGCCCAGGGCCCTCCCTGGATGCTGCATCCCAGGGCTCTCTCCCCAGGGAAGAGCACAGGGGTTTCACGATGCTCCAGCTGTACCAGTGTCCCTGCCCTGGCTGACCTCAGCAGGAACTCAAGCAAGGACAGTCTCTTCCAATTTCCTGAGGTGCAAGCAGGGAATGAGGAAGAGGCACCCAACTGAAATCCAGAGTGAGTGTGTCAGATGCAGGTTTGGTACCTGACACTCAGCCCTGCTCCTTCCTGCACTCTGCTGTGTCCGCTGAGGGGTTTTGGGGGATAATCCCAGGGTGTTGTGCTGCCCCTGGGCTGTCCATCCCTGTGTTTTTTCTCTGGGGTGACCTAAAGGCCCCCCAGCAACCCTAAGAGGATCCAGACCTCTGCAAGCCATAAGCCCACACCACATCCCAACAGGAGAAATGAGGGAAAGAACCAACACAGCGAGGTGTGGATGTGCCCCAGAGATTAAACTTTATGGAATGAACAACACCCCAAAAGCCACACAGCAAACACCCCCAAAACGGTGCCCCCACATCATGCTCTGCCTGATGCTTGGCACTGCCCTGGGAAAGGCACTGGGAGCACAGTCTGACTTTTATCCTGGTTAAACAGAGCAGGGAACAGGACACCTTTTAGTGTAAACCTAAACCTCTGTGGCTGCCCCAGGGAGAGCCTGGGATGCTCAGATCCCCCCACGCAATTTTTCCCGAACCTCTCTTGGTTTGGAAATCATGCTGAAAAAAACAGAGATGGGGCCTGCAGTTATCCCAGCTGATTTGCTGGCTCTGCTTTTGGCTTGAGGATAAGTGCAGGATGTGGAAAGCGAGGCTGACTCGCCCACCACAACCCGTGCTGGCGGTACCTTTTCCCCAGGCAGAGCAGAGGATGTTCCTGTGGCCGCTCCGAGAGCTGGATGGGGATGTCTGGCTGCAGAGCTGCTCACGAGACGCCCCCCTAGTCCCGTGGCTGTGGAACTCACAGCCTGACACCCCAGTGCCAGAGCATCAGCTCCAGGGTAGGATGCTGATCCTATAAAAGCAGCATCCGAAGGCAACGTGTCACCACAGAGCCAGGGGGAAAAAAAAACTGCTGGGTTGGGGTTTTTTTGCTTTTCAAGGCATTTTCAGGTATTTGGGCTCTGCTTCTTGGGCTGCTGGGGAGATTGTCTGCTGGGCAGACTGTTGTAATTAAGGGGAATTTAAGGAGTGCCTGTGGATATTGTTATTTTTAATTAAGAGGCTGCTTTTCCAGCATGGTAGCGGAGTGGAGGAGAGCTGCAGCTGGACAGACAGACTCATCCCCAAGCTGTAAATCAAACTCCAAAGCTCTGATTTACAGCTTGGCCCTGCACTGTCGCAGTCTCTGGTGTGGGGATGGGGGCTGCCTTCCTGGATCTGCTCCTTGCTGCTGAGTCTGCGGCTGCTGACTTGGGGGGGGTTTCCCTCTGGAAAGGGAATGTCAAGCCCCTGGGACCCCCCGTGTCAGCCCATCCTGCTCCACAGCAGTGCGTAGCACCCAGAGCTTGTGCACAGTCCTGCACACACAGAGGTGACTGGGGGCTGCCTTGGACAGCACCCCCAGCCCACCCCCCTCCCCGGGGTAGGAGCAGCCCCCGATCCCAGGATCCGAGTGCCTCGCTGTCCTCAGCCAAGGCAGCTGGAGAAGGTGCCTGCAGGGGACAGGGAGGCTCAGTGTTTGGTGCCCTCCAGCCTGTGCTGCGGGGCACTGCCCTGCCCAGAGGGAGTGGGCTGGGGGGTCTCGGGGGGCACCGGAGGGAACTGCTTCTTGTAGAGGGCGCTGCTGTACTGCAGCTCGGGGGTCACCAGGCGCCGGCACTTGTGCTCCATCTCCCTATCCAAGCCCTGCTTGAGGTTATAGCCCAAGATCCTGGCGCTGCCGTACTGCAGTGGCCGCAGGGAGGAGTCCTTGATCTCCTTCGGGGCCACGCTGCCCGTGCCCTGCAGGCAGGTCCTGGCCAGCTCCGCCTGCCGCTCCCGCAGCGCCCTCACCTCCCGCTCCATGCGCTCCCGGCCGATGTCCCGCTCGATCCTTTCCCAGAAAGTCCTGTTGAAGTGGGTGTAGATTTCCCAGTCCAGCCTGTTCCACTCCTTTATCTTCTCCACGACGCTGTCTGAGAGGAAGGACTTGGTGCTGCTGTCCCTGGTGTTGAGCGGGAAGGAGACGACGCTGTCCAGGTCCCAGCACAGCGTCTCCTTCAGGAGCACCATGGACTCGTCGAAGTACTCGGAGATGAGCAGAAAGTCGAAGGACGCCTCGATGGCCTTTACCATGAGTTGCACCCGCTCAGCAGACACCTCAGCATTGGGGTTGAAGCCAAAATCGAAGGTCATGAGGTTCTTGGCGTAGTTGCTGTCGCCCTTGGAGGGGTCGTAGTAGAGGTGGGGCTGGCTCAGGAACTCCTCCAGGGTGCGCGCGCGTGAGAAAGCTGACGTGCCCTTGTAGTACACGAAGGAGGACTCCATGAGCTGCACGGGGTTCCTCAGGATGGAGAAGTAGACAGCAGAGCTGGGCATCACTTTCTCCACCTGTAGAGGAGGAAAAGGAGGGTTTAAAGGTGGGATAGGGAGAAGGGACCTGCCTGCCCACAGTCCTGGCAAGCAGAGGCGCTCACCAGGGCGGGAGATGGTGGGTGCTGGGGAGGGTTTCGAGGTGCAGCTCATCCAAGGAGCTGCCCCAGCTGGAGGGCCCCAGCAGAGGCACATGAGGGGAGCAGTGACCAAACCTCCCCACCATGTGCTGCCACACCTGTGTGGGCTTTCCAGGACGGAGGTACCTCCTGTCTCCTTTCCCAAGACCTGCTGGGCATGGCTGACCTGAACTGATGCACTCTAGGTGTTCTTCTCTGGTGGTTCCCTGATGGCCTGTCCAGGGAACATCTCCAAGAGATGTCCAGGACATCTCCAAGGGCCCAGCAGACAAGAAAGAGATGATAGTTGCTGACTGCTACAGACGCTGTCTCCCATCTTGTCATGGGGCACAGCACAGCGACTCATCAAACCTGCTCCCAGAAGCTCTCAGGAGATGCCAACAGCGTGAAAGGTACCTGTGGGCAATCCTGGCTCTCTGTGGTTCATCCCTGAAGAGTTTCTGTGCTTTACAGGTGCCCCACCTTGCGCTCCCTGAGCCCCTGCCTCCCTCCCCTGCTCGCCCTTCCCAGCGGCCGTGGCTTTGCCCGTACCTCTGGCTGCAGGAATCGCATGTGGTGGCAGAGGATGTTGAAGCGCTGGGGGCTCTCGGGGGAGAAGCCCTGCACGAACCTGGCCATGAAGTGGTGGGGGTAGTGGAGCTGGAAGCCCCCGCCCAGGGGGAAGGCGAAGGTGAGGTTGTGCGTCTCGCCGAAGCGGAACAAGATGTTCATGACGGTGCTGCTGGCGCTCTTGTGCACTTTGAGGAAAACAAGGTCAGTCTGGGGCTCACACGTCTTCCCTTGAGGGGTGACTCCTCTGGCCTGCTGCCTTTCTCCACTTTTCACCTCCTTGATTGTAGAGGCTGCTGTCCAGTTTAGGAAAAATCCTGTCTCCAGATGTGTTTCGTTAGAGTCCTCTGCCTGCAGGGGTTGAGCCGAGTTTGGGACGGGGTGTGTCAGTGAACTGCCCCTCTGATGGCCGGGGGAAGCCATGGCTTGAGGCTGAGACTGGTTCTGTACCTCCCCCTGTGTCATTCTGGGTGCTGACGTGTGCCTGTTCTCCCTAGTGCTCAGTCTGTTTGCAAGGACCACAAACTGCCTGGTGACAGCTTCTGCCAAAACTGCGGCAATCCTGCCAGGAAGGCTCGAAGAGGGACCTTCTCTGGCTGCTTTTCCCAGGCTGGGGACCTGGGCTTTCAGCCTCGTGGGCAATAGATGAGCTTCCACCTTCTTACTGCTCTCCGCAGTTTGCCGTGTCCTGTGCTCCTCTCGGCTGCTTTCCAGAGGGGTCTCCCAGCTGACGTGCATGTCCTCAGTCAAAGCGGGGTCTGGCACAGCTTTCCTCTGCCACTGCAGGGAATTGTCCTGCCGGAGCAGGTCGGGTGTCTGGAGGCCAGAGCCGAGCTCCTGCTCTGTGCTCTGCTGCAGGTCACGTTCCACCTCACACCTGCAGTTCCTGTAACGGGGAGGACACGATGCTGAGCTGCCGAGGGTGGAAGGAGCGTGCAGAGGGCAACTCCTCCACAGCCCAGTGAGCACCCCTGAGCCCTCCCACAGACACCACCAAGTGTGTTTCCTCATCTTTCCTGGGATGGGGGGCACTGCTGGTGAGTGTAGGGCTTCACTGCTGCCCTGGGGAGTCGGGATGGGTGCAAGGAGTTGGGCTTGATGAGCTCAGAAATGTTTTCCAACCTTTAAGGATTCTGTGATTCCATGAAGAAGAGAAGGACAGGTCAGCAGCCTGTGTCAATGCCTTTGTCTCGCTGGAGCATGATGGAAGGGGCAAAGCAAGAGCAGACAAAGTCAGAGAAGAGCAAGTTGCCTGGAGAAGCTGGAGGAACGATTGCAGATAACTGCAGACTGGGACAAGCGAGCTCAAGATCTGTAGGGTATTATGGTGAGGCAGGACAAAGCCCAGAGCAGCCTGGCCTGACACCAGAGCAGGCTCAGCTCTGACCAGGGCATAGGGGTGGGATGTGAGGGCCTCAGAGGGTCCTCTCCCACTTGGATTTTCCTCCCTGTCTAAGGAAGACCCTGTTGGGTGGTTTTCAGAAGGGCAGTTTTGAGCCCAACTCAGTGGTCAGCAAAAGGCTGGAGGATGAGGTGCAGTTCTGTAATCCTGCTTTGGACCTACCTGGGAGGCTGCAGCTTCTCCACGACTTGAAGGGTGATCAGGAGGAGGATGAGGAGGCTGAAGAAGATCCAGAGCCGACCTGGCTGGCACCTGTAGACTGCATTCAACTTCCTGCAAGGAAACAGATATTTCTGACCATTCATGGGGAGAAGAAATGTGTGTGTGAGACAAAGGTGCCTTGAGGCTTGTTTTATTCCTTCACCTTTCTTTCAGGTGAGGTTTCCATGGGTGGAAATGATGCGGAGGCAGCGATAACCGAGGAGCCCCCGAGGCTGTGCCAAGTACTGGAGCCCAGTGGAAATTTCTAGATGAGCCACAGATATCCCTCTGAAAAGTAAACAGTGGTAACTGCCAACTCCCTTGGCTGCTCAGGGACACCTTCCTGGAGCAGCCTGAGCTCCAACCTTGGCACCATGATGATCTCAGAGGGCTTTTCCACCCTGAATGATTCTGTGATTCTGCTGGTTTCTACCCAGGGAGACAACTGTTGCCTAACAGGAGATGATTTGTACCAAGGATCTGGCTAAATCCTCTGAGGTGGGCTCTGCTGTGTGTTGGGGGTCTAGCCTGCCAGCCCCAGGTGCCTGCTCTCCCCCTTTCTGAGGCAGGAAGGGTCCCAGGCTGCTTTCCTGAGCAAGAAATGGAGGGATCTAAACAGGAAGAATCAGTGAAAGCAGAAATGTGGTCAGAGTGTGCTTAGAAGCCACATTCTGACAGCTAATCTGTGTTGGTTGGCATTGCTCGCTTCCTGCAGTGGTTGGTTTTGGACCAAGAGAGTGGGACTGGGACTGCACAGACCTGCTTGTCCCAGAGCTTCTTCATCTCCAGGATGCTTTATCTCCTATTCCAGGCAGTCCTGTGACACATGGGAGCAGTACTGGCCTGGTGAGCCAGCAGTGACACAAATATGGGGTGTCCAAAGTGGTCACGTGCGTCGACAGGTCAGAAATTCGGGTTTGTTACTGAGAAACTGGATTTGTTCCAGAAAAACCATCAAGTGTTATGACCAAGTAGTAGTTTGATAGTGACAGCACTGCTTCCAGTGGTTTGGACACTCATGGATATGATTCTGCCCTGCTCTCAGTAACATCCTTTACCAAGCTGAATTGCTGAGCTCCTCCCAGGGGGTTGGTAGTTTCTAAAGTACTCGAAACTGGAAAGACTGAGAGGTCTTAGGTCATGGCAGGGATTCAAAAGGCAGATAATTACTACACGTCAGCAGCACAGCATCCCCAAACCTGATGGCAACCTGCTGGTACCCATGCTCTTTCTCACTTGAGGAACAGGTTGCCAAGCTGGGATGAGAGGGGTGTTTGGCAAAGGTGCCTGTGGCTCATTGCCTGGCCCTGCCAGCAGCACGAGGAGAGCCTCGCGCTGTCAGAGATTAATGAGCGTGACAAGGAATGGAGCAGAAAAATGCCAAATGCTTTAACAGCCCTTAAAATGCCAAGGGATGTTAAAGGCAGAGGGTGGAAGCAGAGATTCGAGGCTGCCCCAGAGCTGGTGTGAGGAAAGGCTTGTTGAAATAACTCCATGTGGAAGATCAGAGACCAAAGAGGGAAAAGGTAGTGGGGGAGGACCTGCTTCAGGATGAAGTGATTCTGCTGGACAGATCTGGTTGGCAACTTGATCCAGCTCTCCAAACACTCAAGGTAAGCCTATGACAAGCAGCAAGAAAGGAATGAAGAAGTGAATAACTGTGATATTTACTGATACACCCATACTGTCTCTGGGGGGGGGGGAATCTACATGAGCACCCAGTAACAAAAGCAGAATGATGCAACGCTTCTCCTCAAGTATTTGGTGCAGATACAGTTCTGGACTTGCCTCCACAAAGATCCTAAACTCTCAGCCTGTAGAGAACCGGAGAAGGATCCAGGTCCTTTTGCTCTTTTGAGGTGGTCATTGTGTTGGTTGAACACGAGGTTGAGAGCACACAGCACGTGGCAGGCTGCTTGGGCCTCATCAGGCTGGCAGAAAAACAGAGCCCTTCCTTCCTTCCTCCAAGCTGGCTCAGTGGGACACATGGTCATCAAGGACAGTGTGCTGAGCAAGTGGCAGCACTGAAGTTTGTGCTGAAGATGCCAAGATATTGCACTGAAGGCAGCAAAACCTGGATTAATAGGCACATATAGCACGAGCAGCCGTTGTCTTAGAGGCTGGAGCAGCTGGATGAGTTGTAGCTGGACAACCAGCCTTCAAAAGGCTCAGCTGCCCTCCATTTTTAACCCCTGCAGAGCCTTCTCTCCATTTAACACACCAGGATGGGATCAGGGTCATGAGTGCCTTGGGGCAGAGTTAAATACTCGAGACCAAAGCACCAGAAGGTGTCCAAGGTGCACTCGGAGCTGCTGGGAGCCAGCACTGCCCTTCAGTGTGGGTTGGGCTGCAAGAGTCCAGCTCCTGCAGAGTCTCTGGTGATGCCTCCATCGGCAGGCAGGCTGTAGCTGAAGAACCCCCTCAGATCAGAGCCTCTGTGCTGTCACCTCCAAAAGTGCAGAGATGGATGCAGCACCCTAGGGACGCCTTTGGCTGTGGGGGGTCACAGCGGCCGAGCCACAGCAGTGGAATCCTCCTGTGCTGGCTCAAGGGGTTTAACCCAAACCCCTTGTGCTGGTCGTTTATTTGCAAGGGATGATGTCCCCAGCTGTGTCTCAGTGCTGTGTCCCAGTGCTGTGTCCCAGCAGGGGAGGGAATGCCTGGGATGCTGCTCAGCAGCAGGTGCTGCTGGATCACAGCAGTACTGAGGAATTCCCTGCCATTATTTTCCCTCTGCTTGAAGCAGAGGAGGATCTGCCTCTGCCTGACCTGTGCCTGGTCCCAGCCCAACACAGAAATCCCTGCAGGGGATGGGCCTGTGGTTGGCTGCTGCCCAAGCCATGCAGGGTTCTGCTGCGGGAGGTGCCGGGTGGAGTTCACCGGGCAGATAAGTGGCAGAAAAAGACTTTATTGATTTGCTGTGTCCAGGTGTGCTCCAGAAAGCAGAAATTTTACACAGGGAGTTAATGTACACCATCTATACACCAGCCACAGCCTGCTTCCTCTGACCAGTAACTGGAGCTTTTTCTTTTTTGCAATAAATAAGAAAATGGGCAAAATGGTCAGTGGGACGCTCAGAAGAAGATAAGGCAGCACAACAAGGGCAGAATGGCACTGCCTGCCTGTTTCAGTGCCCACCCTACCCTTGACAGAGCTGGGTTGGGAATGACCCTGAGCCCCCTCACATTTCAGTCCCAAAACGCTCTCCCCCAGCTGAAGGACTTTGCTCTGAAGTCAACCCTTGCCCTTCCCTGATCCTTGTCCATCCTCTCCAAAGCGGAGGCTGTGGAAGAGGCCCCTCACCCTACCTGCACTCACTGGGTTGGCCACGTGCAAGCCTTGCACAGAGCCACATTTCTGCTCCACATCTACTCTGCTGGTGACCCCTCACCTGGAACGCAGCAGGAGGGACCAGCATCCTGCCTTCACACCAGAGGTGGTCAAGGCTGGGCTGGATGAGCAACCTGGTCTAGTGAAAGGCATCCCTGTCCATGGCAGGGGGGTCAAATGAGATGAGCTTTAAAGTCCCTTCCAACCCAAACCAGTCTGTGACTCTATGAGCCTATGATCCTACTAGCTCTCTCTTTGCCAAGCTCCTTCTTTTGTGGCAACAGCCTTACAAAAGATGCTGTTTTCCTGCTGCCTTTGGAACTTCACCAGAAGAGAAAAGCCCCATCACCCCAGACTGTAGAAATCCTCCTCTACCTATTCCCATCACCACTTCAATCTCTAGCTGTTTCCCAACACAGGGGGACCCACAAAGACCACCTCTAGATAGGCTTGAAAGAGAATTTTACTTAAAGAAACAGTATTTTACTTAAATAAATACATTAAAAAAAAAATCCACTTATGTGATCAAATACCTCTTGAATTTCAGCATGGTGAGCAGGAGCCTTGGCTGGGGAGCAGGTGGTTATCATCAGCCTGGGAGAAGGCAAAGCAAACACCTGGAGCCCGGCTTGTGTGCCTGTGGCCAGAGGCCCCTCCCCAGCGGGGCAGCTGGGATGGTGATCCCGCAGCAGAGACCTTCCCACTGGTGCCCTGCGCTCCAGCACTGCTCCAGGGATGGACCAGGCTCTGCTACGGTGAGTGGCACCTTTAGCGCTGCAAGGCACTGCCTCCTCACACAGAGCAGGGGGCAGGCTGAGCAGAGCACGGTGGGAGGGCCGTGCCACCTGTGTGTGTGTGTCCCTGCATCCCTCCTTGGTTTTCCCCTTGGCTGTTGGCTGTCTGCTCTTTCTGCTTTATCCCTTCTTTTCCCTTCTCGTGTTCTGCTTTTGCTTCTTGACAGAGACGGTCACGAGTGTTTAGCTCTTTGTCTCATTGATACAGCCTTCAGGTCTGTGCAGGATGGGTCACACCTGCATGACATGGAGTCCTCTCCAGCGCAGCCTGGGCTGGGGTTACGCCAATCCCCTGCTCCCTCCTGGGCTTCCCTCACTGCTCCGGGCACCACTGAACACATTGATGTCTTGCATGTGCCATCTTCAGACTGGCCTCCCACATTCCCCCAAGCCAGCCAAGTCCTCAGGCCCCATGTTGGGACTGTGCTGCACCAGGACAGCCCTGCTAGGAAGCCAGTTGGTTTCTAGTACCAGCAAAAAAGTGGTCCCTGGGTCTGCTTCTTGCTCGCTGGTGGACGAAGGAAGAACTCAAAGGAGGACTGGGAGCTGCCCTCCACGATGGAAGTCCACAGCTGCTCCTTTGGCCAGGGTCTCCTCTCTCTGCAGTAGCTTCTCTTCCATATCCTTCCCCTTCAAACTCACCCCAGCGTCCTGCACAGCATCATCCATGGCTTTGCATGACCAGGTACACAGGTAGCAGGACTGTGTTCTTCTCCTATTTGGGCACAGACATCTGGGGAGGTGGAGACAGGTGCCTGTGACACAGGCTACTGGGGCCAGTGGCTTGGGCTGTGCAACACCCCCTCTGCAGGACCAGTCACCCCATGTGCCTCCTGGCCCCAGAGAAAAGGACCCTGGCCACGTGTGCTTTCCCTTGACAGAGCTCAGGAAGCACATACTGGGCAGATAAGTCACTTCCAGCCCAGACCTTGGCTTTCTGGAGGGACAAAAGGGCCCAGCTCCCTCCCTCCCCTCTGTCTGGCTGGCAGGGAGGCAACTGTTCCCCTCACCATGGCACAGGCAGGTGCTGCCTCTCCCTGTCCACCTCATCAAAACCACAAGTTTGCTGTGGGGCTCTCACGTTCTCCACCCATCCTGTGCTCCGGCTCTCTGCCCAGCCTGGCAGCTTATCTGGGAGTCTGGGACTCCTGAGAGCCACATGTGAGCTCGTTTGTGAGGATCAAACCTCTCTCTGGTGCAGGGACTGAGAGTTGGTGCTTCTCCCTCTCCTTCCCTCTGCACAACCCCGCTCCATGCATCTGAGAGACCTCAGGAGCCGGGATCATTCTGCTACCTTGCACCTGCATCCCAGAGAGGCTGTGTTGGAGTGCAACCTGGATGACACGGGGCTCCACCTGGGGACAATTGTCTGAGGGCCTCAGTGGGGATGTCATTCCTCTGAGATCACACCTGGTGGTCTCATCTCTCCTGCAGAGACTGGATGGGGCTCAGGATGCAGGCAGGTAACTGCACCTTTTGCAGCCCTGTCCATTGAGGAGCAAAATGTGCCCTTGTAGGAGGGACTGGGCACCTCCTCTGGTGGCTGCACATTCACTGCTGATTTCAGCAGAACGCAGAAGAGAAGCCCCCAAGAGTCCAGGCCATGCCAATCCCCTGTCCCTGCTTCAGATGATGAGCAAGGAGACCTCAGCCAGCCTTGAGATCCCCAGGACCTTGCCACTCTGATGTAATGGCTTTCTTGCTTGGCCTGTCCATGGCCTAGAGGAGCTGCTAGTGGGTTTTCCCCAGGATTTTTGGACAAGCTGCACCTGGAAAGCAGCCATCTCTGGTCTATTTGCAAGCCTGTACCTGGGATTGAGATGAAGTGGAACATGTGGGAAGGTGACTGCCTCTCTGGGGAGGAGGAAAGGAGACCTGTGAGCTGGATTTCCAGCCCTGAGGCTGGACCAGTTGCCAGAGCAGTGGGTAGTATAAGGGAAAGCACTGGGGTTTGCAAGGGCTTGAGCCTCGCTGGAACATCCACCAGCCACCTTCCTGCCTTATTCCACACCTTATTCCTTCCTGCTGGGTGGGGATCACTCCAGCACGAAAACAACCCAGGAGAAAGCTGTGTGTGGGTTTTTGTTTGGTCTCACTGGAGGCAGATTTTCCAACACTCCCTGCTGAGTCCCAAAGTGTGAGCAGCCGCCTTCAAGTGGGTGGCACAACAGATCTCCTTGGAAAGGTGAGAGCCAGCCAGGACCTTCCAGGCAGGAGCAGAAAGGTTTGTTCTGTGAGAGCTTGGGTGCCAGGACAGTGCTGTGCAAGTGAGGTGCAGGAGAAAGGCCACTGCTGTTCCCTGGGACAATTCCTTGGCTAACGAGCACACCAGTGTCCTTGTGTGTGTTGGCAAGAGGGAGGCAGCTGCAGACTGGAAGGTACAGGCATTCAGGGAGGCGTCTTTGTAGGGAGCAGAGTAAATCACATCAGCATGTTTTCTCCAGTATTTAATTCTATCTATCTATTTATTTATTTATTTATTTATTTATTTATTTATTTATGCTTTGCTTAAGCGAGCATTTCTCTTCATCATTTTTTGCCATCCTGGTCACTTTGGCTGTGTCATTTGTACCCCAGCAGCCTGGAGCCCGATGGATCTCAAAAGGAGATGGAAAAGCAAGGGGATTTTGTCTCCCCAGCAGCAGGTCAGCCCCAGATGCAGTGATGGACTGGGGAATACAGGGTCTGGGACGTACCAGTTTCCTAGGTCTGCAGACATTCCCACAGAACTCCTGATGGAGAGAAACTTCAGAGAGGGACGAGCTGTGCTTTTGCTGCCAGAAAACCCTTTGTGCAGCTTTTCTGTTGGCTTTCCAGACAGACCTGTTCTTGGAATGACCCGTGATAATTTCTAGATGACTCTCCCAAGGTATCCAGCCCGCTGCGTTATCAGCAATGTGCAAGTTTGCTTTCCAAGTCGTTCTGAAATCTATCACACCACGGGCCTCCCCTTCCGCCGCCATTGCCACCATCCATTACCACCCACCTAAATTGATATTTAGTTAATTTTACACTTCGCAGAACAAGCTGGGCATACCCATTTGACCAGCTTCCAGCAGCTCTCCTGGGACATTGAAGCCACCCTACTCTGTGTTGCTGTGCCCATCGATACCAGCTCTCTCTGGAAGGATGCATCGGTCTGGGAAGTTGGGAACAAGGTGTGGTGAGAGCCAAGTGCGGGACCAGTGCTGTGGCTGCTCTGGGGGATCCCACTGTCACCAGGACCTGAGGGGACGAGGCAGAGCCTGTGCCAGCACCAAGCAGAGCTACTCTTAGGTGGGAAGACTGAAGAGCAGGTGGGTGAGCTCAGGTTTAGGTGAGAAGGATGCTTTCTCCTCTGTATGAGTTTTGGCTGGCATTGGGACTTTGGCCCAACTTATCTGTTGGCCCTCTTATCTGTTCTTTAATCTCGGTCACCTTATCAGAACCCTTTGAACAACCAAACACATCCCTGCTTAGCTGGGGAACAGGTTTTGCTTTTTCTTTTTGATTGGTTTTGTTTGCTTGCCAAAGACCTCCAAGAGATTAGGTGATCCCTCATAAACCTGGCCTTTGTCTTGGAGCCTCTGAAGGCTGCAGCACTTGCAGGACTTGGGCACTGAAAGACTTCTATATTTTAGGGTGACTTTGACATTGGAGCAGATCCCTCAGAGCCTTGTAGGATCCAGGGTCTTCTGAACCATCCTGAGACTATCCATGTTGTTTTCTCCAAACAAAACACCTGGTTACATGTTTCTGGGAGGACATGCTGGTCTGTCTGCAGAAGAAACAAAAGTGGGCATCCCAACCACAAGGTGCCATGGGCTCTCCTCAGCAGAGAGGGGAAGAGCCTCCCCTTGTCATTAAATTTGGTCCAGTTCTGAGCTCCTCAGCACAAGAAAGACATGAAGCTCCTGGGGTGGGTCCAAAGGAGGGTGACAAAGATGATGAAGGGATTGGAGTATCTCTTACAAGGAAAGGCTAAGGGAACCGGGGCTGTTCAGCTTTGAGAAGCAGCACTGAGAGGGGACCTCATCCAAGTCTGTCAGTGTCTGTAGGGAAGGGTCAGAGGATGCACCAGCTTGAGGCTGCCCAGCAGTGGGGCAAGAGGCCATGGGCAGAATCTGATGCCCAGGAAGTTTCACCTGGAGGTGAGGTGTCCTTCCCTGTGCAGTGACCGAACACTGGAACAGGTTGCCCAGAAAGGATGTGGAGTCTCCCTCACTGGAGATATTCCAGAACTGTCTGGACACAATCATGTGCCATGTGCTCTGGGATGATCCTGCTGGAGCAGGGAGGTGGGACCAGATGAGCCTCTGT
This sequence comes from Lophotriccus pileatus, assembly GCA_035583135.1. Taxonomy (NCBI): domain Eukaryota; kingdom Metazoa; phylum Chordata; class Aves; order Passeriformes; family Tyrannidae; genus Lophotriccus; species Lophotriccus pileatus. The sequence goes on along the minus strand of JAWWES010000011.1, from coordinate 21,204,009 downwards.
GGTCCCTTCCAGCCTGACCCAGTCTGTGCTTCTGTGGGTGAATTTCATGTTGTTTAGTTTGCTCCCATTGTCTCCTGTCCTGTCACAGGGTACTGCTGAGAAAAGCCTGGCTTCCTGCCTTCATTCTCTCCCATCAGATGTTTATACACATCTATGAAGTGTATATACTTCATAGAGAAGTATAGAGACTATTTTTCCTCAGGATAAACAACTCAAAAGCTCTCACAGCCTCTCCTCGTATGAAGGATGCTTCAGACCTCCATCACCTTCGTGGCCTTGCATCAGTACTGAGCAGAGTGGGCAAGGAGGCTGCTGGAGCTCAGGAAGCTCTGTTTGACCTAGGAATGGCCAAAGATGTCTTTAGGATTCTCCAGGGCCAGTGGGAGCGCCGTGCAGCTGCATCTGACCTGGAGGAGTGCGTAAGTGCCTGGGTCCAGCCCTGGCTCTGCCTCAGCCAGTGCCTGGTGCCCACAAAAAAATAGTGGAAGTGGTTTTCAGATAAAGCCTGGACAGAAAGGCCATATTGATCGAGGGAAACTGGGTGGAGCATGTGTTTACTGAGCACATGCCTTTTGAAACATATCAGCAGGCAAACAGGGTGGGGATCTCATGGTCTGATGCCGGCTCCTATTTATGGAAAGCATGACAGGGTACCCAGATAACTGTGATGCCTCACCTGGCGGAAAAACCCAACAAAACAGAGTGAAATCTAGGAGAGGTTTTATGTTTTCTAGGAAAGCTACAGCATCAACATGTGTCTACTGAACAGATACAGTTACCCCAGTAACTACAGGACAGACACTGAGGGTCTGGAGCGTGTCCAGAGTAGGGAATGGAGCTGGGGAAGGGTCTGGAGCACCAGGAGAGGCAGAGGGAGCTTGGGGGTGGGGGGTCAGCCAGAACAAACGGAGGCTTGGCTTCTACTGGCAGCACTTGGAGCCTCCTTGACCACTGAGGGACGTGGAGGCTCCTCAGTCACTGTCGGGAGCCCCTGCAGGGAGGGTCTGCAACAGCTCTGGGCTTCTTCAGAGGAGACTCCCTAAATAGGAAGCCCAGCCCTGTCTCAGCAGCTCCTGCCCACGGGGGATCCCCAGCAAACTGGCTGAGGGTGCCCAGGCCCATCCTTCAGGCCGCTGGCCAGAAGGCAGAGGAGCAGGCCCA
>JAWWES010000011.1:21172379-21202748 GCA_035583135.1 Lophotriccus pileatus | reverse complement strand
CCAATCAGAAAAAGCTTTCTTTTTGAAACCCCTAAAACAAATGGGAGTGCATCAGTTTTTGTATTTACCAAATTCACACAAACCCCTATTGGGCAGAGACCTACTAGAAATTCTGGGAGCTGTAATAGAATTTAAATAAGGTAAAATTGAACTTAAGGTAGAGAAAGAACAAATAATAGCAATTCAGAGTTTAACAATGAACTATGTCCAGCCAAGCCAGGATAATTTAAATGTCAATGAGATTTTAGATTAGGCTACTAAAACACTAAGAAAGCCAAAATGGGCAACTCCTATTCAAACAGAACTACAACCAGGAGCCAAGCCAGTGGCTAAGAAAGAATATCCACTAAGGCTGAAATATAGGACAAGGGATTGAACCAATAATTGAAAACATTTGAAATTAGGGCTGAAAAAAAATTTATTTGGTATACAGCACTAGAGCTAAAGGATACCTTCTTCTGCCTCCTGTTAGCACAGGAAGTCCCACCACTGGAAGGAAAACTTAGCTCACTTAGACAGTGTTATCTCAAGGGTTCAAAAATAGTCCCACAATTTTTGGGAACCGATTAGCTAAAGAATTAGAACAATGGCAGTCACCACCAGGAGAGGGTGTACTTTTACAATATGTGGATGGATCTATTGATTGCTACTGAAAACCAAGAAGAATGCATCCAGTGGACAGTCTCTTGAACTTTCTGTGTTGTGGTCTGACCCAGTCTCTGCCCCTCCTGGCAGTCTTTGCCTTCATTCTCCACCAAAAATGTCGTGGGTTTGCTCTGGGCCAATTTTCTCTCACCCCACACATAATTGCTATAAGTTGAGAGAAGGTTTTTGCAGACAAAAGAGATCTGATGTGGGGAGAATAATATTAGGATTTATTACAAGCAAGATAAAAACTAAAGAATTATATCTACAACAATTCTAACTAGGCAAAAGTGTTATGTATTTAAAGAAATACCCCTCCCCCCTTGTATCAGTTTAGGAGGAGAAGCAGTCTCTTTTCCACTTCCATAGCTACAGATCTCCTTAATAATTTTAGAGCACTTGAAAGCTCCTCTTCTATTATCTCTAGGATGACAGCTCTGATTTATCGCAGCTGGAACTGTCTTTCTCTCTCTTCTATGTCGACCTCAGGACTGGGCTTACCCCGTCCTGGGCTAAGACCAGAGGCCGGGGGTTACCCAGGCCCCGTGGGGTTCTCCAGGGACTGCAAGGGGACACTTGCCTTACCATGGATCTTCACCACAGTCACAAGGAGTAATGGCTTTTGAGTCCACCCCTGCTTCCTATGGGGTCCCTCCTCACAAGAGACCTTGATGGACCTCTCTAGCGTGAGTTTACCGTCGGGCAACAGTTCTTCCATTCTCTGCTGTCCCTTAGGGTCACAAATTCAGCTGCACCAGCACAGATCCCTCACTGGGATCACAAGATCCTACCCGAGCCAACTTGATCCAGCGTAGGTCTCTCTCTCTCTGTGGGCCACAGGTCTCCAGCAGGGCTCTGTTTCATCTTAGGCCTCCCACAGGGTCACATCTTTTTCAAGCACTCCTCTCCTCCGGCGTGGGCTCCTTCATGAGCTGCAGAGGGGTCTCCTCACTCAGGAATCTTCCACAGATGGCAGGAGTTTTTAATTTTCAGTCTTTTCCCTGCTGAAGGGAGAGAGAGCGGGGAGAGAAGGTGCCCCCCCTCCTCTCGGGCTTCTCTTCTCTCTCCTCCAGCTGCCAGTTTTGACCTTGGAGGCTGCGCTAATCTCTGTGCCTGGAATTCCTTCTGCAGCAGTCTTGTCCAGGTTTTTCTCTAGAGTTTTTTCTCCACTCCGTTACATGTCTCAATCAGGGAGGTTTCAGTGCCACACCTGCCCCCGGCCCAGGGCTGGGGAGGAAGGAGGCCTGGCCCCTCCATGGCTCTTAATTTCTTGTGTCTCGTGGCTCTTATCTCTTGAGCGCCACAAATCTTCTCTTCTGTTTTCTTAAATATGTAATTGGCAGAGGAGTTACTAAAACTTTTGATTGACTTTGCTCTGGAAATCCACCTAGAAAAACTATTTTCACCCCTGGGGGTTTGGTTGGCAAACCCACCAAAATTATTCTGTTTCTCCACATTTTCTTGACTGCAGCCTCTTAATTTCAGATTTACAATAGTTTAGAGGGAGGAGCTTGGTCTTGCTCATCATTCACCCTCTTTACCAAACACTTCTGTCTCATTAAACTGAGACAGTGCTATAAAAGCACCAGGAGCTTTCTACCCTGGCACCCTTTGTCTGGCAGGAATCTTTGTCCATATTCAGTTTTGGGAGTTGGAGTGGCAATATAAGCGCAGGCCTCCAAAAAGCGAACAACAGCCCTTTCCTCCAGGAAAGAAAGCCTGTAACCTTTGAGAGTTAGGGGCAGTTGGTGGCCCATCCTGGGAACTCCATGGGCAGCAAGAGCTTTCTGTCCTGGCAGATTTCGTCTGGGAAGAATCTTCATCTGTATTAAATTTTGGGAGCAGAACTGCCAATTTCAGCACAGGGCTCATGTAAGAAAATGCCTGCCGTTCCAGGAAAGAAAGTCCTGAGCCTCCATCTCTCAAGTGCAGTTGGTGCGCCACTCTCAGCACTACATGGACAGTGAGAGCTTTCTGTTGTGGCATCTTTTGTCTGAGAGGAATCTTCGTCTGTCTTGAATTTTGACAGTCGGACAGCCAAATTCCACGCAGCGCTACAGCAAGCAAATGACTGCTGTTCCACACAGTAAAGAAAGCCCTGAGTCTCCATCTCTCACGTGCAGTTTGTGCAGCACTCTCGGCACTACACTAACAGCAAGCGCTTTCTGTGTGTGCACCTTTGGTCTGGGAGGTATCTTCGTCCTTATTGAATTCTGTGAGTCAGATGGCCAATTTCAGTGCAGCGCTCCTGCAAGTGAGCGACTGCTCACCCAGGAAAGATAGCCCTGAGCCCCATCTCTCAAGTGCTCCTTCCTTAGAGAGCAGCATTACTCCCATCTCAAGCTTTTCCTTACAGAAATGTCTCCTTGAACAGACTCTTGCTTTCAAGCTCAGCAAGAATCTGAGGCAGTGTCCATGACCACACCACAGCTCTTCTAGGTAAAGAAGGGAAGAAAAACTCAAGACCTTTACTGCTTGTCCCTGAGGGGTCATCAAAGCATCACGGACATTGCAGGTACCTGACCAGGGAACAGGCATAATAGAATACTTCCTGATCAGTTACTTTTTGTCAGGAAAAAAGTCCCTGAGATTTGGATTTTCTATCCCCAGTTTCAGTGGAGGAATCCTGGCATGTCCAAATGTTTTCAGGGCAAGAAAATTAATTTTCAGGCCTTGGAAGTCTTCAAAGGATATGAAGTTTGCAGGGAACCTCACTTTCCACCTCTGGTTTTCCACCAGCCCATGTTGGTCCATTGCAGCCTGGCTCCTTCACCACCATTCTCTTCACCCCAAGAAGGAAGGAATTTTGGAGTCAAATGCCCACAGGAAGACATTGAGGTCTGAGTTGTGCTGGTTTCACCAGCTTCTTGGGCTGGTCCCTGGAGCTTCCACAAGCGAGTGGGTGACACTTTCGACTATAAATGAAAAGTTGACACTCTGTTCCTACTCTGTTGCACAAATACTGGACACAAAAGCAAAGGGTCACCAGTTCTCCTTTCTCCTGAAGGACTCTGAACTTGAGGCTTTCCTAAAAGCGGAGCTGCTTCTTTGGACACCCAATGTCTGCTGATGGATCAATTTATTTATTTATCTAGCTATTTTATTATTTATTCATTTTTGCAGCTTTTGCATGTGATGGTGCTGCCTTGGGAGAGTTTGTGGCTCAAGGTGCCAATGGGAAACATTTGCTCAGAGCAAGAGCTGTAGGTCAGGCTTCTGCTGGAGCTCCTGAGCTCTCTGCTTGGTTCTCCTGCAGATCAGGAGACTGTTGATAAACCACATTCCCACTACTACTTTTCTTCAGAACAGTGTTGACACAGAGGGTATCCAGAGCCTGGATATTGGCCAAGTCACTCTTGTCCTCTCCAAGACCAGCCAAGCCCCACTGTACAATATTGTCCATTGTTTATGGTTAATTAAACCAATAACCATAGGGTTAATTACAGAATCACAGAATCACAGAATATGCCGAGTTGGAATGGATCCCCAGGATCATCAAGTCCAACCCTCAGCCCTGCACAGGACCATCTCCAAGAGTCACACCCTGTCCCTCAGAGTGTTGTCCAAACACTCCTTGAGCTCTGGCAGCCTTGGGGCTGTGCCCACTGCCCTGGGAAGCCTGGGCAGTGCCAACCTCTGGGGGAAGAACTTTTTCCTGAGATCCAACCTGACTCTGCCCTGACGCAGCTCCAGCCATTCCCTGGGGTCCTGTCCCTGGTCCCCACAGAGCCAGTTTTTATGGTTAATTACCGTATAAACCCACAATAATTAACCTAATTGGGGGATGACAGTGCCTCTGAGACAGGGTGAGTTAGTTCAGGAGTGAAAAGGGGACTTCAGAGGGAGTGTGAACCTTGATCCTCTGGATACTGGCCCCAAGCTCCCGCAGGTGCTGCAGCTGAAGCAGAGGTGCACAGAGCTCCTTTGCGATCCCACTGCAGCAGCCAGTCAGGGTGGGAGGGAGGGAACTCGTGGCACTGCTGGGGGGGCTGCAGAGCCAGCTCTGGCCATTGTGTTTGAGCAAGGGCTGTGCAAACAGCACTACGTGCTGGGCTGAGGGTGCCTCTGCCATTTCTTTTTGGCAGTGGCGGGTCGGAGGTTCAGAGGGACAGATTCAGGTCCAGAGTCTATGTGTGAGGAGAGCTGTGACTCATCAGAGACACAATAGGGGCTGGGGCCTCAGAGCACTGTGTTGTGGTCTCAGGAGACTGAGTGGGTGCCCTTTGTAGAGCTCTGGGGTGGGAAGAGAACACTGAGGTGGATGTGGTGAGGAAGAGGAGCACAGCCAGCTCATTTCCTTCCCGCACACTTGAGCACAGACACTCTGCCCCCGCATCATGTCCTTGGCTGCCTTGTTTCCTTCCTCACGCCCTGTCACCTCTGATGTCCTTTCTCATCTTCCTGCTGGGCCTGAAGAGCTCTGTCTCTTCCCATGGGGTCTGAGAGCACATTTTTCCCAGAGGGACCAGAGTCCCACAGAAAGCCAAGGAGCTGAAGAAGGTGGGGATGGAGTCCTTCGTGTGCTGTGGGTTTGGACATGGATGTTTTACCAAGGGCAAGGGCACTCCTGTTTGCACCTCTGAAGGCTGGTGACTGTGGTTCACTGAGAGGGATGGGGTGCACTGTGGCTGCAGATACATCCCCCACCCCAACATGGAACAGTTTTGTAAGTGGTCCAAATACCAGATCTTCGTAGATGTTAAAACATCGCCTCCTCCAAAAATGCCAGCCGAGGCTGCGGCAGCAGGGCTGGGAAAGGTGTGTTTGCTGAGCAAGCAGCCACTGTTTGCACAGATGGGATTCATTGGGCTATAGGTGGAGTGAACTTTGTTCCAGGAATCATCTGTTACAGCTTTTGCTCCCCTCACCTCTGCTGCCTTGGCTTTGGATCCTTTCCTCTACTGTGGGCCAGTTGGTTGGAAGGGACCTTAAAGCTGATCCAGTTCCACCCCCTGTGCCACAGGCAAGGACATCTTCCACTAGACCAGGCTGATCCAAGCCCCATCCGACCTGCCCTTGAACACTTCCAGGGATGTGGCGTCCACAGTTTCCCTGGGCTAAACTTTATGTCTGCCTTTGCTGCCTTATAGTTCTTCCTCACACTTATCCTCTGTATCTTCTTCAATTCCCTGACCCAGGGCAGCTGGCAGGACTCCTGTCCCCCAGGCAGGGAAGAATAGAATAGTAACTGCTGCAAACAGTCTCTGCCACATCCCAGGAGGATCTGTCTCCTCCACCCATCAGTTGATCCCATCTTCGAAAAAGCAATTTCTGAGTAAGCAGAATGCATGTCCAGGTTAGAAAGAAGTAAGGAGATGAGGAACTGAGCCCCAGGAGAGAGTAGAGCACTTCAGGCTGTTTGGCATTGCAAGGGGATAAGGGGGAAGCCATAGACATGGCTTAAAGTGATTTAGGATGAAATACAGATACGAGGTTAGATCACAAGGAGTGGAAGAGCTCTTCTGGTGTCTGTGTGGCTGCAGTGGTTTCCACCAGACCTGAATGGTCTGAAGACCATCTCCAGAGGATGGTCTGTGTGCTCCCATGCACTGTAGCTCCTGGGAGGAGTTGGCATGATGCCCCCATACAACAGCCCCTGCCCCCCCCAGGGAGTGGATATCACTGTTCAGAGACCTTTGGGCCTTCTGCAGGAAGTGTCTCTTTCTAGATGTTGCTCAGCCAGTCTGGGAGCATTATTTTTTTTTTAACTGACAGCAGGACATGGTACATAAGGCCTTTCTCCATCTTTACATTGCTCCTTAACTTTAGCTAATCTTACAGAACATCATCTTCTACATCTCCCCTGCTTTCCCTTTTACCATCGAAGTGTCTGAGTGGGAGATGCATGAACATGAGAGTTTGATAACTGTGAACTGGGTAAGGGCTGAATTAAAGAAAAAAAAAAAAAAAGAAAAGAGGAGCTTTCCTCAAACTGGGAACCAATCTTGCCATGTGTTACAGTTCAAAGAACAGTTCTGGATCAAACTGTATGAGCAGAAGGAGCTGCAGTTCCTGGAGAGGAGAGCTCTGTCTTGTGCCCAAAATGCTGGAGTTTGCTTCTTGTCTCAGAACCCTGCTGATGAAGACTGCAGATGCAGGGAAGTGACTTCACCAGACTCAGCATCCCACTGAAATCCTTCCGGAGATGACGTCCAAGCTTTGGGTTGGGGTACTGCTCCCTGGTTTATCCCCTCAAGACAAGACCCTGAGTGCGACCAGTGCAGGAGATGGCACAGGAGGTGGCCACAGTTCCAAACTCAAGGTGCTCTGGGGGGAATGTCCCTGCCATGAGACTCTGGCCACGGCACATCGTCTGTGTTCCCACCACCACCTTTTCGCCTCCACCTCTTTTACTTTTAAGCAGTCACCTGTGACCAGAAGAAATTGCACCATGGCTGCTGGACAAATGAGGAGGCAGTACTTTGGCATTTGTGGGCACAGTGGAGTTAACCCCAAACCGCTCCAGGTGCCCATGTCTCTCCTTAAAATCAGGACAGCTCGACTTGCAGTCAGTTAATCCTTTAACTCAGCTTGGATTGCTGATGATGGGAATAACCTCCTCTGGCCACCAGGCAGGTGAATGCCCTGCCTGAGCCACCACCTGTGTCCTCTGCCAGGTCCATGAAATACTCCGTGTTACCTCTGCTATAATTATCATCTGAAGCTGTCAACACCCTGGGATAAGAGAGGCAGCCTAGATGTAACTTTTAGAGGGCTAAACCAGAGCAAGATGCTCCATTCTTTTGCCTTCCCCAATTTATTAAGTCCTCTGTCACAGCCAGAGCCTGCAAGTGTTGCTAATGGAAATATTATGCTAATGAGTAAAAAGCTGATTTTTCTTTTGGTATAAACCTTTCCCCTGAAAAGCTGTTTGCTGCTGTACTCTGAAAATCTGTGTATCATGAAAATCTAGCATTCCTCGTGGTAGATGAGGAAGGAGACAAAGCTTGGTGGCCCCAGCTTCCCTGCTGTCATTACACAAGTCTGATAACCTTGACGAAAGGCCTGGTCTTTTCTAGGGGATTTCCCACCTATGTGCCAGGGTACTGCAAGGGCTGCCTAGGACATAACTGATAATTGCTGATCATTGATCATGGTCCATCAGTGATCATTGTTGCCCAGAGAGGTTGTGAACTCCCCTTCCCTGGAAGTGTCCAAGGGCAGGTTGAACGGGGCTTGGAGCAGCCTGGGCTAGTGAAAAGTGTCCCTGTCCATGGCAGGGGGTGGGAACTTGATGAGCTTTAAGTTCCCTTCCAGCCCAAACCATTCTGGGATTCTATGATTACACCTACAGAGTGCAGCCACATCCCTCCATCTTATGCAACTTTTAGCAAAGTATCTGGAGCAAGAATTTTTCTTGTTCCTTCCTTGTTCTTGCAACACTTTTCAGGAGCTGTTAGCGCCACGTCACTCTTTAGCTGGGCTCTGCCATCACATTCTGGGAGAGGGCTCCTGCATCCCGCTGGCCACCCCACCCCGGAACTCCCTCCCTGGGACCAGCCCCAGCCAGACCTGTGCCCTGAAGTCCCGACACCTCTGCCTAGGTTTTCTGCTCCTTTGTCCCTGCAGCTGGAAATGCCATGAGGATTAAAATGCCACAGGAGTCTAAAAGCCCTCAGGAGGGGGTTTGAAATCTGCTCAGCTTTGCCTTTTGCTCCCCTCTCTCTTCTCCTACCAGACCTCTTAACAGACCCAAGACTTTTATTATTTTCACATTGCAAAACAGTAATTACTGGAAAGGACAGCCTGGTGGTTTGAGAGCCAGGGTCCGGTGGTGCCTCAAGGCTGTGCCAGGGAATGAGGGTGGGAGGTGAAACCATTCCCCTTGGATTTTATCTTGATGAGAACATCTTGACCAGGGACCAGGAAACAAATTCCTCTGTCACTTAGGAGTGAGAGGAGGCACTGAGAGGTCAGGCCTGCCTGTGGGCTCCTCAAAGATTCCTGAGCAGGGCAGGTGTTTCACCCATGGTATGGTGCTCACCAGCTGGCATGTGCCCTCCCAGGTCCTGGATCCAGTATTTACTCACAACTGTCATACTCTGCTCTTGACCTCCAAAGGATAAGATGTTTGCTAGGCTCGTGACTGCTGCATGGTCAGATCTGTCTTTGAAAATCTCAAGAGCAGAAGGAAAATTAATTTAACTAGAGTTCAAAGGGTGTCTGTTATTCCAAAGCCTTATTTCCATTAATTCCCTTTAATGCTGCTTTAAAATTACGGAGTGGAAGGGAATGTTGGCCAACAAATTTTTTGGTGGTTTCAAAACAACCACTATTAATCAGCAGGGAATTGTATTGGCTGTAAGAATGTTTAAATGGGAAGGTGACTTCAACCAGGACCCATGTAACAGCGTATAGTTGAGGTGACAGATTAAATATTAGCTATTGTGAGGCTCCCCACATGGACAGGGGCTTGGAATTAATGATTACCACAAATTAACTAACTCGAAAGGGGCTGAACAGCAAGTGGTAAGAGTTCAGCTTGACCCACTGGTGAGCTGACCCTTTTCCCTTTCATTTAATGCCCAAATCTCATTTCTGGTTGGAGCAGCCCCCTGAGAGCTCCAACCCCTGGGTGCAGTGGTAGGTGGCCGTGCCAGCCCAGCTGGGCCATCTGTGGGCTGTGGAGGACAACGAGAAGTTCAGTCCCTGCTCCCTGGGCCAGACCCAGCAGTCAGAGCTGCTCCAGCAGCCGGCCAGCGCTGCCAGCCCCAGGCTTTGTACTGCCGGCCCTTCTCTGGAAAGCTGGCTCACAAGTTTTCCCTTCTTGGTATCTCCCCTTGCTTTCTCCTTTTGTGTCCTTTTGTCTGCTGGCCTCTGCTGCCTGCTCCACCAGAAGCTCTGTGCTGAACAGGTCCTGAAGAGTCACTGTTGGTCCACCCAAATCAAGAGCATTAGCAGCGGGCACAGAGCTGCTCTCCTGGCTGCATCTGCTAGGACCTTCCTGATGCTGGACAGTGCTGTCCCCCTGCTCCTTCGGCACACAGCTGGGTGTCCCCTTGTGGTGGTGGGCTGGCAGTGGCTCACCCCCAGGTTCACCTTGTGCTTCTTCGCTCTTCCTCCCCTCTCACTACATGGTCTTCTCGGCCAGCTCCACCACCACCGTGTCTCTGTCCCCATCCTGGTGTCCTGTGTTCTGTGACTGCAGGGGAATGTCCCCGCTCACCCTCCTGCTCCCTCATCCCTGGATGTGCACACGGTGGCTGTACACATGGACATGTGAGCCACAGCTCCCTCCTCCCTGGAAATAAGCCACCTTTCCCCCTGTTCTCACGCAGCCACAACTCTGGGATGGTCCAGCATCTCGTTGTGAAGACATGCCCTCATGGAATCTGTCTGGCATGTCCCACGGAGCTGGACACAACCATTCTGTGGACAGAAGAGTTGTGCAACTGCCAGGTGTGTGCCCTGACAAAGGACCTGTGGGAGTCCTGTGGGAGAGGAGCTGAAAGGGCTGTGGCCACACAGGGCAGCTGGCACTCCTGCCATTTCTTTCCCAAATATCAATTTTTACTGGTTTGTTCCCACTGATCTTTGGAAAATATACAGGAAGCAGGGCTGGCTGTTATCAGGTTTCAGCTGGTCTCTTTGCAAGTGTATCTTCAGCAGGAATAATTAACCCACTATATATTTCTGCCTTCTCTTCCTAAATCCCTTCAGGAATATCACAGCTCCCAAGACTGCACAGAGTTTCTGTTAATCTTGTTAACCTTTGGGTAAATTAAGCAAACTGGGATCCTTCATTAGAAGGAATGGCACTAATTGCATATCCGAGAGGTGAATTTTGCGTGGACCACTGACTGGCAGAGCAGAAACCACTGCTGACTTCAGCAAGGGGGCTGGGGAGGTAGAGGGGGCCTGCTTGGGAAAGAAGGTCAAGAAAACCTGTTTCCTCACGGATGCTGGACCAGCTGGTGTTTGCTGGAAGGGGGATGTGCAGAGGGGGGATGGGGGATGGTGACACTGTCCTGCAGACCTGCTGTGTGAGGCACAGGGTCAAGCTGCTGGTACCTGGCTGTTGAGCTGACATTAGTTTCCAAACTAAGAATGCAAATCTGTAATGGTATGGCATAATAAGCAGCTCTGGACAAGAGGTCACAGTCTGCAGCTTAGCTTAGTGCTCCCAGCCGGGAAGAGCAGCTTAGGACTGACAGAGAGCTCTTTGTTTGCCCTGTGCAGTTTAGAAATTAGGCAATGCTTAGAAGCAATGCTTAGAAGCAAATATTGATTCAAACAACATCAGGTCCAATTCTCCAGTGGTCAGTTCAGCTCATCCCAGGTAGAAAACAGCATTTTGCAACACAGTCAAAACCTGACACTGAGTATTTCTCCTAACCAGTGGGAAAACAGGTTTGTGGCATTTCCTGAAAAATAAACCAAGGACTGTGACTCTCGAGTTGGAGCACAGCGCCAAAATTGACCCATAACTCCAAACAGGGGTTGAATGCCTGTTTCTGGAAAGCCAGCCACAGCTCTCCAGGTATCTGTCAGGCTTGGGAGCCACGGGGAATGCCAAGTTGGTCTCAGTCAGCCAAGGCCATGCTCTCAGAGCTGGCACTCCCGCACTGTGGCTTACAGCCGCTGCAAGCCCCATGCTGACCTGGGTTCCAGGGGACAAGGGGCTCCCTCTTCCAGGAGAGACTTGGCATCAGGCAAGAGGCATGGAATTTCCCCCAGGTTCTTACAATGGCCAGGTAAACCAGCTGTGCAGAAGCCCCTTGACTTTCCCCTGCTTCTCCTGGGTACCTCAACATTGAATCACAGAACAGTTTGGCTTTGAAAGGACCTTAAAGCTCATCTTTTTCCAAATCCCTGCCATGGGCAGGGACACCTTGCACTAGCCCAGGTTGCTCCAAGCCCCATCCAACCTGGCCTTGGACACTTCCAGGGATGGGGCAGCCACAGTTTCTCTGGGCAACCTGTGCCAGGGCCTTCTCACCCTCACAGGGAAGAATTTCTTCCCAGTATCCCATCCCTTCCCTCTGGCAGTGCGAAGCCATTCCCCCTTGTCCTGTCACTCCATGCCTTGTCCAAAGTCCCTCTCCAGCTCTCTTGGAGCACCTTTAGGTGCTGGAAAGGGCTCTAAGATCTCTCTGGAGCTTTCTCTTTCCCAGGCTCACAACCTTTCTCCACAGCAGAGATGTCAAGCCCTCTGACCAGATTTGAGGTTCTCCTCTGGACTGGCTGTAACAGACTCATGTGTGGCTTCCACTGGGGACCCCAGAGCTGGACTCAGTGCTGCAGGTTGGGTCTCACCAGAGCAGCATCACCTCCCCTGAGCTGCTGCCCACACTGCTTTGGGTGCAGCCCAGGAGACACCTGCCTTTCCAGGCTGCAGTTGCACAGACAGCTCATGTCACCCACCAGTACCCCAAGTCCTCCTCCACAGGGCTGCTCTCCATCCGTTTACCACCCAACATCACCGTCTCCCATCTCCTGAGATGGGCACCCTTGCCAGTTGAATGCCAGTCTCAGACTTGTGTCCCACCCTGGACTGTTGACAGAGGAGCAGTGAAGATGATCTGGGAAAATGGATTCCCATCAGGCTGCTCTTCCTGGCTTCACCTTCACGTGGGACTGGGACAGAACAAGAACTTGGGCCCAGCTTTCGTTATTGACCATGCTGACATCCTTGTCATGGGCAGGCTCCAGCCTTCTCCAAGCCACAAACCAGAAATTCCCATTTCTAGAGGGAAAGAAGCCAACTCTCTAGAGAAATCCAAACTCCTGGTGGGAGTATATTGCCCTCTGCCCTCAGCCTGCCCCACCTTGAGGCTCAAATGCTTCCTTTATTTTTTTTTTCCTTCTGCTTTCAGTGCTTTTTCTCCTCAGTCTCTCAAGGAGAGCTGGGTCTTTGTTACACAACTGGCAGCCTGGTGACACCTGGGAATAGCAGCATTAGCTCCAAAGGCCTCTGCTGCTGGATATGGGCACTTTTACGGAAATGACTCCTCCAAAGAGTCAGATGACATGCCTGTGCTTGATCACAGCTCTCCCTCTACCTGGTTGATGTTTTCCACATGCACACACACAACCAGAGCTCGGCTCCAGCCTCCATTCAGCTGCACTGGCTCCAGAATGAGCTCACTGTGACAAAGCCAAGCCCTCTCCCACACGGTCATGCCAGCTGTAACTTTTTCCCAGCCCAGCTACAACAAACGTCCTTCCCTGAGCACACAACCAGAACTCCAGTCCAGCCTTGTCTCAACCACAAGCCACAGTGCACACATGGGCTTTGCAGTAATGAGGGAGATGTGGAAATAAACAGTATTATTTTACCTTCTGTTTTACTTGGCACTGTTCTTTCTCTGGGGTTCAGCTGTGTTTATGCATCACCAGTGACCCATGGTTGGGCAGAGGGTGTGTTAAGACATATTTCTTCATCAGTCATGTAATTTTTAGCAGCATCCTCTTTTGGAAAACGGAACAGCAGGGACGTGTAGTGTTGCAATGCAACGAACTTGGGGTGTGTAACAATAATTCGGTCATTTCATGAAGATGGGCACTACAGAAGGGTTGGTGCTTTCTGGATAACAGGGGCACCGACTTAGCTCTGTCCTTTCTGGTAAAGAATTTCCATCGCTACTAAGAATGGCCCTTGCTGATCAATCTCGGCTTAGTCAGCCAGATATATGTATTTGGGCATGGGAAGAGCCCTCTCCAGCGAGGTATGGATGTGACCAAAGCTTGCAGAGAGGGGACTTTGTGTATTTAGTGAGAGAGGGGACCTGCCATATAAATAAGCATGCATTTTGTGACACAAAATTTGGCAAAGCAGCTGTCTGATAGATATTCAGGGGAGGAAGTTGATCACACCACGAAGTTTGTCCCTCCCAGACTCCAAAAGGGACACCTTTTGCAGCTGGAGACCATACAGAATACTTTGCCTTTTCCATCCAAGGCTTCCCTTGGTGGGAGCAGCTTGGAGGCCTGTTGGATCCTTTGGATATAAAGGTCTGAGCCTTCAGCTCAGGTGGCCCAGAGGACACATCACCAACCTGCTGTGCTTCTGCCACGGGGTATTTCCAAGGCAAGCTGTGAGTTAGAAGAGTTTCTTCTCTGCAGGTTGGAGCAGCAGATCTTGGCCACAGGAGACAAAGCCACCGAAGGAGCAGCCACAAGATGCATGCACAACAAGAGGAGAATGGAATCCATCCTGGAGAAAGGTAGGATTGGATAGCACCAAAAGGAGGCATGGAAGCAGCTCTGTAGGTGGCTGGTGACATTCCAGATGACTAGTGACATCTGGAAATCCAGGACGTTACTGGAGGACAAAAGGCAAACATTGCAATCCAAGCGTCTTCTTTCGCCCCCAGATTTGCCCCAGTGCCATCTGGGAGAGCAAGAGGAAGAGATGCAGAGTGAAAACCGCCATCACATCAGCACAGTGTGCACTGGGATGCAGGTGAGATTTGAGAAGGCAGATAGGGGTAGTGGGTGGTCCATGTAAAAAGGTCTGGGAGCCATGTGCAGAAGGCAGGATAGTTTAGGCTCTTCCAGTAACTGTTTTTCTGTTGTTTGAATGGATCCTTTATGTTTTCCAAGTTTTCTTTTTCATCTTTCCCTTTCATCTGTCGTGTGGCAAAAACACATTGTCCTGTCTGGATAGTGCTGTAACTGCTTAGCTTGTGGAGTCAAGATGTCCGAAGCTTTTCACCACTATGTGCCCAGATATCTTTGATGTTTCAGAGTCACTGCAATTTCTAGGCTCTCTCAGGATATCTCTTAAAAGAGGCATTTTGGAACAAATCAGCGGAAAGCTATGGAAGAACATGTGTGGGACAGCTTTCTCAAGTATGGAAGAACTTGTGCCTCTTCTCATAGATGGGAATGTTGCTAAAGCTACCCTGAGTGAGAAAAGGATTGGTGAGACTCACAGGAAGCTGGGGATGGATTTCGGTGGCACCTGCCAGTCTCAGCAGAGGATGACCTTGGAAGGCCACAGCTTGCTGGAATAAATATGGACAGCAGATCTCTTAAAAGGGAAGACAGGCTTGAGGTGTGAGCAAGTCAGTCCCCCTCACAGCTGCAGTGTGTTTGGAGATGCTCTGGGCACAAGTGCTGCTCTTCTGGGAAAGAAGGGGATGCAGGAATGAGAAACAGGAACTATCCATGCTGAGGGAACTGCTACAGGTGATGTGGAATAACCAGTGTCCATGAGTGCCTCTCTCTCAGGCACAGGCAGGACAGGCTCCCAGTGCCACTGTGGGAGTGGTGTCTGCCTGAGGGTCTCCAGCAGCCCCTTTTTCTGGGTTACCTGACCTGACACTGGTCTCCCACCTGCACTGAAGCCACTCTGGCCACCACCAACAACCTGCAGCTCCCTTTGCCCTGGGCCCGCTGGGAGGAGGGAGGAGAGATAACCCAGGTGCTTCCAGTCAACCTCCAGCCATATAAGAGGGTAAAGGCCACAGGAGAAGAAGGACCTGTGCAGGGGATCCAGGAGATCCCCTCTCCAAGGAAGCCTGGGAGCTGGACCTCCCCCCTGGTCCTCCAACAGCACTCTTGTAGCTTGTGTTGGGTGGGCACAGTGGGTGAACCAACCCTAGCAGTTGTCTAGAGGGCTGGTGTGGTCCAGGGACTCTCAGATTGTGTGTCAAAGTCAATCTTAAGCTGGTCCTGCATCTTGCAGCAAAGATGGGGATACTGAAGCTGGGACAGCATCACCTTCATCAACTAAGCCATGCCCCACTGGTCCTGGCTGCAGGGGGACAGGTCAGGAGCAACACAATTGGATGGAGAGGGTTTGCAGAGGAAGGGGGAGAAGGGTGACTCCTAATCTCAGCATTTCTTCCAAGGTTCATCCCAAAAATTTACCAAAGGTGCAGTGTGATGCTTCCTTCTGGCTGCAGGGCACTTATCGAGCTGACAGCCTGTCACTGTGCAGGTCACTGCCATTGGCTTTCTTTGCCTGTGCAAGGAGCCAGATCATGTGTAGGAATCATTTACTGCCTTTCAACTCCTCTGCCATTGCCAAGAGCATGCAAGAGAACAGGAAGGCACTCGGTGCTTTGAGCCAAAGGGCCATGGACACCACAGGAGCAGTTACTGGCAAACACACAAAACCCAGGGCTGGATCCAGCAGGGACTTTCTGAGATTAGTTCTGGGCAAGGCAGGGGGTGGGCAATACAAAGAAAATAGCCCCTCCTGCAGTTTCAGCCCTGAGGGGAATTCAAATGTCACAACTTGGGAATTTTCCATCTGAAGCCCCTTGTAAAATGCAAAGCGCCTTGCCCCGCTCTGACTCCTGCCAACGGAAGGGTTCAGTGCCAAAGTGAAAGGCTTCCTAAAAATGGGCTGATGTAGGGAGGGGGAAGATTTAGGAGCTATTGAGAAATAAGGAAGGACAAACAGTGTTAGGTCATTGTTTCTGCAAACACAGCCAAGGCTGTTCCTCTATAAAAGAGGGAGAAAGCAGTTCCAGAGCCATCACAGACTTAGAGGGGACAGTCTGTGACCAAGGCTGCTGCTCCCCCTCCTCAGCACCCGACTCCCTGCTCAAGTATGAAACTCGTACTCTTCACCGTGCTGTCCTTCGGGATAGTGGGTAAGTGTCTGCCGAAAGCTGTGCTTGTGGAAAGGAAGTCAAAATTCTCTCAGACGCAGGCTTCCCCCTAGACAAGGCTTCTTTGGAGCTGCAGCATGTGCCAGACCCAGGCAGCTGTTAAGTAAAAGCCAGGACATAAAGCGGTGTTTGCTTTGGATGCTGTGGATCTGTCAAGGAGGACGGTACTTTGAGTGTTAGTGACAGCAGCTTTCTCCTCGTGCAGCCCGTGGGGGCTGGAGGGAGGGTTGCAGCTCCCCGCAGCAAGCTGCCAGGCAAGGAGGAGGGGTGATCGGCACCCACCCCCACGGAGGGACTCCTCGGGAGAGGCTCTGCACTCCTGCTGTTACAGGGTGAAGGGAAAAATCATCCTCCAGCCAACTGCTGTGTCGGGAGAGGAGCACAGTCTCAGCCACGGGGGGAGAAGCTACTGCAAGACCCGCCAAGGCTGCACGTGTGCTGGGTTAAACCTGAAGATAGTGACACTAAAATTGAGCTCAAATAATGAAAGAGTCCCTGTGCTTTCCCCTCTGCTTCTACAGGACTCTGTCCTGCTGCTGTGGCTGCACTTTTCTTGTATTTTATGCCAAAACTGTGCTGCTGCAGGGCTGACTCGGCTTGGAGTGATTCTGTCCTCCCTTTCTGCTCACAGCTCTGGCAGGCACCGTGCAGTTAGCCACAGCAAAGAGGTTGCTGCTGTCTACACCTGACCTGGAAAGGGAAAGAAGTATCTCCTTCTGGGAGTAGGCAGCAGGTCCCTTCTCACCCCCTATAAAGTGTGGTGGGGTCAATGTCCTCTGGTGGAAATTGCTCCCTGTGCTGCTGGCCTTGGAAAGTCCTTGAGTGCCTTTTCTGAGTGCTAGCACACAAGGTTGTTTTTTAATGGAACCTCTTCCTCCCCTGAATGGAAGGAGCCAAGAGGTTGCCCAGGAGCCTTGCAACAGTGGCCAAGGCACTCAAACTGCCATTACCCTCCCAATGTCACCAGTGCAGCTGGGCTGACTCCCTCAGGAGGTCCCCATCCAGCCTCTGCCCCATGCAGGATGGTTGCCAGCATTAGATCGAGGTGACCATGGCCAAGACTTGAAAAACATAAATGATGGCAGCAGGAATTAAGGTTAAGGTTTGGTGACCAAATTCAGCACCCCCACTGGGAGGAGGGGAGGCATCTGCTTGGCAGGGTTATGGCTCAAAAATCAAGTGCAGAGAGGGAATTTCAGAGGTGAAAGATAAGAGGGAATGGGCAGGGATTAATCTGAGATGTTTGAATGAAATGTGCCCTCGGGGGTTTGGAGGGAGCATGCTGTGCTCTTGGAACCTCTTGGTCTGCACAGCCCTGCTGGGAAGGGGCAGAGTTAAAGGTCAGCACAGGCTGGCCACATCCTTGAACTCCAAGTTTCTAGCATTTCTGGGGTTCAGGTTGCTGGAGAAGGTGTGAGTCTGTGTCCACCCGAAGTCTTTGCTGTGTTCTGCTCTCCCAGAACAGCCACTCAGCTGCATTTACTGGCTGGGGGACTCGTAGAAGGACTGTGGTGGTGCTGCGGCATCTCTGTCTGTGGGTGCAGTGGGATAGGTGAGACATAAAGAGGCAGTCAAATATATCAGATCATCCATCTGCCAAGGGGGTGAGAGTGGCAATGTTCTGCACACAGCCTGGCCAGATCAGAGCTGCTCTCCCTATGGGTTATTTGCAAAAGCACTGTTTCAGTGTCTGCCTTTGCTCTCCATTTCTGCAAAGGCTTAAGCTTAACTTCTTCAACTGAAGCGTATGGGTTTGTTCTCATCCCATGGATGTTGCTGTGAGCCCAGACTGTTTGAATCATGATTGTCCAGGGACAGGGATGATCCTCTCAAACGTTCCTGATGGTGCACACATCAGGCAAGAAAGAAAGAAAGGGCCTTCCTGCATGACTTAGAAGGTGTGCAAGGGAGATCCTGCACCTCACCATCACCCAAGGTTGTGACAGCAGGGAACCAGAAACCTTGTACTCACAGAGATGCTGTTTCTCTCCAATCGGCACCTTTCCACCTCTCTCAGACTACTTATTTCTGGTTCTTTCTACAGCTCTGTGTTTTGCTGCTCCCCCAAAGACAACTATCAAGTGGTGCACAATATCCTCAGCAGAAGAGAACAAATGCAATGCCCTGAGGGACCACATGCAACAAGACAACTTTGCATTGAGTTGCTTGCAGAAAACAACGTACCTCGACTGCATAAAAGCCATCTCGGTGAGTGGGCTGCAAACACCTGTGCTGGACACTGAGCATGTTTCAGCAGCCTGTTACACCCAGAGATGGAGTCTTATTTCAGTCACTGGTTGTTACCTGTGATCCCCCTGTAGAAAAGGAGTCATCCACAAAGATCCAGGCAAGACTCCGGGAAGCTTTTTCCTGCTCTTGGCTAATTCATGAAATCTCTTTGTTGTTTAGAATAATGAAGCAGATGCCATTAGCTTGGATGGAGGTCAAGTTTTTGAGGCAGGCCTTGCCCCCTACAAGCTGAAGCCCATTGCTGCTGAGGTCTATGAACACAGTGAAGGTACATTTTCATACAATGTTTTTAAGCCAAGTGGTGATAACAAATTGAGGATGCAAAGGCCATCCTTTCCATGCAGAGCTCCTACCTTATTTTGGTTGGGGGTCCAAAATATTTCCCCTGGCTTGCAGATCTCAGAGGGGAAGGGGTAGGGGCAGTTCAGCAAAATGTGAATTATCACCCATGGCCACAGTGTCACTGCAGTGGAAAGGGGCAGAGCCAGTGCCCCATTTCTGTCGTTTGCTGCAGTGAAAGTCTCTGATCCCGTGAAGGGATGGAGAGCATCACGAGCAGAAATCATGGTCCTCCTGAAGCATGCCATTAAAATTGTGCTGGTCCCAGCGATCTTCTGCTTTCAGTGGCCTTGAACTGTGAGGGTAAAACACGGAGCTAGATGGCACAGATAAGCTGTGTACCCCCCTGTGCAGTGAGCAAGAGAAAAATATCATTGAAGAGACAACAGCATTACAAGTGGCTGGGGAGGAACACCCAGTTGAGATCACTGAGGCAAGAAGTGCAGGCAATACCCAGAAAAAAGACGAGAAGCATAAAAAGTGCTCTGCACAATCCCTTCTGATAGGAGTTAGATCCATGTCTCCATTCCTACTCACTCGCTGTACTGTCCTTCATCTCTCCCGTCTTTCTCCTGGGAGCCAAACAGATGCTATTTCCTCACCACATCCAAAGCTCCCAGTCTCTTTTGAACTCTGCCCTGGAGTTCAGCCTGTTTGTACACAATATTCAGAATCAAAGCAACATGGCAGAGTCGTTCTCAGCATGGGAGCTAAGAAAAACAGATATTAAATGAAAGGCTGAGATCTCATACATACATGCATGTATCCATACACAGCATGTGATGGACTAGGTATAATTTTAAAGACAAAATGTGGAGTTTCAATCTCATAAGGCTTATGTATGTGCTTCAGTGGGCAACAGCATTTGAGAAGAGACTTCCAGGGGAGATTTGCCAAAAAGACTTGTTGAAGCTCCTTACAAAACTGTGGCATGTCTGATGTCTGTCCTTTGGCAAAACACTTTGAGTGTGGCAGTATTTTCAGGTCACTATTAGTTGAAATGCACAGCATTGCTTCAATATTGGCAGTGTAGCTCACCCCTAAGAAAATGAGAAAACCACGAGCATTCAAACAAATTACTAGTTATATGGAAATGCAGCACTCTGTTCCCTGGAAAAGGGGGTTTAGCAGGATTTGAAATGTCCCCAAGTCCTGTATTCTTGTTGCTTTATTGCTTTTTCCTGCACTGCAGGCTCCACTACCAGCTACTACGCTGTGGCTGTTGTGAAGAAGGGAACAGACTTCACAATAAATGAATTGAGGGGAAAGACCTCCTGCCACACAGGCCTGGGCAGATCTGCTGGCTGGAACATCCCAATTGGGATCCTCACCCACCGGGGAGACATCGAGTGGGATGGCAAAGATTCAGGCTCCATTGAGCAAGGTGAGGTGGGAGGGGCAGATCAACGGTGGTAATCAAGCCAGGGGTGGTGTTACAGTGAAAGGGATGTTGCCCAATCTTCTGTGGGGGTCCAGAGGTGGCTCACAGGGCACTGGCATTCCTTGTGCATCCCCTCCCTTCCCATCCTTCTAAAAGTGAATTTCTGACTCACTATTGCTCCTTTTTCACCCACAGCCGTTGCCAATTTTTTCTCTGCCAGCTGCGTTCCTGGTGTCACCACTGAACCCAAACTGTACCGTCAGTGCAAGGGGGACTCCAAAACCAAAATGTCCCGCACAGGACCTTATTCTGGATATTCTGGAGCTTTTCAGTGAGTGAAAGTTATTCGTCCTTTTGGGGAAATATTCTAGCCCTGACACATGGAAGTTTTCATTAAAGCAGGGAGGGCTGTGCTGTAACCAGGGGTCCTGAGAAGACTGAATTACTTCTCTGCCATTACCAATTCTTCCCTGCCAGCATATCTGTTTTTGGAGGAAGATAACTTCTCTATGGCTGCAGTTTGTGCCAAAAATAATTTGCTGAAACAGGAGATAGAAAGCCACTGTGTCTGTTTTCCTAAGTTCTCTTCTGTTCCCCCCCCCTGCAGCTGTCTGAAAGAAGGAAAAGGAGAGGTGGCTTTTGTGAAACACACAACTGTTCAAGGTAAGCCTGCAAGATCTCTTGTTTCTCCTCTTTCTAGTCCAACCTCTTGCTGCCACACCATCCTGTAATTCGTCTCCACTGTGCAGCTTTCAGTCCTCCCCAAGTTAGACCAAAACCTCTTCTTTCATCTCTTGAAACATGTTTTGCGCATTCTGGACTAATCCATCCTTGTTACTGAGAAACAGGATTATGGTGGGTCCACTTTTTCTTCTCTGAGGTTCTTCTTTGTAGATGGAAAACCTGTTTGGTGCCATATCTCAGAGTCAGCTGTAATGTGAGCAATCGAGCAGGTCACCCATCCCCCCGGGGAGGGATTTTGGAGGGAATTCAGCCCACAGCCAGAGTTCTGCACTTCTTGGAGATGGAGGATGGCCTTGCATGCCCAAGACCTGCAGTGAGCTCAGTGGAGGGTCACCAAGGCTGTCATGGGGCAGGGATGACTATTCTGTGAGGAGATGCTCTGTGGGGGAGGCTTGGTCAGCCTCTGGACCAGATACAAGGGGATTTTTTTTTTCCCTTGAGGACAAGGAAATAATGGGACAGGTTTGCCAGGACAGCTATGCACTCTCCATCCTTGAAGGGTTTCAAGATCCACCTGGAGCAACCTGGTCTGCCCTTGCCTTGAGCAGGGGCTTGGACCAGAGATCTTCAGAGGTCCCTTCCCACCTGAATTCTCCTGTAACCTTGTGACATCAGTCCTGAGCTTTTTTTACAGCCTTGACATTAGTTACCTAATGGCCTTCACAGACCATGTGCAGCTCCTGACCTGTTCAATCCATTTGTACAGTGTTCGTAAACCTATTTGTATCCATTTGCACATAAATTCTCTTACTGTTGGGTTAGTCATGTCAAAGGGAGAAATGATGTCTCCTCCCCAGGCACTGCTTTTGTACAACCACCATGACCCCAGTTCCATTGCAACCTGTCTCCTGCAAAGAAGTTTCCCTCGAGCTCCAGCAGAAACAAATTAATTACAAAGCTTCCCCAGACAGGCTTTTTTGGTCTATTTTCATGGTGATGCAACTCATGGCTCCTCCATTCCTCCAGAAAATGCCCCAAATGAGAAAGAGGAGTACGAGCTTCTGTGTCTGGATGGCACCCGCCAACCCGTGGACAACTACAAAGCCTGTCACTGGGCCAGGGTTCCTGCCCACGCTGTGATGGCTCGAGATGACAACAAGGTCAATGATATCTGGAACTTCCTCTCCAAAGCACAGGTATCACTGAGCTCTCCTTTCCTTCCCACAGCATCCCCTCTTCTGTCCTCTGGCTTTGATTGCTCTCTCCAGCTTTCCAAGAGTTTTGGTTATGGTCATTGCCGATTATTTTTCCCCTGTGGCAGGAAAAATTTGGTGTGGGCACAACCAGCACCTTCCACCTCTTTGGGCCACCTGGCAAGAAGGACCCAGCCCTCAAAGACTTGCTTTTCAAAGACTCTGCAGTTCAGCTGAAGCGGATCCCATCGCTGATGGATACCCAGCTCTACCTGGGCTTTGAGTATTACAGTGCGATCCAGAGCCTTCAGAAAGGTAGGCAGGGCATGAAACACCAAAGTCATGTTAGTGCGTGGAAGTGTTGGCATTGGTAAATATGTCTGGGCAAAAGGAACGCTATTTTTTCAGACACGGATTTATCATCTGCAAAATATTTCCCCTGTAATCACATGACCTTCACAAACGTCACTTACAAAAGGAATTTGTTGAGTCCAAACCCAAAATAACATCATCACCACTCTGACAAAGACAGAAAATTTGCACACACTACACACCGCTTGTTCAGTTGGTGGTAGAGATCGGGCATGGTCAAAACTGCTGCTCAGAAAAGCCATTGCTGGATGTAAAAAGAAGGAACATCCTGGGCCACCAGATTCAGCACTGGACACCTGAGGGAAACAGTGTCCTTTATTTCCACCAAACTCATCAAGCATTTACTGATGGCTTTCTGAAAGTCAAACATCCCACAAGTGATATCCAAAACCCACTTAGAATGTACAGTACAATTTAAAGTACTTCACTTCTGTGAAGTGGCATTTATGGACTTCACATAACATCAGAGCAGATTATTCAAATGCTGTTCCACAGAAGCATAACTAAGTTGTAATTTCCCAGCTCGGTCTGGCCTTAGTCTCGTGATTGTCTGGGCTGTGAGGAGTGGAGAAATATGAGATATATTATAGGCAGGAATATCAAGTATTATTAACACATGGGGGTGTAGTGGTCGTGCCGTTTTAGCTAACAGAAATCTGCCTGAATGTCCTGTGTTATGCAGAAATTCGCCTTTCTGATCTGTAAGTTGATTTTTGATTATCCTTGAGCTTACAAACCACCCTTTCTACTCATGCCAGCTCATTAAACAGGAACGTCTTGCCCCGAGCAGCAGCAGGTCGGTGTGTACAGGCGGTTTCATGGCTGAATCCCACACACCCAGGAAGTGGTCCGTTTGCTCTGCAGGGCTCCGGGCTTATCCAGGTTTTCCCTTGGCTTTCCAGACCGCCTGACCCCCAGCCGCAGAGGGAACAAGACCCAGTGGTGTGCAATAGGCAGGGATGAGAAGAAGAAGTGTGATGTCTGGAGCGTGATGAGCAACGGGGAGGTGGAATGCATTGTGGCAGAAGACACCAAGGAATGCATCATGAAGATCATGGTATGGCTTTTTTTTTCCCCCTTCTCTTCTCACTGTGAATTCTCGAGCTGCTTCTTTTACAGCCTGATCTCTGAGAAACACTGGCCTGGAGACACACAGTGTTCCATTACCGTTGCAGAAAGGTGAAGCCGATGCCATCAGCCTGGACGGAGGCTTTGTCTACACTGCCGGCATGTGTGGCTTGGTGCCAGTGGTGGCAGAGAGCTATGAGGGTAAGCACAGCCCCTTCTGTCCCTCAGGGCTCAGGTGGTGGGGAATGGGCTGGTGCCAAAGGGCTGGGTTTATTCTGGAATCTAGAACACAGCCTCAGAGCTGCATCCTGCAGAAAAAAAAACACGAGGCAACTCTGCTCGGCGCTCGTCTCGTCTTTCCATGAGGTGGAGGGAGAGCAGGCATGGATAGTTGGGAACATGGCAATGTCCAACTCCTCTCTTCTTTGTTTTAATCCTGTTCACATCCTCGCCCTACCCTTTAGCACTGGTCTCAGTAAAACTAGTTGCTTTAACTTGGAGGAGCTGCTGGAGGCTGTGCTTTGTTCTTTTAATGCACAAGGTGTTCCTGAAAGAGTCACTTCTAGAATGAAGTTTCTCTAGAAATTAGTGAGCATGATCCTTTATTTGGGTTTGAGTTCTTTTTTCTTTAATATCTTTTTTTCCTCTCCCACAGAGAACCACTGCAGCGAGTCGGAAGAAGAACCAGGTAATTACTGCCAACAGAGGGACAAAAAACAGTCGTGAGAGATATAAGTAGTAAAATATATGCAGTCATGAATGGGGAACAAACAGCTGGTCTCCACACAAAAGAGCCATGGTCTCCAACGCAGGTATTAAAATTTTGGGAATTAGGTTTAATAGTCTGGGCCTTCAAAGAGATACCAAGGCAAAGCAAACAGTAACAGCAGAGCTTTGTGTGGTCACACCACAGCAGCATCAGGGCTTAAACAGGGAAAGAGGGCCTGGGTTGTAGCATTAGGGAATTATTCTTTCCAGGAATGGGAAGAGGGGAGGAGAGAAGGTTTTTGTCCTTTGCTAAGGAGAAAATAAGAAATCAGGAGGGGGTAAGAAATCCTCAGGTATGTCTTGCTGCAGCCTTCTCACATACCAAAGTATCAGAGTTTTGGAGGGCAGGGAAATATCAGGGATAATAATTTCCCAGCAGCATGGTGGAAGTAGATGCATCACATCCACAAACACTTCCATTGTTGCTGCCTGGCCAATAATTTATGAGTGCAAAGTATTTCTGCTGCACTCTTCAGAGATGCCCTTTCCCAAGAGAAGCCACCTTAAGGATCACAGTGGGATCCTTGGGTCAGGCCTTAATTCTCATCTATTTTATCCTCTGAAAGCAACTTACTTTGCTGTGGCTGTTGTGAAGAAATCTGACAGAGATATCACCTGGAACAACCTGCAGGGTAAGAAGTCGTGCCACACTGCCGTGGGGAGAACCGCCGGCTGGAATATCCCCATGGGCCTGATTCACAACAGGACAGGGAACTGCAACTTTGGTGAGTCCAGTTTGGCACAGGTTTCTTCCAGCTGGGAATCTGCTCAAAAAAATGTTTTCCCTTCCTTCATCTGGTCTTCAAATCTCTCATGCCTCAAAGATTCCCACTTGGAGGTGGGGAAATGGAAAAGGCTCTGTTATTTAAGGTTTCACTGAGCAAAATTTTAGGCTCTTGGTGGCTGCTTTAGAGTAAGATACAGCACATCAGCTGCCTTGGGGGCCTTTGCTTTCTTTTCACACCTCTCCCCTTCTCTTTGCAGCAGCCCAACCAAGAGGTATTCCCAAAAGTGGAATATGGGCTGCCCTGGTACTTGTGCAGGGTGTGGAGCAGGGGTAAAGGATGAAACTCAGGAGGGAGGGGGAGGGCTGAGACGGGGACAGAGGCTGATCGTCGCTCAAGATACTTAAAGGGACTGATCTGACTGCCTGAGAATTCATTGAGAATTATGGTCCAACAAAAATAATTCGGAAATATTATCAACTAAGGTAAAGTAAACACAATTATTAAACAGAAATCTCTAACCAAAACAAGATATTTGTGTTAATAAGTTTTATTCTCAGCCTCTCCATCCTCCTGCCTGCCTTTCCCACTGTCCCTTGTCCCCCAGAGCTCTGGCATTGCTGCCAAGTGCAGCTCTGCCGACCCAAAAAGGCCGTGCAGGCTTGGGCTGACTCTGTGTGAGCTGGGAAAGGTTTGCAGGAAAAACATTCTTCTTTTTACAGCAAGATAGTGCCTATTGCACTTAAGCCTTAGGCCGTGCTTCCTTGTAGAATCACAGAATGGTTTGGGTTGGAAGGGACCTTAAAGACTATCCAGTTCCACCCCCTGCCATGGGCAGGGACACCTTTCACTAACCAAGGTGGCCCCACGCCCCCTCCAACCTGGCCTTGAACATTTCCAGGGATGAGGTAGCCACAGCTTCTCTGGGCAACAATAACAATAACTATCAATAATAACAAGACACAAGTTTCACAGTGAAAAACAGATGCACGTGATTTGCTGCCCACTGAGTCGTTCTCCCTCTCCCAGCCATTTTCCATCTCCCCGGTAACCAGTGACAGAAACTCAGGGCGTTTAACTCAGGTTATTAAAACAAAACCTAACTTTCCAGGGCAGGAAAAGTGAATTTTCCCTATTCCTGCCTTCAGATGAATACTTCAGCCAGGGCTGTGCTCCCGGATCTCCTCCCACCTCCCGCCTCTGCCAGCTCTGCAAGGGTTCTGGGGGGGTGCCGCCGGAAAAGTGCGTTGCCAGCAGCCACGAGCAGTACTATGGATACACTGGAGCTTTACGGTGAGCGCTGGGAACACGCAGGCTGCCTCTGGCTAACCCCAGACTTTATGGGTGGATCACAGCTGGAGCACAGCCTCATGCTGACACTAATTTGCTGACCTCCTCTTTTCCGCCATTCCACCACAACTGTAATATTATACATATGTGACATGTTTTGTCTTTGCTTCCTGAAAAATGGTGCAAAAATCTGTAAATTCTGTAAATGTCCTGACGCCCCAGGCAAACCGGGAGAGACACAAGACCTCTTACAGTGGCAGCAGTGCTCCACTTTTAATATGAATAAAGACTGTAAAGTGTTTCAGATACCTTTGAAATACTCATAGCAGA
This sequence comes from Lophotriccus pileatus, assembly GCA_035583135.1. Taxonomy (NCBI): domain Eukaryota; kingdom Metazoa; phylum Chordata; class Aves; order Passeriformes; family Tyrannidae; genus Lophotriccus; species Lophotriccus pileatus. The sequence goes on along the minus strand of JAWWES010000011.1, from coordinate 21,176,137 downwards.
GCTCCTAGATCTGGCAGTCCTCAGAGATTAATTGTACAAAATAAGACAGAGGTCTAAATCAAATCTGTGGGAAAGGGCCAGGACTCAAGCTCCCACATCAGTGGCCTCTCTTTCTACTTCCCAGGTGTCTGGTGGAGCAGGGGGATGTGGCCTTTATTAAGCATTCCATCGTTGAGGAGAACACTGATGGTACGTGGTTATTGCACAGCTCGTGTCAGGGCTGCCTTCCCCTTCTGCCTTATTGCTCAGGTGCTGTGGGGCTGATGTTCTTCTACACAAGACCTCTGAATCTCCAAACCCTTTCTCTTTAAAGGCAAAAGTAAAGAAAGCTGGGCCAAAGATCTGAAAATGGACCAATTTGAGTTGCTCTGCACTGACGGGCAGCGGGCAAATGTCATGGACTACAGGAGGTGCAACCTGGCCAAAGTTCCCACCCACGCTGTGGTGGCACGTCCTGAGAAAGCAAAACAAGTCCGTGAGATGCTGGAGAGACAAGAGGTTTGTAGTGCTGAGAGTGGGAGAAATGCCTGGGGGTTGCCCTTATGCTCTGATTTTCCCCAAGTCGGAGTAACGTGGAAGATTTTACCTGGTATGGGAAGACAGCCTTGTCCTTTATCCTTGCCCTTTCTCCATCCCTCCCAAACTGCTCTTTCTCCTCTGCCACCTTAGCAAATACCTCTTTAGGGAACAGTTGGATCATAGTAGCTGCTGCTGTCACACTGTACTTGTGTGACATGAGTTTATCACCTCCTTTCCTGGCTCTGCTCTTGCTGATGTGTTTCAGAAACTCCTCTGGGGTGCCTGGTCTTTGCCATGGCTGGGTCAGGCTCAGCCCCTACAGCAGCCTCCCTGCACACACACAGTCCTACAGTCACTGAGGCCAACATAAGTGGGTTAAACCATCTCTGTTTGTCACTGCAAACATTAATATTTGCCCTATCCAGGCTCTGCTGAGAGGCCCTTGGGAAGTCAGTTCCTTTTGCTCCCACCTCGCGGCTAAGGCACGGGACCTGCTGGCAGCACCTGCTGATGGGCTCTGCATGTTAAAATGGGAGAAAAAATGTGCCCACCAGTGACAGATCCCTCCTCTAAGCATATGGAAAGAAAATACACTCCTAAATTTCTGGAGCCTGGCTTGGGGCTCCCCAGGATGGTGGTGAAGAACCAGGACCAAAAGTTAGGCTTGCTTGAGTTAAATCTTGCCAGCTTTCTACTTCTCTCCTCTTTGGACCTTTATTTCAGAGGCTGTTTGGAGCAAAAGGAATCAAGAATAAGGATTTCAATATGTTTGCATATGAAACCAAGGATCTTCTGTTTAAAGACTTGACCAAGTGCCTGGTGAAGCTCCGCGATGGAATAACGTACAAGGAGTTCCTCGGAGACCAATACTATGCTTCACTTGCCAGCCTCAACACCTGCAATCCGTCAGGTAACTGGAACAGCCCAAGGGGAATTCCCTGAACTGCAGTTCTTAGCTGGCAGGCACAGGCAGTTTCTTCTAGGACTGTCCATTTAATGCCTTTTAAGCAAAATGAGGATAGCTCAGGAGGATGCTACTATACTTTGCTCCAAGGTCCTTGGGCGAACTGAGAACAGACTTAAAATCTGCTACTCTGGCAGCAATATAAAAAAGATTTTTCCTCACCTTTAGAAAAAACACACTTTGAGAAATGGCACAAGGAAACCACCTGGACCCATCAGTGTGGGCTCAGTGTTTTGTGGCACACCATGAATTTCCAAGTGATGACAGTGTTGGCATGGCTGGGTGTGTGCTGGTGGAACTAGAGTGTTTAAAGGCAGGATCTGAACTTCTCCTTGTCCTTTCTTTTTCCAGATCTTCTCCAGGTGTGCACCTTCCTTGAGGACAAGTAGTGAGATGGGAAGGATTTCTCGCTGGAGGAAAACCTCAATTTATGACTCCTCTTGTGCCCTCAGCACCAAACACTGAGGGCCCTCTGCCTTCACTGCTTTCTCTGCCCTCCCTCATCCCTCTGAAAGTGGCTCCTTGAGACTTTACAGTTCTCTGCTGCCATCACAGCAAAAAAATAAAATCTCAAATCTAAACAGGCATCCTGAGATTTTTTTTAAATGGTCCTTAAGCTCATTCCTTCCTCAGCAGCTCTTGCTGTAGGACAGATACCAATGTGTCACTTACATCTGTTGCTGCCCATTAGAGAAATTTCTTTCACCATTTGCCAAAGCAAAATGGATTAAATATGTCTTAGAGCCCAATTAACAGTTGTTTTTTACTTTCTTTTGTGCTTTTGCTTTGCCCAGGTTATCCCATTTATCTCCCCAGCAGATCGCTGGTGTGGCTGGGACACAGGAAGAGGGAAAGTGTTTATGTCAGGGAAGCTGAAGGCTGGAGAAGGGGAAAAAAAAAAAAAAACAAACCCAAAATAATACAGTGGTTGTAACAAGTGTGAATACAAGTACTCTGTCTCATCTCTCACTGGGTCTGAGTCGCTTCCATCTGGCAGGACTCTTAAAACATGTAAATGTATTGACAGGGACAGTCCAGGCTTAGGATTCCTTTCTGGAAAAAGTCTAGAACTTAGAAACGTGTGTGTTTTGGAAGTCTGTTTGATGTGCTGCTGACCTGAAAACAAACATGTAGGGTTTTTCTCTCTGACTCTGAGCCACGGTGAAAACAAAAACACACATGCTGAGGCTCTCTGCTTCAGAGGAGTAGCCTGGGGTCATTCAGCAGATCCCAGCCCTGCTGTCATGGCAGACACAGAGGAGTTGCTGAGGGCACAGAAATGCTGACAGCTCTTGGCCTTAAGGGAATGAATATTTTGATGATTTATGGATGCATATGGTATGTGTGGTGAAAAGTCCACCAGCCTGACTGAAGGTGCCCTTGGATGACAGAAAGGTAGGGTGTGATGGGAAAGGATGAAATGTAGTCCCTCACATTTATGTAGGATGAAGTACACTGGGCAGGTGGCTCTTTTACTAGTTCTTCAAAACTAGGAACTTTAACTAATTCTTCAAAACTCTACGTTGCTTCTACAGCTCACTATGACTGCACTTAGAAATATATCCCAAAGAGAGGGGAAATCATTTGTGTTCTGTATCAAGTGTAATCCTTTGTCCCATAAGTAAAAGGCATGGATAAAAGGAAACTCAGTAGAGGATCCCTCTGGTGGAACCTCTGGGGTTCTCCATCCCAACCTCCTGCTCAAAGACAGGGGTCAACCAGGTTGCTCAGGGCTTGACCTCCACGACCTCTGTGGGCAACCTGTCCCTCTGCCTGGCAGTCCTCAAAGGAGGTTCCTCTCACACCCACTTTGAACCTCTCTGGTTTCAATGTATTCCCATTGCTCTTCATCCTGGTCCACTGTGAAAAGCCTGGGTCTGCTTCCCAACACCTGATACAAACAGCGCTGTACCTTCTTGGGTCACAGCGGCCCCATGGGGCGCCCCAGGTTTGGGGCAGAGAGCTTGGAAAGCTGGGAAAGGCCCTGGGAGTGCTGCTGACGGCAGCTGGACAAGAGCCCAGGTGTGCCCAGGTGGGCAAAGAGGCCGAGGGCACCTGGGCTGTGCCACAACCAGTGTGGGCACAGGCTCAGGGCAGGGATTGCCCCCCTGTGCTGGCACTGCTGAGGCACCTCCAGGGCTGTGTCCAGTTCTGGGCCCTTCTATTCAGGAAGGCCTTTGAGGGGCTGGAGAGTGTGCAGGTGTTATGGATTATTTGAGATACTCAAAATAATCAAAGTATAATAAAGAAATATTTATTAGTATACAATTAAAAA
>JAWWES010000011.1:21114893-21172279 GCA_035583135.1 Lophotriccus pileatus | reverse complement strand
GGGCTCTGCTCCAGGGAACAGGGACAGGAGGAGAGGGAACACCCTCAGGCTGTGCCAGGGGAGGGGCAGGTGGGACATGAGGAAGAATTTCTTCGTGGAAAGGGCTGTCAAGCATTGGCAGGGGCTGCCCAGGGCAGTGGTGGAGTCACCATCTCTGGAAGGATTTAAAAGCCGTGTGGATGTGGCACTTAGGGACATGGGTGAGTGGTGGCCTTGGCAGTGCTGGGGGAACGGTTGGACTCAATGGCCTTGGAGGGCTTTTCCCGCCCCAGCCATGCCATCATTCCTTGTTTTCCCGGGCTCAACAGCCCCGGTCCCTCGGTGAGTCTCAGACCCCACGGTCTAGAGCGGAAACTACAACTCCCATGAGACCCCGCGCCCACCCGCCCTGCCTGCGGCGGGGCCGGAAGCGGAAGCGTCGTACGGCCACGTGTGCGGCCATGGCGGGCGGGCTGGAGCCGGACTTGGCGGCGCTGCGGCGGGAGCTGAGCGGCCCCGCCGCGCTCTCCGTACTCATCGCTCTCATCGTCGTCGCCGTCACCTTCCGTGAGTTGCGTGAACCTCTTTTCCCTCCGCCCCAGGGCTGCCACGCTCGCTGAGGGGGCGCCGGTGCCGCCATATGCGGGCTCCGGCGTTCCCTTCTCATCCTCCTCCTCCGCCTCCTCTCTCCCGCAGTGATCTGGCGGTTCGTGCAGGGCAGGAGGAGCAGCAGGAAGGCCGTGCTGCTGCTGGGCCTCTGCGACGCGGGGAAGACGCTGCTCTTCGCGCGGGTGAGCGGGGAGGGGGCTGCCCGGCTCCGGCATCTCGCGGACGGAGGGGAAGGCGCTCCCTTGAGTTCGGGTTTTATTCTCTTACTGAGACCTTCAAAAAGGCGGTTTTAGAGCTGTAAAGAGGGATGGAGACTGGGTATTGTCTACCAAGGAGTGTCAAATGATGTTTTGTTTTGAATTTGTCACAGCTAAAGGTTTTTGAGTACTTGAACTCCTCCCCGTCTGCAGGTTCCCCCCGAGGGGCAGCTCTCGTCTGTGCTCGGTGTGAGCAGGGACGGGGCCTGAGGGAACAGCTGGAGCTGTGCCAGGGGGGGTTAGATTGGATCTCAGGGAAAGGCTCTTCCCCCCAAGGGTGCTTGGCACTGAACAGGCTTCCCAGGGCAGTGGGCACAGCACCAAGGCTGCCAGAGCTCCAGGACAACACTCTTAGGGACATGGTGGGATTGTCGGAGTGTCTGTGCAGGGCCGGAAGCTGGACCCTGTGGGTCCCTTCCAGCTCAGGGCATTCTGTTAAGTCTGAAAATGCAAGGAGGGCATTCTGTTAAGTCTGAAAATGCAAGGAGCACAGGTTTTAATTAATTGGGGAAAATAACCCCTGCAGTAATTTCCTGCACGTAAATCAAGATCGGATCTCTGGAGCCTTTTACCCCTCATGGACCATCCCAGTTTCTGAGCAGATTAAAGGTGATGCTGGTGATTCAAAGCCGGGAGACTGCTTGGAGTGTTTTTGAAGCCTCTCAGGCTCCTTTTTGTGAGAACTGCCTGTTCCCCACAGCTGCTGTCGGGCAGATACCGGGACACCCAGACCTCGATCACGGACAGCTCGGCCACGTACCGCGTCAGCCGGGACAAGGTGAGTGCACAGCTGGGGCGGGAATTGCCTGGGCTGCTGCTGCCCTCTGCTCCCTGGCCAAACCTGGCATGATCTTTCTCTGCTGCTCAGTCCCCAGTTTGCCCCAGGTGCAGGACAGGATTTGTCCAGGCAATGCACTTGGAGAAAGTAGGGAAATCCTGGGATTTAGGGCAGGTTCTTTTTACTTTGTCAAACAGTGAAACCTTTCTGGCTGTGGGGGCAGCATGAGAGAGATTTGTGAGGGGCATTGTTCAGTCGTGGTTGCTTTATTTTCTTGGTAGTAATTTCTGGTTATCCCACATAAAAAATGAAATTAAAAGCTTCATTAGGCTTAATCAGAGTCTCCAGCTGCACGTTATGTGGTCTCAGAAAGGATTTTGTTGCTTTTAGGTCCTGGGCTGCCACAGACCTGGTTATTTTCAGCTTATGGCAGTTCCTTCATTCTGGAAAAGTCCCTTTTTCATGCTGGGTGCACCTTAACTGCTAGGGAGTTGTGAAAGTAGAGGGTGTTTGTGTGGCTTCTCCTTGTCAGTCTTCAGTGAGAATGGTGATAATAAGGTTAAAAACTTGGTGAGGGGCTTTTTTTTTTAATTTTTGTGTCTCTAAGATTGAGCAGACAAGCATTTGGAGGGGGAGAGGCAGTGGAATGCTGCAAGGCATTTCTTTTTTTTTTTAATCACAGACAAGGAGCAGTGGGCAGGAAGGGTCTCCTGTAGTGTTCCCTCCACTCTGGAGAAAAAGGAGCCTTATCTGGAGAGCAGTGACGTGGCCCTGGCTTGGCCATTGCTTCTCATTCATGCCCTGGCTTTGGCTGCCAGGCTATGGGAAGGGAAACATTGGCAGCTTTCAGGTGAACAAAAAAAAAAGTCTCTTGCAAAGGCACTTCTGTGTAATTCCCAGCAAAGTTTGGTGTATGTAGGGAGATTTGCCATGTGTGGGTAGGTAACTTGGTTCAGAAGCTGTGGGTTTACATTCTGCGTCAGGAGTTTGCAGGACACGAATCCAGGTTTTCCCCAGGCTGTGACCACAGGCACCCCCAGATTAGGTGGGGGTAATACCCTGTTTCTGTTCCCAGAGCACCAGTGTGACACTGATCGACCTTCCAGGCCATGAGAGTTTGAGGCTTCAGTTCTTGGAGAGGTTCAAGGCTGCAGCCAGGTAACGTGGAGGAGATGGGCTGGGCAGCAGGGGCAGGGGATGTTTTGGAAAGGGATAAACCAGGTGCTGGTGCTGGGAATGCTGTGAGCTCTGCTGGTGGTACCCTGACAGTCAGAGCTCTGCTCTGGGGTAGTGGGGGTAGTTTTTACTTTGCTTTGATGGAAGATATTGAGTTGGGAGGGCCCCACAAGAGTTGAGTCTGACCCTGCACAGGACAATCCCAAAAATCACGCCATGAATTCCTTACTTCGCCATGCTTGTAGTGCACCAGGTGGCAATGCAGCTGTAGTGAGGAGAGTTGGGGGATGTGGGATATCCCTGGGGCAGAGAGGGAAGAAATTCCTACTGGGGCTGGACATGGGGTATGTTTCAGCCAGGAAGTCCTGCTGCCCTACTCTTGTGTTGGACAAGATCGGACGTGGAAACGAATATATCAGCCCAGGCTGGGATTCTTGCAGGGGAAGATGGTTGCAGAGCTGCAGCCCCAGCACATTTCTTCCCTCTCTCCCCAGAGCCATTGTGTTTGTGGTGGACAGTGTGGCCTTCCAGCGGGAGGTGAAGGATGTGGCAGAGTTTCTGTACCAGGTCCTGGTCGATGGCACCGTCCTCAAGAATGCGCCTGCGCTGCTCATCGCCTGCAACAAGCAAGGTGCCCCGGGCTGGGCCTGGCATCCAGCTCTGCAGGGAATGGGATTCATGCCAGGGGTGCTCTGTAGGAGTTGGGATTTCAACGAAGTGAAGGCTGGAATTTAGATTTAAACTCAGACTACTCAGCAGGAGTGTTTTTAGCACCACTTGAGAGACCTACAGGTCTTCATGTGGGCTTAAGTAAAGCAGGTGGTTTCTGCTTGAGCAGAGCTGTTCCTCAGTCTCCAGGCAGAAGGAAATAGGATCAGCTTGAGCATAATGAACTATTCCTACGCTCTCAGCAGCTTGAATGTTAAAACCAGTTGTTTAGCCTCTAAGATTTTGTGCTTTCTCTGGTTTGGACTAGCAGGAACATCCAGTTACTGGAAAGGACTCGATTTTCAGATCCATACAATTTTTACGGTGGAAGTGTGGATCTCCCTGTAACAATCTGAAGTTTTTGGGCAGTATCAGGTCTGGGTTTTGTAGCTGTTTTGTGCACTAATTCAGGAGCTGCCTGATGCCTTTGTGGTTCCACATGCCGAGGGTGAAAGGCACTGTGTGGAGCTCTGTAGTGCCAGGACAGGTGGGAATGCTGGGGCATCAAACCCCATCTTCTGAAGCAGCTTCCTGCCCAGCAAGAAGGAATTAAATCCCTGTGTTGTAGCAGACTGTTGGGTTGTTCCCATTGTCTGCAATCCCAAAGCTCCTGCATCCCTTATCCAACACAGGAACAGTCCCAGTAACTCTGGTGACTGCACAACATGAGCTGGCCTTGCTTTAGGGGGAGAACCAGGATTCTGAATTCTGACAGAAAACCAAAGAGTTGATTTCCTTTTCTTTTCTCTCTCTAGATGTCACAATGGCAAAATCAGCAAAACTTATTCAACAGCAGTTGGAGAAAGAGCTGTAAGTATGGAATGGGATCTCAATCCCTCTGAGCTCCTCTTGTCCTTTCCCTTACCTCAGTGCTTGATGAGCTTTGAGCAGTGTCTGAGTTCAGTTGGCAAAAGCCATCTGTTCTGCCTGGGAGCTTAGCAGTGCTGGGTTTACAGTTGGACTCGATGGTCTTAACAGGGCTTTTCCAGCTTTAAATGATTCCATGATCCGGTAATCTCTTTGGCCAGCAGATGGCAGCAGGGACATTTGTGCTGGTTTCTCTCCCAGGCTGAATATTCGACCTTCCTGTTTTTAAGGCAGGAATTGGTCGCCACATATTCACATTCTCCAGGGAAATAAGCACTGCCTGGTTCTGGTGTTGAGCATTTTCCAGTTGCCTGTGTGCAGACGCTGGGTCTCTAGGCAAGTCACACGTACCCTGTTACACTGCTATTCCTGCAGGCTGGCAGATTGCTGCCATCCTTCTCCTAGCGCTGTCACACTCGGATGTCTGTGAGTGGAGAACCCAAGGAAGTGTCTGTTCACTTATTCCTGAACTCTGGGTGTGTTCTCTCCCTGTCCCCCTTTAATATAGCTCCATTCTGAATAAGGAATATACTCAATCCTCCTCTCAATCCCCAGATTGGCACACCCAGGCACTGTGTCAGGGATCCTGCTGGTCCCTGATCCCACAGGTGCCTCTCCCTTCCCAATTAAACTGGGACAGACCCTGAGCACTGCAGGCTAAATCTTGTGTAATTCCTGTGATTAGTGGGGAATTGAGCTGAGGGCATCATCACCTGACTCGTGCTGCTGTTTATTGCAAAACCAAACCTGCTCAAGCACCTCTCCTTGAGTGCCCTCCTGCCTGTCTTGCTCTCTTGAGCTCTGCACTTGTGACTTCCAATAGTAGCCAGAGCTCCTGCCTGTGCCTTCCAGAGCAGAATCTTCTGTCCTTGGTGTGGCTGCATCCTGCTGCCAGAGCTGCATCCCAAACATCTCAGCAGCCATGGTGTTCCCCTGGTTCCCAGTTCCTGACCCTCTCTTTTCTCTCTCTGCAGCAATACCTTACGGGTGACCCGCTCCGCAGCCCCCACCAGCCTGGACAGCTCAGGGGGTCCTGCCCAGCTGGGCAAGAAGGGCAAGGACTTCGACTTCTCCCAGCTGCCCATGAAAGTGGAATTTGTGGAGTGCAGTGCTCGGGGCAGCAAGGGAGAGGAGGGAGATGCTGACTTGGAGGGCCTGGAGAAGTGGCTAGTGAAGGTCGCCTGAACGGAGAAGGGCAGGGCTGGGGGACAGGACACTTGGGGGCTGAAGGGAAGAAGATGGTCTGGAGCACTTAAATCTCATCTGGCTGTAGAAAAAAGGAACTGGGGTTAGGAGTCAGCACTGTCGTGTCTTCCTCTGCTGCTCATGGGCTTGGGAGCGACATGACAATTGCTGGTGTGATTTCCTCTGTCTCTTCACACTGCAGTGCTTTTATCCTCTCCCCTCTTTGTTGTTCTCTGGGAAGCTGACCCTCTGGACTTCTGTTTCTCCTTCATCTTTAGGCTTTTCGTTTGGTAGTTGCCAAGCAAATTAGGAAGGAGTGCGCTGCTAGGTGGGTTTTAGAAACTGAAATCTGTGCTTTCTTGTGCCTTGATTTAGGATTGCAACCCTGCTGCCTCTGAGAGCCACTGATCACCTCCTGGCTGGGGCTGCTGTCCCCAGCCTCTGTCTGCTGGAGAGCACTGCACAGCACCTCTGCTGATGCACAGGCTGGACAAGCATTGAGGAGAGTGTAACAAGCTGTCTTCCTCTCTGTCTCTACCTTCCCATTCTTCCAAATTGGTGCAGCCCTGTTTCTGTGGGGCTGGAGGGGTCTGTTGAGTGCCCAAAGCAGGCTGGCTGCTGTGCTTTAGTCCCTGTGCCCTCTGATTTCCTCTCTTGGTCAGCTCTCGAGGGTGTTCTTTAGCTGAGTGTTGTGTCTTGAAACTGTGGGGTGAGCACGATTTTAATCCATACCTGCATCCTGCATATGCACAAGCTCTGCCCATGCCAGGCATTTGTCCTGCAGTCCCCTGCTGCCTCCTGCTCCAGTGGCTGCAGGAAGGTCTTATTTGATGTGTAATTAATCACCAGTTGTGGCAAAGTGAGAGGAAAAATCAAGGACCTGCCAGCACATGGGTGTGCTTCCTCTTCCTGAAGAAGGTGCTCAAGGAAGAGGGGAAAGAAATGGGAGATTTATCCAGTTTGTGTCTCACTGCACAATGCAGTGTGCTGCCAAAGGGACATTTTTCCTTTATTTTTATGGCTTCCTGTTGTTTTAGAGTTGAGGGAGTGGCTGGCTCCTGGCAGACCCCTTTTTGTCCTTTGCAGACCTCTCCTCTCCAATTTGGTGCTTCCTCCGTCGTTCAGCTCATCTGTTGTGTTCTTTTCTCTCTCTGGGGCTTTCCCTGCCTCCCTGTAGCATTACCAAGTGTTGGGAAGAGCAGGAACAGCCTTCACAAAGCCCTGTGCCCATAACAAAGCTGATCCTTGCATTTCTAGTTTCAGGAACCCAGTGGCTCTTCCACTACCCATGCAGAAGGTGGGGAGGGTTGTATTTACCAAGAATGTTATATTCTATTTCCTGCAGCCAGAGTCTTGTCAGAACATGTTTGCCGTGCTTTGAGCTCCCTTACCTGGAGATCCAAGGTTGCCTGCTTCAAATCCATGGTGCTGAGGTGGTTTGGGGCGAAAAGTTGCTGTTTCTTTGGGTGGTTGTTCTTGTGAAGATGCATCTCCTTGAAAAGTAGAGGCCAAGCAGCAGCCTCTGTGTGAGGGGATGGAAAGGTACCAACGAGGCCATGGTTGGTTTTAAGTTATTCTTTTTTAAAGTATTGGAATTTTTTTTTTTTGCTTAAATGTTTGTTCTCAAGTCTTGCTTTAGTCTGTCTATTTGCCTTAGCCCTTCCCAGCAGTGTTAGATCCAGTTGGATGGGGCTCTGCTCCTGCTCAGCACATTTGGGATCAACCTTCCTGCTCCGTGGCCAGGTCTGTGTTGTCAAAAAGCATCCTCCTCTGCGCACACAGGGCTTTGGGGTTGAGGGTGTATGTTTGTGCCTTAGTCTGAATGTTGGAGAATAGGGGAATTCCTTGATAAATTGATGATCACTTAGCAAAAAACCAACTAAAAAACATTAAAAAGAAGGCACTTTGCTGACGCGCACAGGAACACCCCAGCCAACTGCAGGGCACGGTGGTTTAGGTGACAGGGCACCACTGCTCTGCCATGGAGGTGGCTGTGGCACCCCGTGGCTTCACAGCTGGGTGGAGATGGCTCAGCTTTCCCTGCAGGGCCATGTGGCTGGGCTGGAGCTGTTCCCAGAACTGCTGTTGCAGAGCTCCCTGTGCTCTTTGGGCCTCACTCCATGACCTGCCTGTCAAATATTCGGGGCTGTTTTTCCCCAGTGGCTGAAGAAGAAGGAGAAGGTCAGAACAGGAAACTCTGAATGTTGTGTTCTTAGGGGTTTTTTTCCCCCTCAGTCAGCTCTGTGCTTTGTTCTTTGCTCTTCTGCCCTTGTTCCCAGCCTGAGGCTTTGTGCTGGCCGTGCGTGGTGCTCCTCAGTCTGCAGCTTGGCAGTGGTGTGTTGGGATGGCTTTGGCAGGACAGTGGGATGTGATAAACTCAGTCCCTTCTGCTCCAGCTGTGTTGACACATCTGCAGGGGCTGAGGCTCTCACTGTGCTCTAAAAGTCTTTTGGTCAGTGTTTTTGGCTATGGGTTGTGCTCCAGATTGTCCCCCTGGAAAAGGCAGATGTTTTGGGAGGAGATCGATAAGGACAGTGAGATCTGGGATAGCAGAAACCATCTCAAGGTGGAGGAGAGTTTGCTGAAAGGCAAAGAAAAGCAAAATAATAATGTCTGGATATCATCATCCTGAGGGTGATGGTTTCCAAGGGTGTTTAGGGAAAATCTGCCAGGTGGAGGGGGGACGGGAATAGCATGGACAGACCTCAATTTTGGCAAAGACTGGCTGACCCAGAGCAAGTCCACCTCTCCTACCCTTTCCCTTGACTCCCTTTGTGAGCACAGATGCAGCAGGGCCAAGAGCACAGGGGAAAGAACAATGCCTTGCCAATCATAGCAATGGGATAAGGACAGGGGCTGATTAGTTACCCAAGAAAACCCCTAAAAGAAAGCCCAAAGCCCATTGGACCCTGCAGTGAAGAATTTATATGGTTTAAAAGTAGCTTCAGTGCTTGATGTAAGTAGCTTCAGTTGGGCCACAGGTTGAACTTTATCTGAACCACGTGGCTCTGCTGTGTCAGATGGATCAGAGGGGAACCTGGGGAATCTAATAATAGTAAAAATCATTATTAATAGTTAGAATAGACAAAACTGCAGCTTAAATATTACTTAAAAATTGATAGCTGCAGCAAACAACCCATAGATCCTGGTCTGTGAACTGTATAACAACCTTGTCACAGCATGGACTAACAGAACCCACTGAACCCTCACCAAAACCCACCTCAGGGGCTGAAGCAACAGTTTGGTACCAAAACAGCAAAGTCATGAGGAGTGGGAAGGACCCCAGCCCTGATATGGCTGTTGGTCAGGACTGTCGTGTGAGGGAGGGGGAATGAAAGTTGTAAGGAGGTAATTGCCCAGGGATTTCTTTGTTCATTGTGCCTCTTTTGAGGCATCAGCTTGAGCAACCAGGTATCAGAATTGTCTGTGCCAACAAATGTATCAAAGGCGGGGGAGAGCCTCCGGTCAAAAATTGCTGCTTCTTGCAGCCCTGTTCCTGCTTGACTTGATGATCCAGAATATTCCGTATTCAGCACAGCATCCCCCCTGCCTTGCCTGGCTGCTGGGGACAGCTCTGGAGGTGGGGGAAGACCAGGGAACCACCACAGTTGGAAAAGTGACCTTTATTTAAAAATAAAAAGAGCAACAAACTGCAAATGTTCTGCAAAAAAACCCCTTGTGATCACTTGTCACGACACGTGTGCGGTGTCCATGCTGACCTCTGTGAGGAGTGGGGGGACACCAGGCAGCCCCTCAGGCCTGGCAGCCACGTCCCTGCTCCTGTCCCAGCCAGGAAGGCAGTACCTGGCTGGAAATGTCACGCCGAAGCAGGGACCATTGCCCACAGCAGGCACGTCTCTGGGTCCACGAGTTCCAGCCTCTTTCTACCTCCTGGTCCAGCTGCTGGGGGGCTGCCCCCTCCCCAGGGTGATGGGCAAGTGCAGCTGGAGAGCCCGGGGGCAGTCGTTCCCAGGACAGGGCTGGCACAGAGCATCCCTCACCGGGAGCACGGCAGTGCCCTGGACTGCAGGAGAGGAGCTCAGAGCTGCTGAGGTGAAGTCGCTCCCAAAAGGAGGTAAAAACGAACCCAAACAAGACAAAGTACTGGCAGTGTGTGGTGGGGGTGTGGAGACAGTCCCTGAGGGCTACACCAGCCCTGCTGCCTTCTCCTGCACGTTGTACTCCTTGCTCCTCTTCACCTTCCAGCTGATGAGGGCGAGCAGGATGGTACCCATCACCTTGTAGCCCACCTGCAGCCCCAGGTATCTGCCAGGAGAAGAACAGGGAAGTGCCATGTCCGGAGGTGGCACCTCCAGCTGGCCCCACGCTAAGCTGGGGACCGTCCCTGTGGCCATGCCCACCGGGGGGGACAGGGCACAGGTGCCAGGGGTACCTGTTGCGGAGGAAGTCGTTGTTGTAGTAGGCACAGAACCGGCGCTGGCTGCACTGCTGCTGCCAGTAGATGCAGGACGAGTCGATGAGCGCCCCGAACATGGCCGGAGCCGGCAGCCAGGCTTGGGAGAAGAGAGGACGGAGTCAGGCTGCTGTCCCTGACGAGGTTCAACACCTCCTGGGGCTCCAGCAAACCTCCACTGCGCCCCTCAGATTATTAGGAGATGGACACTCACCCAGCAGCCTCATTAGTAAGAATTGGACACCGATGGCAAACGACTTCTCATCCTGGTTCACCACCCTGCAGGGGAGAAGCCACGGGAGGTCAGAGCTGGTAGTGCTGGCTCTAGGTTTGGTCAAGACTTGGGCTGGTTGTGCATTTATGACATCCCATGGACCCCAACATGGGGAACCATCACATCATGCTCCCCCCTGTGACTCCTATGTGCCCCCGCCCTCACCCAGTGCTCACCGTAACACCATCATGTAGAGGGGGTTGTGGGACAGGCAGGCGACCAGGGCAGCGAAGGAGATGAGGAATATGGCAGGAAGGAGCATGTCAGAGCAGCTGAGTGGACAGGAGCCTGAGTACAGCAGCTTCCCAGCAGTGATCAGGGAACAGTTCTTGTAGATCTGTTGAAAATGTTTGGAACGGAACAGACATAAGACTGCCAAAGCCAAGAGCAAGGATTTTAGCATCGGACCACAGCCCTTTGCAGGAGACCAACGAGAGCATCAGCTGCAATTTTAAGGCCACAGCCCTGTCATCCTGCAATGGGATGTGCCGCCATCCCAAACAGACTCCAAGGAATTCTCCACGGCCCTTCCCAGGACTCCGGCTTCCTGGTAGACTTTCCAGCACACTGTGCCAAAAAGGTTCCACCTCCTTGTTGCACCTGTCAGGTTCCTGCAGCATCACTCCCCGTCCCCAGCAAGCAAAGGTTCAGGCTGCTTTGCAAACCATGTGCTTTACTCACCACTTGGTTGGGGTTGGAGGAATTGATGATGCTGCTGGTGCAGCCAGCAAAGCAGGGCGAGATGTACTCCACCGTTTTTTCCGAGCACACTGGGTGGAAGATGTGCTTGGAGCAGCGGCACCCACTCGGCTCCTTAACCTGCTGCTGGGAACTCAGTGTACTGCCAAAAAGGAGGAGGGGAAAATTGGGGGGGGAATTAAGGAATCGGACAGAAAGAAGAAAAATAAAAGTCCCTCTTACTAGTTGACTGGTTCCCCATTCCTGTTTGGACTGGGACACTGCCAGCAGCAGCCTGGCCTCCTGCCAGCCCCTGATCCCCACAGGTACCTCTGGAAGCGTACAGTGAATGTCGCAGGAACTATGTTATGTCTGCAAACAAGTACTCACGTGCTTATTTTTTCTTTTTCCTTTTTATTTTTTTTTCTTCCCTCCCCAGCTGAAATCTAAGCGGCCAAACTCCTGGAGAAAGGGACCTGGGCTCCATCCAGAGCTGCACAAGCAGCTGTGCGAACAGCCCCAGCTGGAAACACCACGCAGACACAAAGGGAAATGGGCACTTTCCCAAACAAGCCTGATGACAGCATGGAAGTCAAGAGGACAAACCCAGTGATCTGTCCTATCTTTCCTCCCTACCCGAGGGAGTGCATCTGCTAAGTGGCACAGCTGGAATCCTGCAGGAATGTGGCACAAGGGTGCTGCCCCCGGCAGGGTGGGATGGGGCTGCTCCATCCCTGGAGGAAAATTGCACCGGAAACCTTTTCCTTGCTGACATTTCCACTGGGAAATGAGCACAATGCACTTGTCAGCAAGCCTTGGTGGTGTCTAAATGTAATTTTTATCTTAAAATGTCATGATAAGGGTCAAAAGTATCCACTGAGGTAAGGAGAAAGGTGATGTCCAACTGGAACACAGGAAGTGTGTGAAGTGATGTGGACACAGGCACTAATATTACAAATTTCCCCCTAAAAATCCAGAGTGAAAAATACATCCTGCTTGTCTGGCATAGAAAATCAGGGATGAATGACCTCCTGAGCTCTGTGCTGTGAATTGCTTGGATCAACTCCAGGCAGTGGAATCGAGGAGCAGGCAGTAGCACGGTAATATCTACTGCCTTTTCACCTGCGTGTATCCCTCCCCATGGACAAGTGGGACAAGGGCTGGAGAAACAGGGAACTGGGAGCAGCCCAAGGACCTGCATTACCTGGGGGAGTAGACGCCCTCGATGTGCCCCGTGGAGCAGCCCATGAAGAAGATGGGGAGGCAGATGAGGATGGAGAACACGAGCACCACCACAGCGAAGCGGGGGATGGCCCGCAGGGAGAAGGCGAAGCGTTTCATGATGATCCCTCCTAAGAGCATCCCGAGTGCTGCTGCCGGCAGGTTCACAGCTCCTGCAGGGAAACAAGGGCACTAGGGAGGTCCTGCCTGCCCAGCACCTCTCCATGCGTAGGGGGTGCCTGTGTGGACGTTCCTGGGAGCTGGGAGAACCCACAGACCCCACTGTTATCCAAGGCAGCCCAAGGCACCTGGGAAACCTCAGGCCAGGAAAGTCACCAACCACCCCAAGGTGAACCCCAGGTCTCACTCAAAAATGAGTTTCCAGTGGCTTCTCCTGCAGGATTTTAAAAATCCTGGGGAATATGGGGGGGTAGGTCTGTGCTGATGGGTATTTTTTGCCTGCATCCATGCTCACCTATGAGGAAGTTGGCTTGGGAGGCGGAGGCACCATACTGCTTCTCCAGGAATTTGTTGAGGAAAGTGGCCAGACCCGCAATGACTGAGGAGAAGCTGCACTGAGCAAGCACCAGGAGGATGAAGAGGGGGTTGAGCAGCAGTCTGAGGAAGATCTTCGGGAATCCTACAGGGAAACAGCAGGAAAAATGGCTTTTAGCCATGTGATCGTCATGCCAGCAACTTGTACTGGGAAAAAACCCCACCCTTAGGCTGTTCCCAGTGAGGATGTCGATGGGACAATAATGATCTGCTAGGGATGTCTGCGGCCATGGGAAAGTGGGATGTGTCCTGGCAGCTGGCAGGACCATGGATGACCACAGTGTTTTCCTGGGGGGACATTGTGTCCCCCAGCTCTCTCAGCAGAGGCAGGCAGACTCCAGGCTCCTCAGGACCAGCTCTGTTTATTTGGTCTCTAATGAGCTTTTGCAATTAGCAGAGAGTGCTGGAGAGAGCCAGCATCATCCACCAGAACCTGCTGAGATGGAGAGAGGGAGCTGGCTACATACAGGATATGACTGTGGTGAATGGAGAGGGAAGGAGGGAAGGCCTTTATCTGGGAAGAAATCACCATGGAGCTGAAAGGAGTCATTAATCTGGTCCCTCACCAGTGACATCCCTCTCAAGCCCATTTTGGCTACACGTAAACAGAGCAGTGTCAGCCACAGTGGGGTGACCTCCTCGAAGGGCGGTCTGGTGGCGCCAGCAGCCCCACGCCCACCCCTGGAGCTGGAGTTAAACCTCCCAGTGCCCCTTTTCCAGGAGACTCACACCACTTTAAGGTCCTCAAACCGATCATCAGATACAGCTCAGGCCCCACAGACGGCAGCACTGCTTAGAGCAAGAGGGAGCCCATGTCCCCCTTTCCTAAGGGCAGGGCGTGCTGCAGCCCTGGAAGTGCTGGATCTGGCCCTATCATCTCCCCACAATGTGCTGGACAGACTCAGAGGCTCCCAACAAGCCCCCTCAGCATGAAATCACCATCGTGGTGGTCCCACCCCGCCCAGCATCCCCGCCCACCCTCGCCTGGACGTGCCAGCGCTTTACTTTTTATGAACTCCAGCAGGGAGGTCTCTTCAGCCGCCCCCGTCTCCATCTTCCTGAGCATTCCAGCCTCCACGTTCCGGTCCTGGGGAAGGGGAGAGGGGCAGGCTGTGGTGAGGGGGTAGAACCCATGGGTGACTGGCACCGTCCTGGGGCTCAGCGAGCCTGGGGAGGGGCAGAGTCTGTCCCAGGTGCCTTTCACCCCCAGCCAAGCCTGACAATCACAGCAAAGCCCCATCCAACCTGTCCTAGGGCACTTCTCCAGGCTGGGAGAGATGGGGGTGTCCAACCTGGAGAAGAGAAGCCTCCAGGAATAATCTTAGAACACCGTCCAGGGCTTTAAGGTTCTCCAAGAGAGCTGGAGAGGGACTTTGGACAAGGCATGGACTGATGGGACAAGGGGGGAATGGCTTCCCACTACCAGAAGGAAGGATTAGATGGGATATTGGGGAGAAATTCTTCCCTGTTAGGGTGAGGAGGCCCTGGCACAGGTTGCCCAGAGAAGCTATGGCTGCCCCTGGATCCCTGGAAGTGTCCAAGGCCAGGTTGGATGGGGCTTGGAGCAACCTGGGCTAGTGAAAGGTGTCCCTTCCCATGGCAGGGGGTGGAATGAGCTAAACTTTAAGGTTTTTTCCAGCCCAGACAATTCTGGGATTCTATGACTAAAGGGGTGAATTATGACAAACATCACTGCAGCCCCTGATTAAAGTGGCAAGACAACAGCTTTTGCCTTGGTTTGAAGAAGCTGGAAAGTTTTCCTCTCCTGAACCCTGACAGGAGACATCTCTTTTAACTCTGCAAAAAGTCTGAAAGTTGAATTCAGCTCGGCTCAAGTCTCGTAAGTCCTTTAGCCATAACCATGAAATATTTGGGGCTTGATTTTGACCTTTAAAGAATGGAAGATTTAAGACTTTCAAAACAGAACTCAAGTACTTTTGTGACAAAATCAGATTGGGGCTTGGCTTTGAAAACACCAACATGAGAAATTTTACTAATACTGCATCTTTTAAAATCTGTTTTACTGGAAAGGGCTCCCTTCCTCCCTCCCCGCCCCTTTCCTCTGGGGACAGGCCTTCCCTCCCCAAGCACTTCCCTTCCTCCAAGGCATTCCAGCCTCTGGAGATGAGATCTCACCTCTCCTTTCAGCATGTACCGAGGGAAGAAAAAGTAAGGGATGGAGGTGAGCACCAAGCAGCCCGAGGAGATCAGCAGCCCCAGCCACCAGGCTCCGATCCACCGCTGGTCCCCCGGCATCAGGCCCAGTGTCGCTGCAAGACGTGAGGACACACTGTAAGAGCTCCAGGGGTAAAAGGGGCAAATGTCCATGAAAATATGGACTGGTGGAGCACAAAGGGTTCCTGTGGGCACAGCCCAAGGGTGTCTTCACTGGCATGGAAGAGCAAATGGACAGAGGTGGAAGCTCCCACTGGCGCTGGCAACAAGACCAGCCGTGTGTGTGTTTTCCTTTCCCCTGGCCAGGAGCCTGCACAGCCACTCATCACAACTGTGCTGAGCCTCCTAGATGGCTGCAGGATGGATTTAGTCAGCATGGAAGCACACTGATGGCACAGGTTCAGCTCTTCCACCCCCCAAGCCAGCCAGTCAGGTAGTGATTACAGGGTCTAGCTCCATCCTCCTCTGGGAGTATACAGTGCATTTGGACATTTGGACCATGCTGCCTGCCAGGGATGCTGAGCCAAGACAAGGACCAGGAAAGGCTGCAGCTACTTTCCTGGAAAAAATTGTTCTCCCATTGTTCCAGGCTTGGTCACTCTGTGCTTGCAAAGACCAAGGGAGGGCCCTGTTCCGGCAGACAAGTGCTGCTAATGAGCCCCATATCCGAGTGGAAGAAACTCTGGGCGCCTTCTCCGGAAACGGGAGGAGAAGGTGAGAGCCGTTCCGTCTCCAGCAGAGACATCCTTGGGCTGGGCCAAGAGATGCTCACGGGAGGTTTGACAGATTGCTTGGCTTGGCATGGGGCCCACAGGTCCCCGTGGCCGGGATGTGGCAGCTGGAAGGAACCAGCAGCAGGCTCCAGGTGGGAGACCCATGCCAGGGTGTGGCAGGACAGGAGCCCACACCCCACTGGAACAATTGTCCCACTTCCCCAAACAGGACCGCTCCACTCTGGAGCTTGGGCGTCATCATGGAGCGACTGGGCAGAGGCGGCTAAATCCGTCTGCCGCCACGGGGAGCGGGCCAAGGCTTTTTGGAGCTTCCTGCCCAGATTCATTTGTTATTCTTATCAGGCATTGTACAAAAACATCAGGCAGGCTCTGATCTCTCTGAGGAAACACAGGAAAAGCCACATGAATGATAGAGCTGGGGAGAATTCTTCAGTGATTAAGTTACCAGAAATAATAAGCACGTGCCGCTGATAAATAAAATTAGCCCTGTGGTGGCGCCGGCTTGGTCCCTCTCTCTGCAGATGCTGGGGAAGGGTGATGGGGAGGAGGATGAGCAGACTCAAGCCTCCCATGTATCCACAGGGTGATGGTTGCCCTGTGGTTGCTTTCTCCATTCCTGGCTGCTTCAGATGTCCCTGCTCCTCTCCACCACCGAGCTGGGGTTGTGTAATACCTCCTCAGTGTGGTGGCAGTGAGCAGACCCAGCCATGACCACTAGTGCAGCACCATGAGTTGGGCATGTCCCTACCACAGGGCTCTGCTTCAGTGGTGGCTTCAAGACCACCTGTATTCTTCTTCATGGGATGATGGAGCAGAGGAATGTGATCTTTCCATGGCAATGGGTTTTATGGGTCACAGGACTGATGGCTTATGTCACCTTTCATCTCACAGTGATCTTCTGACTCACTTGGGAGGTTTGTAGGGCCATCACTACTTGAGAAATACTTACCAGTGTCAACCCTCCCGATGTCCACGAAGAGCCGCAGCACCACGGATCCTAGCAGGTATCCAAAAGCTGGGCCAAACACAGCAATGGCAAAGAGGATGGCTGGGAAAAGGGAGCAGAGAGAGCCAGTGTGAGCAGGGAATAGTAGTTCCAATGCAGATATGGCTTCTGTCTTCCCAGGTGAGGCAGGAATGATGGTTCTACATGCAGAGGGGAGAAACCACCATTTAGCACCTTGTAGATGATGAGAAGGTGTCCATCGCTCAGCCACTGAAGGTGGTGATTGTCTAACAGGAACAGGAGGGGGAGGCAACTGCTGCAGAAAAAGTCCCTCTGCTCTGCTGCAGTCAAGGCTTTGCTGGGACACTGAAGGTTGTCAGCTACACCATGAATATCTATGATCCACGGGGACAAAGTGGGGAGCGCCAGGGAGCAGCAGGATGGTGACATCCTGGGCTCCCACAGGTGTTGGAGACCTTCGCCTCCTCCAGGAGGCCAGGGAAACAAACCCATCCCAATCCTCAAATACAAGCAAAAACATTTGCCGCAAACATCAGGAGAAGTGAAAGACTCTGAAGGCAAAAAGGCCAGCAGACCACCCTGGGTCCAGCTGAACCGCTGTGTTCCAAAACAGACAACCTGCACCCAACCCAAAGGTTAGAAGGTTTCCTTTTGACTCACCTGGAATGAAAGGATCCAAGTTCCCTCCTTGAAAGAAACACTTTGCACAACATTCTTAAACTATTCAAAAGGAAACAGTGTCTTGAACTGCACCAACCATAAAATGAAACCAGACTCAGGGCGATAGCATTTGTCTTGTACTGAGGCAACCCGGACCTCCAGTAGCCCTGAAGTCACCATCTGTTTCATAAACAACACACCAGTCCCATTTTCTTCATCCTCAGAACCTTGCATGATCCTTAAGTCCCCTTTCCTTCATTTTCCTTGCAAGTCTGGGAATTCAAAGGGCACTCAGAGGTCATGAGAACAGCAATCCCTCACTACAGGGGGAAGACGAGGATGCTTAGGGCTGGTCTAGTGGATTATGTCCCTGTCTGTGGCACAGGGTTGGAAATAGATGAACTTTAAGGTCTCTTCCAACCCAAACCATCCTGAAATTCTGTGATTCTGTCCCTGCTTTTACTAGCCCAATGAACTGAGAGGAGTGAACACTACCCACATGTGAGGCTCTGCAGTGCTCTTTGGTGGTGCAGCAGAACTTCCCTGGAGCAAAGCATGCCTGGGTGGGTCTGGAGACCCTGCCAAGCACTCCAGTGCTTGTCCAAAGCCAACTCATCTTGGGAGTTTAGTTCCAAAGGCTTTCCTCCTGCAGCGCTTACCTTATTTTTGGACATCCACTTTTGACTCCTAAATCACTCTGACACCTGTGACTACTCTACAGACATTATTTGGCACCAGAAGGAATCAGGCTTTTAAATAACTTATGGACTGAGCTCAAAGCCCACGTAAGGCAGGTCAGCACCAGATGGGGCTTGACATTCATAGGAGATAAAACACAATTTGATGTGTAAGCCAGAACCTATCTCTTTTCAACCAAGAATTCCTTCTGAGCCTGGGAGCCCACACCAGGCAGGGACCGATTTCATGGCAAAAGTGTTGATTTTGGACCCTTGATAAAAAAAAACTCTGTTATCCAGCTCTTGCAGGCTACCATATTGCTGGTTAAACCATGACCAATCAGTGCTCAATAAGAACAGGAGATGGTCTCTGAGAAGGTTTCATTGCAACTCTTCTCCCCCATGGATTGCACCAGATCTCACAAATACAAGGGAGAAGTCCCAGCTCATCCATCTCATCTCCCTACTCTGATTTTTTGTTCTCCTATCGCCCACATCATAAACATAACTCTACAGAGAACAGCTGACTGTCAAGGGGAGAGACAATCTGGCTTTTTAATTGGGAAGGATTTTGTCTGGCTCCCCCTGGCCGCTCAATCCAAGTCCATGGGTTCCTCTCCAGATAAATACCTTGATGTCTCACCTGCAAGGCCTGGAGGAGACAAATTACACAGCAGTGGTCTCACTTACCAACATATAGAGGGGAATTGTTGGTGTCTGCAAAGTCGTCCACGTAGGATATCCCAAAGGGCTGGATGGGGACGGTCCCGATCCCAGCCAGCAGCTGGGCAATGACCATCATGGCCCATATGCTGTTGGCCTCCTTTTGGGGGTCCTGGGTGGCGTTTGGGCACACAAACTTATTCTCTGGATAGCAGAGCTCAGCCTGCCCCTGGCTTTTGTTACCTGAAAGGGAGGAAAATGAGCATTACAACACTGGGCACATCCCCTGCCTCCTCCCACAGTAAATCCCAAAATAGCAGGAGTCTCCCAAACATGCTGGATTTTGGATGGATTGCTCATTGTATTTAGCAGTTCTCATCGCCTTGCCCTTCCTTTGGAGTATTACACTACGGTCAGGGTAGCCAATAACTAGGGTGTGATTTTAACCAAACTTTTAGAGTTCAGGGCATAGAGATCTTGGTTTAACGAGGGCAAAATGAGGGCAAAATGAGGGCAACCTAACCCACGGCTGGTTGTTGTTATCTGTGGTCTTTGCTCCCCTGTGGTACCTGGGCAGGAACAGTGGGTGATGCCCTCTGGTGTGACCTGGATGCCCTGAGGACACTCTGTCCCTGAATCTCCATTGCACCCCTTGTTCAGGAGCAGCCCAGCTCCTTCCAAAGCAGGGTCTTTGCTTCTTCATACGGTCCAGACATGGGGAGGTCTTCACCCTGCTCCAAACTGCCATGAAAACTCCAGCCTGGACTGGAGCATCTTCATGGGCTGTTCACAGGGTGAATTTCTTCTTTTCTATTGCCCAGCAATTCTCGTAATGTCAATATCTTTGCCCTGTTAAGTCTGGTTTTTCAGAGTCCATCCTCTAAACTTACTCAATTTAGCGAAGCTGTTCTGCAAGAACTGCACCATGTACGGAACTTTAGGCTCAAACACAGTCTTAGTGCTTCCCTTCAAACTTTTCAGTGATTCCTGGTTATAATCATTCCTCCATGGCTGCACACAAATCTAACACCAGTCAATCAGGGCATCAGCATTCCTTGACCAATACATTTCCCATATGATTCCTGGCAAGTTTCCTTACTGTTGTACGGAAGTACCCATACAAGGGAGCACATGGAGCATAAATACTGAGTCAAAAATCATATAGCTCTGGGCAGGGAGCAGGGTGATACCTGCTCCTTCCTCCTGTTTCCTTCACAGTAATAGCAGCCCTTGTCCCAAATCCTGATCTGTTCTTAGCCTGGTGCATGAATTTAAGCTGTTGGAAAACTTGGCATCTGATGCCTGATTTACTCTCCAAACTGTCCAACTCAAAAATCACGGGGATAGGGACCAGCAGGGAGCTGGTTTTCAGAGGTGGCAATCCCTGAGCAGACTAAGGCTCATCAGCATCCAAGGATTTAGGTGCTGAAGTCACTTAGGAAAGGCCAAAGCCAGCCTTGTGGCAGGTGATGCAGGTTCTTCTGCTTACTCCACTCTGCATGGAAAATAAAGTGTCATCATACACACAAGCTTGTTCTCAAAGCCTGCCCAGTTAAACCAATAGCCTTCCTTAGTGTGGATCACAAGGCTTCCAGGCTGGAGCAGAACAGGCCCTGGGGACAGAAGATCTTTGCTCTATCATAGGAGGGTGGGCAGGCCCTGGCACAGGTTGCCCAGAGAAGCTGTGGCTGACCCTGGATCCCTGGAGGTGTCCAAGGCCAGGTTGGACGGGGCTTGGAGCAACCTGGGCTGGTGGAAGCTGTCCCTGCCCATGGCAGGGGGGTGGAACGAGAAGATCTTTAAGTCCCTTCCTATCCAAATCATTTCATGATTTTCTGACCACAGCACAGCTGGAATAACGTACCTAGGAGAGGCAGAAGGGATCCCACATGTATTTACTGTGCTCAGAAGGGGTTTCAAAGACATAATGAAGTCAGGCTTAGTTAGCAAATGCTGACCTCAAGCCTCTCCCCCCAAACACTGTGTCACGCTTTAGTCCAGAGCACCTGGAGGTGGGTCTGTGGTGGCACGGCCCATGGTCCTTACCGGTGCTGAGCGTGGTATACTCGTAGGGCTCTGAGAGGAAGTGTGGCAGGGTCACCAGGAAGGCCCCCAGCGCCAGCAGCAGCCCCCCCACACCGATCACTCGGGGGCGGTGCACGCGGCTGCCAAAGTAGCTGACGAAGACGATGAGGACCACGTTGCCAATCTGGAAGACATCACAGAGGGTATTAAGACCCTGTAACTGTGCCCAGGTGGGTGGAGAGCTCTGTTATCTGGTGGTGTTCGACAGAGTAGAAGTGGGGCAGCCCTTCACCCTGCATGCTCACAGCCAGTCAGTGCTTCCTTATCACCTAAAGGGCTTCCTTGGCTTCTGCCACCTCGGTGAGTCCCTTGTTGTCATGAACAACTTCACAGCCTCCCTGTGGTCTGCATGGGGCTTCTTTCAGCACCAAGAGCTGTCCCCCACCCCACAGGAATCACAGAATCATTAAAACTGGAAAAGCCTTCTAAGATCATCAAGTCCAATCATTCCCAGCACTGCCAAGGCCACCACTAACTCATGTCCCCAGCTGACACATCAACATGGCTTTTAAATCCCTCCAGGGGTGGGGACTCCACCACTGCCCTGGGCAGCTGTGTCAGGGCTGGACAGCCCTTTCAGGAAAGAAATTTTCCCTGATATACAAACTAAACCTTCCCTGGCACAACTTGAGGCATTTTCCTCCTGTCCTGCCACTTGTTACCTGGGAGAAGTGTGACACAAACTAACAATTCCTCCAAAACGCAGAAAGAAATGAAGCATGCTGCCTCCATTCCTGCGACTCAAACAGACACAAGCCCATCTACAAAGTCCAGCTCACTGCAAATATTTGTGACTGGACATTTGCAACTGCAGATACAATCAGCTAAATAAAAAGCCATGAAACCACTCAGCTCACTCAGGCAAGTGGGTGAACACCACAAAATTACCATTACAAGGGCTTTGCCAGCTTGGAACAAGCTGAACATGATTTGAACTTTGGCATGTTGGAGCTGTCCCTGCTCATTGCGGGAGGTTGGGTTAGATGGCCTTTAAAGGTCCCTTCCACCCCAAACAATTCTATGTATGGCTAAGAAAACTTTTCATTTATGTTTACCTGGGCTTCCTTGTTTGTCTCTTCGTGGTTTTTGCTCTTGGAATTACTGCAGGCACCAATGCAAAAAGATTGTTGCCCCGGACAGGCTTGGAAGTCACAGCCAGTAGGAAGTCTCAGTAGGCTACATTTTTAATCCTAAATGTGGGTGCTGGTTGAGGTAAGACCATCCACTTCCCCAAGGACCTAGGAGGATTCCTAGTGCCCAGATTCCTGATGGAGCATCCCATGTGCTCAGCAGGAAGCTCACCAACAAGGTAAGCTGCCACCAAGCCCTTTGTCTGTGAAAGCAAAATAAAGTCTCTCCCTGCAGGTCTTTTCCTAGTTGGCCTTGATGAAGGCTACCAGGAAGGATACAATTCCTGACAATCTGAATGTGGAAACATTCCAGAGGAGTTATGGATTAGACAGTGTTTGTGAGGAAATGCGCAGCCAACTCAGCAACTTGCCTTAAACTGTGACAGAGTGTGGGGTTAGATGGGATATTGGGAAGAAATATGAGGGTGGGGAGGCCCTGGCACAGGTTGCCCAGAGAAGCTGTGGCTGCCCCATCCCTGGAAGTGTCCAAAGCCAGGTTGGACAGGGCTTGGAGCAACCTGGGCTGGTGGAAGGTGCCCCTGCCCATGGCAGGGGGTGGAATGAGATGAGCTTTAAGGTTCTTTCCAGCCCAAACTATTCTGGGATTCTATGACTAAAGGGGTGAATTATCTCAAACATCACTGCAGCCCCTGAGCAGAGTGGCAAGACAACAGCTTTTCCCTTGGCTTGAAGAAGTTGGAAAGTTTTCCTCTCCTGAACCAGAAGACCTCTCTTTTAACTCTGCAAGTAGTGTTTGATGAACTTTAAGGTCCCTTCCAAACCAAACCATTCTGGGATTCTATATTCAGTGAAAGTCAGCTCTTGGCCACAGGGCCATCACCACGTAACCCTACGTTTGCCTTCCTGGAAGGTGGTAGAGCAGAAGTGAAGTGTGAAGAGGTGTCCGAGTGCACCACAACAGCTGCTTCATGTGGGCATGGCCGAGGAAGCACTGGCTGTGAACAACCTGACACCCTATTGTGGGAAGGTGCCCCCGTGTTCCGGCCACCCCCAATTACCTCATGCAAGCTGGAGATGAAACCCGAAGAGAGACTGGAGAGCCCAAAGCGCTTCTCAATGGTGGTGAGGCTGCTCTTGAAGTTGGCGCTGTAGAGGAGCTGGGAGAGCTGGAGAAGCCCATGGCACAACACAAACACCTGTGGGCAAACAAAATGTGTCATGCCAGTGAGAACCCAGTCAGAATCATAAGCTCATTAATGTTGGAAAAGATCTCCAAGATCATCAAGCCCAACCTTAGACCAAGAACCACCATGGCCACTAAACCATATGGCAAAGTGCCATGTCTACTCATTTTTTGATGATTTCCAGGGATGGGGACTCCACCACTTCCCTGGACAGCCTATTCCAATGATTAACCGCTCTTCCAGTGAAGAAATTTTCCCAAATATCCAAGCTGAACCTCTCCATGCACCACTGGAGGCTGTTTGAGGCCGTAGTGCCTGGCTGCTGCTGTGTAACTGCTGGTGATCACACCCTGCGGGAGTGGACTCGAGTTGGCTTTGGCCAAGGGTTGCACCTCTGACATGGAACATCCTTGGGTCCACTCAGCTGTAAAGTCAATTAACAGACCCTGCTCCAAGGGTTGTTACTAGGAAAAGTTGTAAAAGGGCTTTAAAATCCCCAGGGGGAAAGGATGAAATATGCACATGGTCTCACTGCTGGAAGACCTTTGTAATATTCCAAAAACAGCATCTTCCCTTGAGCCATGCTGTGAGCCGAGCCAGGAGAGAGCTGAACAGTGGCAAATGAGGGAAAACAGAGACAACTTAGGGAGCAGGGCAGAAACGTTGTCCAAAGAACCCAGGTGGCCTGTGAGATGAAGGCACCCTCAGCCAGGGATGCAAGAGACAGCTCACCCGTGTCTTTTGATCTATATTTAGGCAGAACATTTTTCCTTTATTTTTCTTGGAATTAAATGCCTCTACATGGTGCCAAAAGTATTTTAGAATCATTAAAAAAAAAAAAAAAAAAAAAAAGGAAAGGGTCTTTTAATTTAAATTCATGGGAAATCAAATATTTGCTCAATACCGGAAGAGTGTCCCACAAAGATAACAGCGGGAAGTGCGGGATGATGGATGGGTGATCAAAGGTACTGCAGGGCTGACAAATTCCTGATGTCCTTGGCCAGGAGAGCAGGGATACTCCTTATTTGGAAGGGTGGTAACACCCAGGAGCCCTGACCCCTTGAGTGATTAAAAAAAAATCCAAAAAGACCAAAGTTGTCCACCCAACACAGAGGATGCAAATTCCACAGGTGGGTGGAGTGGTGTTTTGGGGAGCAGAGGAGGATGCCAGGTCCAGCAATTGTGGCAGAATTTGGGTAGAAGATGGGCAAGAAGATGGTTTCTTTGGAAGCTTCTCCTGCAAGGGAGGAGAGCTCCACACAGAAGACGCAGCTGAGTATCTAAAAGCATGAAGGGATGGGAGGGTGCTGACAGACAGGAGGAGACAAGAGGATGGAGATGAAGGAAAGGAGAAAATGTAGCCCTGACAGTGCCAGGGCAGGCTGGGAACAAACCTGGGGACCACAGAAAAGTAAAAGGAGAAAGGCAAACACCCAAAAAATGAGGAGAGAAGGCTCACAGTGACAATCTGCCACCACAGACTTCCCAGCCACATCTCAGAGGGGTGATGGCAGACAGGCTGGCATCTGGCTGGCATCTGGCTGCCTGGTGGCCAGGCAGGAGGGAACAAATTCCCAGGCTGTGACTTTGCCCTGACAAAAAGCCGCAGAGCAGCGACATGGGTGTAACGTGGGAAACCCTCCCAGAAGGGGACAAAGTGGAAGTGAAATATCTGCCAGTGAACTCTTGAAGCAGAATGATCTCTCCACCCTCCAGCTACCAACTCCCATGCTCAAAACCCCATCCCAGCACATGGTCCTGCGGGTGGAAGCTGGATCCAGCACCTTCCCCTTCCCCAGCCCTGAGCTGGGATCGCCATGGGCTGGTCTGGAGCAGAGAGGTGACTCCTGAGAGATTGGGAACTGGGCGGGAGGGAGGGGGGCTGGGGGGGACTGTTTTTGTTGCCTGAGAACATTAATTTTTGTTCCTGCATCTCTGGCCAGATCCTGCTGAAGTCTCTGGAGTAAGGAAGCACCAGCCAAACAGTGGCAGGGACCTCCTGAGCTGCAGAGCAGCTGGAGGCAAAGCTCTCCCAGTGTGAGGCATCAGCCGGAGAGGCAAAGCTGTTTACCAACAGGGAGGGAAGAGGGTGGATCACCGAGGCCGAATTTAGTGCAGCAAATGTCAGCCCAATCCCAGGGCAGATGGAGATGAATTGTTGGAGAGAGAGAGAATGGAAGGATAGAAGGGAAGATGAGGAGGAAAGGCAGCCTGACACCCCAGAATGCTGGGGTTGCCAGATGACATGGAAGGACCATGGGAATCACAGAAGGAGAGGAGAGGGACAAGCCATGGTCAGAGAGGGCAGGGAGGAGAAGGCAGAGTTGGCAGGAGATGGACCAAGATGTGTTTATGCTTTGGTGATAACCTGGGGACAGACAATATGAAGCCCTGGATCCTGAGGGGCCAGGGAGCAAGCTGGGGCTGCCTGCCCTCCCATCCCATGAGGGAAGGCAAGGTGGGAAAATGCAGCTGAAGAGCATCCACAAAGGGAGAGGAATATTTTGGGTGTGACTGCTTCCCCCTGCCCGTGAGTCCTTCTAATCTGGCTGCTGTGAGCAGGCTTAGCTGGAAAGGCAGCAGAGCCAGAGGGATGCTCCAGGGATCCATCCCACCCTGAGACCACACAGCAGCCTCAGCCCTCGGATGTGGAGAGGCCTGAGGGTGGGATGGGAAGGGCCGGGGAGATTTTTTTCCTTGGGAAGAAGCTGTCTCACACAACAGTCGGAGCAAAGCAAAACAGCCTTTTTCTCTGAGACTTGTGCAGCTGGAGCTTGGCTTTTCCAGGCACACTCCGACTGTCTGGAGGTAAGAGATGTGCCTGATTTAAGACTTCCCCTGCACTCAGCAGACTCAATTTTAATTAAAAAAATAATGACAGCCCAAACCTTGAAGGCTCTGAGTGCAAATATTTGGGAGAGGAGATTACTTATAGGGTTCCCCAAAAGGAGCTTGTGAACACCCCGAGTCTGGTGGAGATGAGGGGCACCAATTTCCCACGTGCTCTTGCGGGTCCTCACAGGTCTTTCCCATCCCTGTCCCTCTCCCCACACATTCCCATCCCCATGTGTTCATGCTGACCACCCACAACCTGCTGGTCCATGGAAACCAGACCCGACCTGGCCCTTCCAGCTGCTGAGCACTGGATGTGCTGCGCTGGCCCCACACACCCGCCGAGCGGCCCCGGGGGGGGGACGGAGCTGCCACAATCCATCCTCCCTAACGACAAAAACGGGCTTTTAAGGAAGAGCTGAGCTCGTTTGCTGGGAGGTTTCACTGACGCAAAGCCGACGCGAGGGCGAAGGCACGGTGGGAGGTTAAGGAGCCGGGGGCACTCCCGAGTGCTGACCCTCCAGAGCAGATGCTCCCATCAGACCCTGGAGGATTTTGGAGGCTGCAGGCAAGGAGCAATCGCAGACAGCAAGGGAGCAGCACAGAGAGGCCAAAGGCATGCACCCACATGCATCCACACACAAAATCCCCTCTTAATCATCCCCACACTTCCTTCGGAGCGCCGGAGAAATCCTGACTCCAGGCTGTTTATACAAGACGCTTGACTCCTTTCCAAGATGAGTTTTGTTTGAAAGGGAAACAAACTCCTGGGGAAGGTCCCTGGCAGACAGGCTGCTCCCCCCACCCAGCTCGTGGGGACCAGCGCCTCCCAGGGCAGTGCTTTTTCCAAAGGAAGAGAAATCCACCCTGCTGCAGGGAATAGAGGGTCCTTCCACGCTCTGGACAAGGAGAGCTGGCAACGATTTGGTCAATCCCAACCCAAGCCTCCTTCAGAGACGATGTGTCCAACAAATATTTAGATTTCTTTTCATTTCAAAGGGAAATGAAGGTGCAACACCTCTATGGAGCCTCAAGGAGCCAGGAGACTCCTCCAGGAGCCAGGAGAAAACCCCTCCAGGTGGGAGCCTGGCTCTGCCTCTGTAGGGACCAAGGGTTTGGGAAGATGCAGCATGGCCGCTGCTCCTTCCCCCCCGCCACCTGGAGGAGGGAGTTAAGGGTTAATCCCTTGCTCCGCTTCCACAGTTCATGTCCAAAGTCATCCCTTGCCTCATTTTTCACTGTCTTCCCCTCGGCAGCCCTTGCTGGAGATCAAAAAGATGGAAATGCTGATGGCACTGGTGCTAATCCCTGTGCCCAACAGCCTTCCTACAACAGTGTGGATGGAAAGAGCCAGGGCTTTGTTAGATGGACATAAGGACTGCCTGGGGAGTGGAGTCCCTCACAGAACCTATCCAAACATTCCCAAGTGGCTGAGGACATGGAGGTAGGACATTGCCCTGAGCAAAATTAATCTGGCTGAAGCAAACCTTTGAAAAGGACTAGGAACAAGGATGCTCTGTTAGCTCTTCCCCTACACATGGCACTACTGGAGTCGCATTTCAGGCTCCACAGAGCCAAAGACAAATTGTTGCACCATGGTGGAAAGTCAGGAGACTTTCCTCCCAAAGCAGGAGACCCCAACCTGCCCACACCTGAAGGCTCCTTCCACTTTAATCTCCTAAGATTCCAAGGGAAAAAAAAAAAAGAAAATAAAAGGGAGGGGGGAACTGCAGGAATTAATAAGAATACCCCCAAGATTTTAAAAGGGAGAAGACAAACTGTTTATTTTAGAGCTTGTATATGGTCAACTCTCACTACACTGGGAGACTCTCCTGCAGTAGGATGGCTGAGATCACTCGATCCAAAAGAAATATATCAAATGGAAAGGGAAAGAACGGGGAAATGCATCCCTTGTCGGCATCGCTTTCCCATGGGCAGCTGCCTGGATTTATAGATCAAAAAGCACCATGAAAGATGAAAACAAAAGCAATATTCCCACAGAGGGAACCAAATACTCAGCACACAGCCTCAGCAGAGAACCTCTGAGCTCAGCCCAGTGGCAGAAGTTGGCTGCCAAATGTTATTTCTACTACAAATAGTAAAAGAACATAAAAATTAATCTGGCCAGGGATTGCCTGGAGAACATTGGAACAATGACTGTCATGCAGTGCATGTTTTACAGTCCCCAGTTGTCACGGGCAGAGACAATATTTGCCCTTTTAGCAGTAAAGGCAGACACGGGATTTCCCGGCACTGTGTCCCGGTGCCCTCGCAAGGTCCTTGCCAACCTGACTTTGCCCAGAGTGGAGGTTTTTGGCTGCAAGAGGATTGCTGAGACAGACCCTCAGCATGGGAAGTGTAGGGGTTTGATGCTTCCCAAGAAAACACTGCCTGCAATATACGATGCAGAGCGTTCAGCAGCCTTCGACCCTCCCGCAGGTTGGGTGGTCTTTGCCCTCTCATCTTTTTCCAAAGGTCTGTTTTCATTGTGGTGCATCAGGATCCGATCCCGGTTTCCTTCAGGGCAGCAGCTCCAAACAGCTCCCTGACCCACAAGTGTGTGCAAACCCTGCTCCCGCCCAGCGCCCCGGCCGTGCCTCGTGCTCTGTATCAGCGTCACTCCTCTCCCACTCTGCTCACGATAATCTTATCTACACTGACCACTCCTTGCTTGTGTTTGGGCACCGAACCACCTCACCCCTCATAAAACTACCTTGTTTCATGTCTCCTAGACCTTGATCCCACTAAACTTTCCAACCCGTTTTACCATCTGGCTCTCTCCCATCTTCTCCCTTATCCCACTGCTGGTGGTGCTGGAGAAGGCCAGGTGGTTCTTCCGTTTTGGAGCCGAGCCACTAAAACCAGACATAACACAGTGTGGGATCCATCCAAACCCAACCTGTGCTGTCTGATGCTGGAAGCCCAGTCACCACAGGTCCTTTTCCCCACCCCACCCCACCTGTCCTAAGGATCCTCCTTGTTTCTTTGCTACAAACACTCATCCAATCCAACATCTCTCCCTGAACAGTACCCAGGATTGGAATATGCTTAAATCAACATCCCTAATCAACAGTGTCTCTGTCCTCTTGGTGTTTCCCTCTCCAATCCTACAGCCTCCAGACCCATGACTTGATGAATCTCTTGTTCTTGCTAAACAAAACAACTCATAATCTTTTCCAGCAGGATATGAGAGCACAACTGGTCCATCTCCAGGCTTCTGAAATACACTCTTCAGCAAATTCCTTTAGTCACTTCAAAGGAAGGGACAAAAAACTTGCCCTGCTGCCGTTGGGACCTCAGACCCCAAGGCAGGGCTCCTGTTTCCTCTGCAGAAGGGATCCAGCCTCCCCAGGGACAGAGCACTCCCCACCCCTATCCACTGCTCCCTGCGTGCTCCCAGCACCTTCACCCTGGGATGCTTTAAAGCCTTATCACACTCTGGGAGCCCATAGTCTCCTCATGAACTTGCTGTCACCTCTCCTACACTCTTCCATTCCATTCCTCTCCCTGCCATGATATAACAGTCAATTTAAACCTCTCCTAGGGCTTTTAAACTCTCTTGGATTATCTCCAGCTGACATAAGTGAGAATAATTCTCTGTTATCCTCCTGTTTCCTTTTCCATGCCAGGCAATCCAGAGGCATGGGAAAAAAGCCTGCACTCCCAACACTTTCAGGCTGCTCCCTTGCACTCTCCAGCTCACCAGCTTCCAGCTGAAACCAGTCCAGCTACTCTAAATCACAAGATATTTATAAAGCTCTCCTCCTTATCATGTTTCTGGGGATCCCAAAATCAATTAAAATAGCTCAAAACCATGAAACAGACAGTAAAGGCGAAGAAGCCAAAATATCTGAGGCTTTGTAAACAGAGAAATCCTATGAAATAATCCTTTTCCAGTGCATGTCTGGAAGGGCTAGACGGACATAGAATCATAAAAACATTACGGTTGAAAAGACCTCCAGGATCATCAGGGCAAACATGGGCTTAAATCACACAGTTGAAACTCTGGACTGGGGAACACTGATGGGGTCCATGGCCATGTGTGGGTATCAAAAAGACCAACCATCCACCTCTCCTCCACCTTTCAAACCTGCTTTGTTCCTCCAGGCTGTGAGATCCTCGGTGTCCCCGGGCCAGGTTACTCCAAGCCCCATCCAACCTGACCTGGAGCACTTCCAAGGATCCAGGGGCAGCCACAGCTTCTCTGGACAACCTGTGCCAGGGCCTCCCCACACTCACAGGGAAGAATTTCTCCCTAATGTCCAATCTAAGTGTCTCATCATCACACATCACCACCACTGGGGCGTTACCAGGATGCTCCAGTCTTCTCACCGGAGACAGCACTCAGCAGCCACCTCCCAACCCTAAAAACTGAAGGCCTTTTCCCTTCTGCTCTCTCTCTCTGAGGTGAATCAAGGCAAACAGCTTCCCGAGGGGTTGAGGCAGTCCTGCCCCCTTGGACCAGGCACTCAAACCGAAAGCAGAATGCCTGGGTTCCTTCCAGGTGCGATACGGCACCGACGGCAAACACAGCTGCCGGCTGAGCCAGGCGGGGCCCGGGAACGTCAGCACTGACTGAGCCCAAGTGGTGTCACTGCCACAGTCATTAAATACCACGTGTGACCGGGAGTGACTTCCAGCAGCAACACGGAACTGTCACCAGCCAGGTTCCCGCAGGGAACAGAGACCACACGGATCTGAGCCAGGGCCACATCCAAAGGGAATTACCTCCCGAAGTGCTGCTGCACCACTCCTGCATCCCGAGCAGCGACTCCATGACTGCCATCCCCATCTCTCTCTTCAAACCCCCACAGAACTCCTCAAACCACCCCTTTCCACCAGGACCTTTCCCTGCCTGATGCCCACCCCTGGCACCACTGTGCTCTCAACACCTCCAAACAGCAGTGGCAACAGGTCCAGTGCTGGAAAACGCTCCAAGGAAGATGGAACCAGTGCAGGGGGCTGCCTCACAGGGAACAGGGAGGGGCAAGATGGTTTGCACAGGAAAATAATTGGTTATTTTTGCCCAAGCACTGCAAAAGGCACCCTGAAAGTGATGCCAGCACGTGGCGAGCTTTGTGACTAAGACTTCCAAGTCTAAACCATAGCCTTCCAGGCCTGCTAAAACCATTCCTTCCAAAAGTTCCCAAACCTGGAAATTCCATTGGGACACTTTGCTTTCCTCCTCCTTTTTGGGGGCTGGGAGGACTGACACTGCACACAGGCTATGCTTTCCCACCCAGAAGCAGTTCTTTTCTTAAGGCATATATCTTTTTAACACAAATGTCTCAGCACAGAAAGAGTGGACAGTCAGGAAAGAGTAGGGGATGTTGCTGCCTGTCAATTTATATATATTTGCTCTTAAAAGCATGAATTTTTCTCCAAGAGATGGGTGTCCTGACTCCCCACCATCCCAGATGGTGCACATCATCCACCTGATGCCAAGAAACATGTTTGGATAGAGCATGTTCCTTCATGTGCTTGCACGGCGCCCGTGTTGGGTGTTTGACTCTTAAAACCAGAAGCACTTTATAACACAGAAACTTTAAAAAGAAAAGGGAAAAAGAAAAAAAGAAAAAGTTACAAGAGTTTTAAAAGCATTTTTAAAGCTTCTTTTCAGGTGCTGGTTTTCCTTCAGTGCATCTGGACTTGCAGCCACCAGGGCAGGTGGGAGCAGGGCTTCCTGCCAGCATCTCCAGCTCGTGGGGTCACTCTGCACATGTTCCCCACATGGGTCACCACCTCTCCCTCTGAAATCACCTCTGAGGCCCCTCAGACTGGCTCAGTGATGGGTGATCCAGGCTCCTGGCCTAATTTTGGAAGGAAGACTTGAGTCCCCCAGCCGCTGGAGTTGGTGGGCACAGGCAGCTGGGCACCTCCTGGCACTGCCAGAGCTCCTGTCACCAGCAAAGTGACACCCCCAAGTCATCTGCCCTTATCCAAAATCCCCTGGAAGACACAGCCCTGACCACATGCCCTGGGGTGTGTGGGGTGCTGAGCACCCAGCCCGACTCCTGGGGCACCCACAGCCCTGCCCATGGGATGCACAAATGGGTTAACAAATATTTGTTGGGGCTTTTTATTTTTAATCCTGAAGTGTGACATCCTGAAAAAAAGCTTGGCAATGTTTTCTCAGCTCCAGGCTATTTTTGCTTGGTGCCAGCTGAGGGGAGCTGTGCCTGTTTGCAGGAAAGAGTGTGAACTGTAAGAATGTCTCTGGTTTTGGGTGGCTTTACTCACCCCGAGTCATGGTTGTAACTGCAGCAGCTTGGAGCAGGTTAGGGCCACCTTTTGAACCTCTAGCAGAGGAGGCAGCAGGTCACCAGTCCTCTCCAGAGGCACATCAGTGTAGCACAGAGGCAGCCCTAAATCACCCAGGGCAACATCCAGCTCTTCCTCCTGGAGCCCTCAGCCAAGAAGTGCCATCAAGTCACCTGCTGGAAGAGCCCAGCCTGGGCAGCGGGGACTTCAGGGATGTAGGAGTGGAAGACATCAGCCTCCAGCCCTGGCAGCTCCCAGAAGGAGCCAGTTGGGAACACCTCCATGGTACCCTACAGCATCCCCACAGAACTTCTGGGGCTCCAGCACAGCCCAGGGAGGAGCTGGCAACACCATTCTCCATGGAAGGTGAGGGAAGACAGAGGGCAAACAAACCTCAAACCTATCCCAGCTGCAATGCCCTCCCCACGGCCACACATCCTGAGAACACGCTTGGCTGGGAAGCGCTGACAAGCCCTTCCCTGGATCACACACGGGCTCAGATCCAGTAACACTGGTGGGAAATCACACCCCAGCCCTGGGCACCACCGGCACCTCCGGCACAAGGGGGTCCTGCCCCCAAAGCTGCTCTGCCTACGGGCAGCTGCCGTTCCCCAGAACTGCCCCCAGCTGCTCCAGATGCCAAGGTGTGGAGGTGCTGCCAAGCAAGGCATGAAAATCCCCCCCACCAGGGGAATCCTGGCCAACGCAGGCGGATGCCCCCGGGACAGGGACCAGCACGTGCAGAAGCCTCAGTGCACATCCAAAAAGGGCCAAAAAGTGGGAGGGAAGAAGGAAAGAGAGGGTGATGGGTGGTGTAAAATCAGGATGGTTGGCAGAGTGTAAAACACAACACGTGGTGGGGGTGACCCGTGTTATCTCATGCAGGCAGTGAGCTCAAGAGCCAGGAGCTCAGGCAGAGGCCGGCTCCAAGATGACAGCAGGTGAGTAACTGGGCAGCCAACGCCAGAAAACCCACTTCAACCCACCCAGCCTTTGCTTCTGTCACTCAAAAAGCTCTGCTCTCCCAAGTTTTTAGAGCAAGTCCATGTTATTCTAGGGCAGTGTTTTCTTTTCACACCAGGATGTGGTTAATCATTCCCTAAGCAGCAGCACACCGTGTACCAGACGCTGTGGGGAAGCTCACGGAGAGCTGCTCCCTGGGGTACAACACCCACGTGCAGTGCCGGGTACCACTGTGAACCCCACCGAACCCCCCAGCCCTCCTCATGCACCGAGCAGGACGGGGCTGCCCCGGACTGCCCCAGGAGCTGACATTCAAATTCTGCATCACCAAACCGGCAGTGTGAACGGGAGGCGCGG
Source organism: Lophotriccus pileatus (assembly GCA_035583135.1). NCBI lineage: Eukaryota > Metazoa > Chordata > Aves > Passeriformes > Tyrannidae > Lophotriccus > Lophotriccus pileatus. The sequence continues at coordinate 21,138,929 of JAWWES010000011.1, read as the reverse complement.
GGATGCATGGGGTGGGCTGGGGACACTCCCCGCACAAGCATCTCCTCCCTCCCCGCGGCGCATCCCTGCCAGGCTCCCATCCTTACTTTGATGTTGCAGAAGACACTCCGGGAGCAGGTGCTGGAGCTTTGGGGGATGTCAACCGCGGATTTGCCAGCTTCGGGATGGACTCCCATTGTCAGGGCTTCCCGGGGAGCCCCCAGTAGTTGGGCTGAGCTTGGGCTGCCGTCCCTGTCCGGCCTGTCCCGCCGCCCGCACGGTCTGTGCCGAAAACTCTCCGAGGCTGCGAGTGAGCCAGGCAGCGTGAGCGCCAAGTTTTTATAAGTCGGCTCCGGGGAGCGATGATGAAACGCTTTCTTCTTTCTCCTCCCTCTTTTGCTTGGTGCACCGAGGGGACTTTAAAGCCGCAGGAAGCGAAGGGCAGCGCGCAGGGAGCAGGTGGGAGCCAGGGCTCGGCCACCCCGGCGCGGCCGGGGGTTGTGGGACGGTGTTTGCCCACCCGTGCGGACACCCAGAGCCCTGACCCACCGCTGTGCTCACGGCCCGGGCTGCAGGACGGGGCTGGACAAGGAAACGGCAATGGCAATGGAGCCTTCCCGCAGGGAAAGTCACTGGGATTTTAATTAGAAGTCCCCCTGAAGGGGCGAGAGGAAGGGGAGGCACCTTTCAGCAGCTGAGATTTGGCGCCCAGGTGGTGGGAGGGGGAAACTGGGTGTCCAGAGGGAGAAATCCCTCCCTGGGCTAAGGGGGGCTGTGAAGGAAAAAAGAAACTCCTCCTGTTTTTTTTTCTTTTGTGGAAAAAGCTGCATTTGTGAAGCTCCTGAGCACTTTTTTTTCTTTTTTTTTTTCCACCAACACCTCTCCGGAGCTTTGTTTATGCAGAGCTCTGATTTATTTTGCAGGCTCCTCTCGGGGGAAAACGCGTCAGGGGCAGAAGGGCAGGTTGATCCAGCCCGAGGGGAGGCAGCTACATGTGTTTAGTCAAAATTATCACCTTCCCCTCCATAAAGCAGGTGGGGAGAGCAGGGGGACCCTGTGGGAAGCCTTGGAGCCCACCTGGGGGTGTCCTGAGCCTGGAGAAATCCATCCCACGCCCTGAATGGTTTCCCCACGGGAGGGCTGGCAGGCCCCCGTGTGAGATGCCAAGGGGCCGAGCCCCTCTCAGCGGGCATCCCCCGACCCCGGGCCCGCCCGGGCTCCGTCCTGGGCGCTCACCACGAGAGGGTGCCTCGTACCCGTGGAGAGGCTTCCCGGGCACCGCCGTCCTCCCGCCTCGCCCAAACCCTCCCGAGACAGGACCCCCGGGGGGGCACCCCTGGGGCCTGACCAGGTCCAGGGCACTGGGAAAATCAGCGTTGCTCAGGTAAAAAGAGCTATTTTTTTCTGTCAGCTTCCCAGTTTCCTAAGCCTGTCCTGGGACAGGTGGGTATCATCGGCCTTTTGGGGCCTTGGGTTTCCATCTCTCCTTTTCCACTCCCATCCCCAAATTTGCCACATCCGGGGGGAGAAAAAGATGTGAAGAGACCTTCTTCCCCTCTCAAAGTTAGCTAAGGCCTTTTAAGCACTGTCCTATGGCAAAAGATGGAGATTTTCAGCCTCACCAAAGAAAAGCTCAAGCAAACCAACATCTCTGCTCCTCTCCCACCCTCCCCCCAAGCCCAGCGTTCCACTGACCTCATTTTTCAGGTAGTGCCTGACCCACTCACTGCTGTTCCTGTGCTCAGTTTATTCTGCAGCAGCCTGTGATGCTCACTTTGTTATAACAAACACCTCCATGCTGCAGATGTTTCAGCCACTGACTTCAGCTTTTCCCTACAAATATGTCTCCAGCCAGCAAAATGCAGCAGGGAAAACACCTGAGCAGTCTGTGGGAAGGAACACCCCTTCCCTGTTGCCCCATAACCACGGGGCTGGATGCCTGGTTGTGGTGGGGTCAGTAACCCCCATAAGGCGAAGAAAAAGGCTGTGGTGAGTAAGAAGGTAATCAGTTTCTGGTGAACCCCTCTGTGGGCTGGATGCCCCTTCCCCGCTGGGACCATTTGGGTTGGGAAAGCCCCCTAAGATAGTCGAGCCCATCAGGCGTCTTTGGGACAGTCAACTTCTTCACAGAACATCAGAACCCTCTAAAGCCACTTCCCTTCTGCTGGGGAGGAGATTGGGTCAAACTCCTTCAACATGACAGTGAGGAAAGAGAAGACGCTTCCGCCACATCAGTGTCCTCACTTCTTTCTACCAAGCAGTGATGTTTTCCTGGGTTGAGGAGAAGACTCACTCTGCTTCACCACCTAGATTCAATCTGTCAGGGACTGAAACACCTCGGTTTTTCTCCTCAGTATCCCTGACCTGTTCTTCTCAATGATTAGTTGCCCATTGTTGCCCATTGGGCTTTAAAATCGTAGAAATTATGGAATAGTTTGGCATGGAAGGGACCTTAAAACTCATCTTGTTCCACCTCCTGCCACAGGCAGGGACACCTTCCTCTCTCCCAGGTTGCTCCAAGCCCCTTCCAAGGTGCTTCTTGCCTAGCAGCCTCCCTGTCAGTGTCTGAGGGCTGACATTGAACTGCTGCTTCAGTATTTCACTTCACACAGACCTGCTTGAAGCATCATCCCTGGTGTGGAGCCAGACAGCCAGACCCTAGGGAATGTTGGAACAAGGAACTAATTTTCCTGTCTTGGAGCTGGAAAAATGTGAACTTTGTGGTCAAAGAGCTGGAAGAACCTGGCTCCTGCTAGGTCAGAAGTTACTTCCCCAGATCCAAAGGTGTGGATTCTCATCTGCCTTCCAAATTATTCGGTGGCTTGGTGTGATCCAGGAATAGCAGGGAAGCCTGCATGCGTGTCCCAGCTGGGAAATCCTCTGACTTTGGATGAAACTAGAAGCTGGCGAAGGAGCCGGATCTCAGGAGCCCCTGGCTCAGCAGAAGAAGGGTGTGATGTGTGATCCAAGCAACTTATGGATTCAGACATAGCAGCAAAGAAGATCCTACGACCATGGAAGGAGATGTAAGGGTGGACAGACGCATCATGTGGGAAGACCCAGGGAGACTCTGCAAGGGAGGAAGGAACAAGAATAGGATCAGAGCCCTACACAGAGCTCATAAAGTCAGCAGCTCTGGAGGTTATCACCCACCATGAGCCAGGTCTCCTGCTTTGTGGGTGTTGCTGTCACAAGCAGGATCAGGCAGGGTGAAAAAGGCGATCCCTGTATTTACTCAGGAACCTCACACAGCTCAAAAACAAGCTTCCAGGAGCCACATGACTCCCCATTTCCTTGCTGCACACCAGAACCAGGACAGCACAAGCCTCTGCAGAAGCCAAGACGGAGCCTCCGGGCTCCTGGAAGGTTTCGGAGTTGCAAGTACAAACATTGCTCGGGGAATGTAGATTAAAAACACCAGAGCCACGTTACCAGAGCTAGTCCCTGGGGGTGCAGACCAGCATGTCAAACCCACCCCTGGAACTCCCCTTTATTCTCCAGGGGTGGTGGGGTGGCACAGAGGGGAGTGAGGACAGGAGAGGCATCAGCAGTTCCTGCCAGAGCCTGTGACTGCGAATTACAGAGCGTGACAGGCTGGGTTTAATTTGCCAGCAATGTGTGTTTGATCTGGAGCAGAAATACTGCTCAGAGGGAAGTACAAAGCCATACCTGAAGAACAGGCTTGGCTGGCTCAGAGCCCAACCTGCTCCTGGGGATGGAGAGTGAGGGGAATGTGGTTCACCAGCACCACAGGGGCAGAGAGGACCATAGGGGATTTCCTTTAGGGACAAACAACAGCTGAGCCCCAGAGTGGGAGGTGACACTGCCTGTCCTCCATCTGAGGCACCACCAGCCCTGCAGCAAAGTCAAAGATTAGGAGTGAGGCCAGGGTGGGCTGGGAGAGCAGGGACTCATCCTTGAGTTCAGCGTTAAACCATCCCTGCCATGGCTGGTCATGCTGGCCTGGAGCAGAGGAGAGGGTGACTAATAAATACATCAAGCAACTCCATCCCACATCCAAACCCAGGCAACCAAACCTCTTGCAGGACAGTGGCAGGAGCAAGGTGCATTCTGGAGGAATAAATGGGAAGACAGGCTTTGCAGGGTGCCTGCAGAGCCTGGGAACTGGGAGGCTGGGATTTTGAGAGAGTGAGTGTTTAAGAGGAGCAGAGAGGAAAGCAGAAGCTCCTCCACTTCTAAGAGCACTGTAAGTGAACAGGGTAGTGGAGGAAATGCTTTTAAATAAGCCGTGGTTGTGTTTCATGTCTCTTAAACAGCCACTTCCTTTTCCTCTGCCTTTTCTGTTTCAAGTAAATCTTGTTTATTCTTAGAACATTTGAGTTTCACCATCAGTTAAATCTCTGCCATAGCACACCGAATGTTAAACCAGAGGTGACCTGGTTTGTGGATTATTTTCATGGGAGAACCAACTCTCCATCCTCTCCATCCTTCTCCACCTCTCCTTTCTCCCCAACAGCTCTTGGAGATGCCAATCCCGAGGTGTCACGTTTGAGGCCTTTTAGCTCAGCACATTCCAGAGGAGAAACTCTGATGGCTGGTTAAAGATTGGAATGAAGATTGTTCATTCCACACCCTCCCCATACAGTCATTTGCATGGCATTTGCATGCACAATAAACACTGCCACACCACAAACAACAGCAACTGGGAGGGCGGGAGATGACGTGAATCCCGTGGTGATGGGAGATCAGGGTCAGGCCCCAGCAGGGCTGTGCCAGCCAGGACCCCACAGCCCTCCTGCACTCTCTGAGCACAGTATTTAAAACAAGCAGAAGTTTGTAGCCAGGCCAGAGCCCCGGCCTTCCCTGCAGGATGTGTTCTGCACACCAGAACAAAGAGGCAGTCTTTGCCTCGAAGGATTTGCAGCCTAAAGCATCAGTATCCTGTAGGAAAAGCAATTAAAGGAAGCAGACAAGGATCTGACAGAGCCATTCAAAGCAGGATTGCATTTCCTTGAAATTGCTTCAAGTGATCACAGTGAGACAATCTAAATTACCTCTGCCCACTGCCAATAAACTTTACAGTCAGTAAATATTTCAGAAACAGTGCCCCTAAGCAAGGTTTCTGCTGCCTGGAAAGGTAGAGTCAAATATTTATGTAAAATTCCCTAACCTCCCTATCTCCTTGCACCTACACACTCCAGAGAGACATACTTTTCCAGGCTCTTCTGTGCCTTGAAATGGATTTCAGGGTAAATCTGTTGTTTCACACCCAAAAAGCTGCATCCAGCAGTACCAAAGCCAGCTGCTCATAGGTGTGCCCTAAATCCCTGGGAGCAGAGCTGTAGAGCTGTGAGGAGGAGAGGTGGGACTGGATCAGACCTTGAGCAGCTCAAGGAAGGTCCTATCCAGAAGGACACCCCGTTGGTGGCACATCCCAGCCCAGGGAAGAAGGTGGTGACATCTCAGCCTCGCCTGCCTCAGCAGCTGCTCCCAGCTGGGTGTGATGCAGCCGCACCGGCCTCCCCAGGAAAGGAGCCAATGCAGAGCTCAGGTTTCAGCCTCCTCCTTCTGTTGGGAAGGTCTGGCAGGTGACGTGTGAGGTGTGACGCACTCTGGGTGATGAGTCTCTGCTCTCTGACAGATGAGGGATGGACATGACCACAAAGTCCCCACAGACAGCCCACGCAGGGTCAGAGGGCTGGGAGGGTCTGTGTGGGTTTGGAGATGGGCAGACTCAAGTGCCCACTTTGGTTCCCACCCCACTGGAAATCTTCACCTTCCCCAAGAGCTGATTCTTGTTGGATAGATCATGGAACCATGGAATCGTTTGCGTTGGAAGGGACCTTAAAGTTCATCTTATTCCACCCCCTGCCATGGACAGGGACACCTTCCACTGGCCCAAGTTGCTCCAAGCCCCATCCAACCTGGCCTTGGACACTTCCAGGGATGGGGCAGCCACAGCTTCTATGACCTTTAAACTTAAAAATTATTTTTTTTAGCTGTTTTGCCACCTCTAAAAGACCTCAGAGTGCTCTGTCAGCCACCACTGAATGGAAATTAAACTAAAAAACATTAAATACCCAAAAGCTTTAATGATTTTTACCCAATTACACCACAGGAGCTGGTCCAAGCACTGTGCAGCGATCACAGTTCTGATCTGATCCCTCCTGATGCCGTGCTAAGGACAGTCAAACCACAGACTTTGGGTGTTTGTCTGCTCCCCTTTGGAAGAAAAAGGTTAAATTCAATAAAAAGAGGATAAAGGAGAGTGAATTCATCACATCTCATTCCCAATATATCTGGCAGCAGACCCTGCTCATACTGTTGCAAGTCCTGCAGCTCTGGGTATTGTTAAACATGGAATGAGAGTTATGTGTTTGCAAGGAAAATGCTTCAGTCTCATTAATAGGCAGTGAAATATTTTTATTATACTGTATATTGACTTATTTAACGATGATGACAACAGGAGTGCCAACAAAGTTGCATAAGCATCGGGGGTTTTTTTCTGTTTTCTTTTTCAGCTACTCGGGAGTTTCATAAAAACTCCTTGTTTGGCTCGAAATCCTCCAGATTCCGCTGCTGCTGTGAGAGGACTTTGGCTGTCACCACAGAAGGGTTGACCCACTCTGTAAACCAGCCTAATTTCAATCAGCAGCAAACCCAAAACAAGCCCATAGAACCTGCTCTCCCCAGGCTGGTTGTGAGGCAGAGGCGGCTCTGAGCGAGACACCGAGATTTGGCAGCCACCAAGCCCTGCTGACATGTGTGTTTTGTAGAGCTCCACTGGAAATTGGGTTTGACAGCCCCATTTCTGCATGCCCAAAGCACTTGGATCTCTTCATTCCTCCTCCTCCTCCACAGGGTCTTTCCCAGGAGGAGCCACATGCTCCTTACATCCCCACACAAAGCGCCTTTGGAGGTGTCTCTTCCCATGGAGTTCCATCCAGCACTGACATTTAGGAACTGGAAGCCCAAAATTAAGGGGAAGCCTTGGCCATACCTTGCTACTGGCAGCTCTGGCTCCATCCCAGGCTTCATCCCCTGAGGAGGCTGTGGGCGTCACCCAGGGCAGGATGGAGAGCTGTGAAGTCTATCCGTTGTACAACAAGTCCTGGAAACGTTCTGTTTGGAGAAGCTGAAATCAAAACAGCAAGAAGGTTTTGGATCACAAGAGCCTCTCCAAACTCTGAATGTGTGGCAGGGAAGGGCTGATTTCAAGCTGCTATCGGCATTAGCCATTGCAAGTGGGAATTGTTTTCCTTGGAACAGGCAGGTCCAACTGGAACAATGGCTGGAACTGACATTTTGCAAGGAAAGATTTTGTTTCATCTTGAAATGCTGAAACACCTTGAAATATTTTCCAGTGGAAATGACATTTTGTTTCTGCTGATGCACATGGGAACCATCTCATCACAATTTCCATTCTCCTCTGGCCCTTCCCACTTCAGCAGGAGAGATCCATGGAGCAACATGCAAGAGCAATGGAGAGCCATCCAACCATCACATCCGGGGGATGGCGAGCCATCCAAGGGGTCACCATGGGCACAGCTCATGAAAACACCTGTTTTAATGGGGAAAATGCAGAGCCAAGCATCCAGTGGGATCCGTTTTGGACTGAGGAGCCATAAGACCTTGGGGGAAGGCAAACAAATTAGGAAAAGAAAGGTGCTAAAATGTGACAAGACCTCTGGAATTGTAAAATAGGTAAGCAGCAGGGGATAGTCTTTAAAACTCTGGGTTTCCACCTGACAGGAGGAGGAGGACTCTTTGCATCTCTTCCATGGGCTGCGGGAGGAGACAAAGGTGGGAACAAGTCCCTGTGGACCTGTGTCCAGGGGACCAGAGGAGCACGGGAGAGCAGAGAAGTAAAAAATCCTGACAGTTTTCCATAAAGAAGTGGAAGGAGAGCAGTAAAAGATGATAATTGAGAAATCAGAGCCTGCTTGTTGTAGTCTCAGATTTCTTGTATCTGGAGAGATCAAAAAAACCTCAAGCCACTCCCACTTCCAATCTGAACAAAAAAACTGTTCTTGAAAAGCTTCATTAAGAGAGGAAAGTTGCAATCTCAGGTTGGCTGTAATGTTGCCTTTTCACAATTTCAAAATATTTCCTTTAGATCATGGCTTTTTGAGCAGTATGGGATTAGCTCACATTCCTAAATAATCATTTCAGGTCAAATTCATCTGCTGTTGTTTCCTTTCAGAAATGGGCTGAGGACTCTGAAACGCTTTTTTTCCTCCTCCATTCTAAATGAATGTAAAAAGTTTTGGGTTTGAAGCAAAATGTACCCTTTTTCCTTCCTCTTTTCTTTTTTTCTTTTTAACAAAAAAAGGAAAAAAAACTCTCACAAACATGTTGGAAAGAGGATCCTTTCATTCCTCTTCTCCTTTAGGAGATAGGACAAGGGGGAATGGCTTCAAACTGACAGAAAGCAGGGTTAGATGGGATATTGGGAAGAAATTCTTGGCTGGGAGGGTGGGGAGGCCCTGGCACAGGGTGCCCAGAGAAACTGTGGTTGCCCCATCCTTGGAAATGTCCAAGGCCAGGTTGGACAGGGCTTGGAGCAACCTGGGCTGGTGGAAGGTGTCCCTGCCCATGGCAGGGGGTGGGACTGGATGGGCTTTAAGGTCCCTTCCAACCCAAACCATTATCTGATTCCATGATCCTTCAAGAACCCCCTGATGGAGACGGTGCTTCTGCTCCCAGCATTCCTCGTGTTCCCCCGGTTCCGCTGGAGCAGGGCTGGCAGAGGGGACTCCCCACCACCTCCTTGGACCAAGCCCAGCCAACCCAGTCCTCAGGGGTGTCGGCATGGTCAGGCCACCTTAGACACAATGTCAGCAGAGAAACCTGCCTGTCCACGGCTGCTCAAGGGCCGCAGGCCGACACACAAACAAGGGAGCAGAGCATCAGGCACTGAACAGGACTGGGGAGGAGCTGCCAGCTCTGATGACACTCACAATGTGTCTTCATGCTTCACCAGTGCTGGTTTCAGAACCATCCACCAGGTGAGTGACTGACCCCTCAGCCAGGCGTGCCTCTGCCACTGCTGTTTAATCTTGCCCTAGAAGAGGAGGCAAATATTTATTTTTACAGGGGAGTCAGTAAATTGTTCTGACAGCCAAAGGGAGCACTCCCACCTGACAGAACTCCTTTGACCAACCGTCTTCTTCCTGATGGGGCTGATTCTTCTTGCCTAAGGAATTCATTGTTTTGAGTCAGGAACATTGTGTTCCTTGTCTGTGTCTGACAGCTGAAAGCTAGGTGGAGGAGCTGTCCTCGGGTTTGGATCCTGGAGCAAAGAGCATGGATGAGATCCCACTAATTGGATCCATATTAGCTGGATGCACGAAGACCCCACTTCAGCTCTCTGAAAATCTCAACACAGAACTTGAGTAGCTGTAAGGGAGTCTGAACTCCAACACAAAAAGGATGTGGTCAGTGGTGCTCCACTGGAGATCACCCCAAATCAATCATTTCAAGAGCAAGCTGACAGCTCAGGGAGCAAGATGCCTGCTTTCCCTTGGAAGTGGCATCTTAAAAGTTTTCCTGCACTCTGAGCAAAAGGAGAGGGAGAGGAGATGCTGTTCTTTACAGAAGAAACTCCCTTGAGCTACTCACCTGATGGGAGGACCAGGCACCGCTGCTGTACAGGCGGGATGGCAGAGGCCGAGATTTGCACTGCGGGGGTTGGTCAGCATTTGGAATTGCACAGTTCTGCTGCAGTTCCCTCCCTTCTTCAGATCTGCTCTTGAGCTGGAGTTGAGGAGGATTGCCTTCATCTGGCCAGGTGGTCAGTGGACTACAGCAAGGACGAGGGAAAGCTGTGTAGACACCAATGGCCTTTTTGGGGCCAGTTATTGAGCTCTTTGCAAACAGCCCTTGGGATGATGTCAGTGGGGGCTGCCCAGCCATCCCTTCCCAAGTGCTGTCCTTCTTCCAGTGAGGAACCACTGAATTCCTCATCCCATTCGTTCCCAGATTCCATGACACCCAAGAGACCCCAGGAACCCCACACCCCGGTGCTCCCCTCAGCACCATGAAGGGAAAAGCTCTGGCTCACACCCAACACGTGTTATCCTTGCAAGTCCCTTAACTTCAGCAAGGGATCATTTCTTCAATGCCTGTTCCTGTTGTTTGACCCCTGGCTTTGCTCTTCTTTCTTTTGCAAGGTCACTCGTCAGCCCAGGTCACACCAGTGAGAAATGTCAAGCCACTTCTGGGAACCGCTTCCTGAAACTTGTCCGCTTGTGTTATCTCTGTCTACAGGTTGCTGAAAGAGCCTCTTGACTGGAAACACTCAACTGGGAAGAGAAGTGGGACATCCCATCCCGCTCCTGCCTCCTCTCTGCTCCTTCAGGGAACCGCGGCAGGAAACAAAGCCATGTCCCTGGCAGGGCGGCTGATGGGGCTGTCCTGGCCCAAGTCCTCATCACCATGGCACCAAACATCAGACAACAGCTTTCCTCAGGTGACCTCTTATTCCAAATTTAAAACACAATGAGTCTGCAAAGACAAAAATAGTGGTTTAAATTTAGGTAGAGCAGACCGAGAGGCACCATCGGCACTTCCCTTTACAGCGCCGGCGCTCCGTGGCCAGGAGGAAGCAAACAAAACAGGGGGAGAGGCCGCCAGGCCAGCTGTAGGATGCAGTTGCTGAGGAGATAGCCAAGGAAAGATGATAGTGTGATGTTTGTCCCTTGGAGACTATCTGGACAATGCCTGACTCATCCCTGTCCCCTGCTAGACCAGCGAGGCAGGGGATGGAACATAACTGGAATAGGTGGAGCCCAGTAACAATTCCTCTCCCGCATGACTCAGGCTGCACCTCCTCCCACCCCCAGAGGCCCTTGCATTTGGGGTCTTCCAGGGACCCAAACTGCCTGCCCTCTTTGACAGCCCCCGAAGCTAAGAGAAAGCCAAAGGCACCTGGAGACCCATCTCCTTTCCTGGTCCCACCGGGAGATTTGCTCTCCTGATTAATGACACAGACTCAAACCCAGTCTGCACACAAACAGATCAGCAGCGGTAGGATGGGAAGGTGACACAAGGGATTAAGACTAAGCTAGTTCCTGACTGCTTCCACAAACAGCCATGCAGATCTCACTTGGTCTATCCATGCATCCCAAAGCAGGTTCCTAAATCACCTAAATTAAGGAAAATTTACTCCTGCAGAGGTTGCTGGCACTGGCAGCAGCTGGTTGGATACTGCTGCCTCTCCAGGAGGTGAGGGAAGACCCAAGGACAGGCACACCAACCTATCCTGTCAGCCAGGGAAACCCTTCAGAGACAGCAAGGATGGATGCAAAGCTGGGGATACGCAGAAACTAGAGAGGCTTTAACAATTCATCAGAGCAGGATGAAGAGGGGGAAGGTCACAGCCCAGTGCGGACACGACCCGTCGAATAGGCAGAGGTGGTGGGTACAGGCAGCAGGTTCCCTGGCACTTGGATACAGTTGGTGCCATCCAAATGGACGAAGTTTCTGGGTTTTCACAGAGCAGTGGTGTACTACAGCCCAGAGATGGATCTTTGGGAAAATAACTGTTGATATAAGACAGTGGGCATCCTCCTCACAGGTCATCAGCACCAGGGGGGTCAAAAGGGCGTGGGTTGGGGCTGTCTTCCCCTTCCCCTTGCAAACAGGACTTTGCTGCCCAGACCAGCAACCCCCAGGCTTGCCCTGCCTCTTCCAGGCTGTACGCCTGAGGCCAGCCCCCCTCCTGCCAGCCAGGATGTTTCACAAGAGCCCAGCAGCACCAAAACGGGAGGATCCACTCTGTAAACAGCCTGCTGCTTGCATCCCCAGCTGGAATCCTGCCCAGGACTCCTTGTTCTACAGCCCTCCATCACCAGAGATAAGAGGCAGAGCCACTCACAGAGCACTGAGCGACAGCTCAACCAGCATCTCTCCTGGGGGGACCAGCCATGGGAGCCTCGCCTTCAGCACCCAAATCCAGGGGGAAGGGCAGAGGGTTGCGCCCCTCGCTGTGAGGAGAGCACCTCCTGGGCAACAGCATGAGAGGGGGGCTGCGCCTCTCCCACCAGCACCCATGTGGGGGGTTCTCCTCCAGGAGCCCATGGCCACATCCCAGAGTGCTCCAGGGCTCTCCCACAGGAAGGGAGATTTCCCTTTGTTGGGAAAAGAGTCCTGGGCTGGGGTCACACTGAGGCGTGGGGTGTTCCAACCACCTTTAGGACACTCTGAAGATGCTCCAGATGGAGAGTTTGGTGCAGCTGCAGCTGCCTGGGGTTGCTACAGGCAGATCATAGAATCACTGAATCCCAGAATGGTTTGGGTTGGAAGCGACCTTAAAGATCATCTCATTCCAAACCCTTGCTCTGGGAGAGGACTCCTCCCACTAGGCCATGTTGCCCAGGGCCCCATCCAGATGACAGAGAGTGCAGGATGCTGTGCTTTGACTGCCAGTTCGGGGTTGGAAGCGCTGCTGGGAATTACACAGGGACAGTGCTGACCTAAGACCTGCAGTCTGACGTGGGGTTTGACTTCACATGCTCAGTATTTCCACAATGAGGTCCTTTTACCAGTTTCTCATTCTTTGCACAACAGCAGCTTGGGAAATCCAGCCCCCCTTCTGCTTCTGCCACACTGTCCAGGAGCACAGCGTATGTCTTGTGGGTTCCCATGACAACATTTCCCTCAGCAGCGTTGAGTCCCTTCCCACTTACTAGACACAACAGAAGCAGAATGTGATGGCCCAGAGCAAACCCAGCACACACAAAGGATGCAAAGGGGGGAAGAAAAGCCATAGCTCCTTACAGCGGAGCTAGCCCCACCACACAGTGCCAAGTCTCAGATGTTTCTTACCCTCTTTTGCAATCCCCATCCCAGGAAGCCTCACCTGGGCTGATGGCACCTTCCCAGCTCAGCAAAGTGCCAGGACAGGGACTTATTCAAGCCTTCATTGGTAATTCCCTGTTTCTTGGGCCAGGTGATACTGGGACATCTCCCACTTTCGCCTGCCGTGTCCAAGAAGAAAGGCAAACAGGACACTCAACGGCCTTAACCAGAGGGCGTGTGCTTTTCCTCCAAAAATATTTTGGAAAGGCTGACTGGAATGCTGATAGGGCTTCTCCTGGGCTGGGGAACTTTTCCTGCTGCTGATAGGCTTGGATTGGGACCAGGAGGAGAGGTGGCTGTGCTCTGCCAGGTTGGTAAAACAGTTGGAGGTGTGGAGACACCTTTATCTTGGGTTTCGTTTTCTCCCACCATTGCATGTGCACAACAGCTTCTTGTGGGAAGCGTTCTCTCTGGGAAGGATTCAGCATGTGGGATGAAACTCAGTGATTGCAGCAGAGAAACACCGAAACCAAGTGTGCACCCAGCGGTGCAGGTCCCAAGAGGTTTTGCCCCCAGATTTAATTCCTCCATTAAATGGAAATGTTTTGTGCTCCGGCTCAACGGAAAATAGCAGAAATGAGACCAATAAAAGGCAGAACTTGAGGAAACCAGTGCAAACACACATCAGTTTGGATCAAATACCATAGACTCAAGCATAGGGGTGGTTTTCTACAGAGGTTGTGGCTGCTCCATCCCTGGAAGTGTTCAAGGCCAGCTTGGATGGAGTTCTGAGTGACCTGGGATAGTGATAGGTGTGCCTGGCCATGGCAGTGGGGTGGAATGGGAAAGATTTTAGGGCCCCTTCCTACCCAAAGCGTTCCATGATTCTATTCCATGATTGTATGAGATGGAAACCAGTGACCCAGTCATAGAGCAAGCAAGGACTGAGGACCCACCACCACAGCTGGGGTCGTGCCAGCCTGACCGTGCAGACAGTGTAACCCAGGCAGAGAGGGGAAATCCCTCAGCAGGACATAGAACGGTTTCCCTTGGCCAGGGAGGGCACCTTCCTCACCTACACGCTGTGGACATTCAGTGCTTTCTGGTCCTGCTTCCCCACATCGGCCGGTGGTGGCCCCATCCAGGAACATGATCCTGGATCCTGTCCAGCCTGATCCTGCCTTATCCCACCCAGCTGGTCTGACCCTGGAGCGTACAGGGGACACAGGAAGGTGTGTGCTGCTGACGTAGAGACGGAGAGATAGGGCTGTGGCCCCGTTTGGGGTCGGGCATTGAACACAGGGCAGTCACGCCCCTTGCTGGAGATGCTCAGCTCACCTGTGGCTGCCAGAGCAGTAATTCCAGCAGCAAGCAATTCCAGGCTCTTATCTTTGCTGGACAATGGGAAAAGCACCTCTCCATCCTCCCTCCTCTTCCTGAGCAGGTCAGTGAGTTGATGTATCATGGAGACAAAATATTTTAAACTCACTGCAGGCTCTTGACAATGCTGGAAAGTCACTGCAAACCCCAGGGAGGCTGGTAATCCCTTTCTCCATGAAGTTCAGGAGGCTGGTGGTCTCTTTCTTTTCCATGACAGATGGAAATGAGTAGGTAGAATATTTTCCCTGCTTCATTGGTTTTGAGCCATTTCAGAAGCTAAGCAAGTTTCCAAAGAGAAGGGTGGATTGACACCACCTTAACAAAAACTAATTAAACATAACTATTTAGCCAGTTGAAAATATTTGGGCTCCACAAGGAACATCCTGCAGTTGGCTGTTAAAAGGCAGGAAGAAAGTACTTTTTCCAGAAGCAGGTTTTCATGTCTGTTGTTGTGGTGGGTAGAGCTTCTCATCGAGACTTTTCATGCACCATCAGCTCACAGAAACCAGGTTGGCCAAGAATCTGCACAACCAGCCTGATCCTTCCATTTTTGAGGGTAAGGAACCTGTCTTTCCCACTCCATTTCATGGGCTTAGCAAATCCACAGGGAGATGGGTAGAGCGAGGGAGAGCAGCTTCTCCCCCACTTTCTGCTTTTTCTCTGAAAGCTCCCATGTTTGAGGGTAAAGAGGAGAGTTTTTTAGAGTAAGTCAGTTCCTCCAAATCACATTCTCTGCTAGAAAAAAAATTCAAAACCACACAACAAGCCACAAATGGCATAATTTTGACTTCATCAGTATGTCCTGACCGCTGACTTCAGTGTCCCGAAAGGCTGTTCTCGGAAGTGAATGGCCAGAGAACTGTCAGCCCCTGGTTTGGAGAAATGGGTGAGCACCAAGCTAAGCTTTAGTTACTAGAAGGACTAAGAAGCCTGGTTTCCAGTGAATCTGTGTTTATATATATTACTTTGCTCCTCTGCCATCCCACTGCCCTGCCTGTGTGTCCCTGTGCCCCATCTGGGCACCAGGAAAGGGAAATTGCCTGTTGCAAAACCGCTGGAATGCGCGAGCAGAACACGGCAGAGGGACCCGGCCTGGGACAGGCTTTGCCCACAAAGAGATGAAACCCGTGGATTCCCAGATGTCAGTTTTCACAATCTTCCTTCCACGGAAAACATCCAATTTCTCACTGAGAGCACCCCAAAGGAATCTGCTCTTGGCCAGACAATCCCTGGCTCCTGAGGGCAGGGGAGCGATGGGAGCTCCTCAGCAAGCAGAGCCCAGGGCACGCTTTTGGGCAGCCAGCATTTCAAGGAGGGGTTTGGGACTACCACTCCTTGGCCACGAGGGAGATGGCATCTGCCACTGTGACTTGGAGAGAAAAGCAGATCCTGAGGAGGTGCTGCTGTTCAGTGGTGGAAGTGATTAAGTGACTCTCCCTCCTGTGTGATGATCAAGCCAAGGCTAGCAGCCCTCCTGGGGAAAGTGTAGGCTCAGCCCAAACCCAGGCTGGGAGTGTTTTGGAGAGGGAACTATGGGGGGAGAGAGTTATAACACCCCCTAATTATTAAGGACCGTGGGGGTCCATCCTGCATAAAATTCACTCACACAGTGAAAGACAGAATGGACCCAGAAAAGGGAAGAACAAAGAGAAGAGAGCCGAGAGCAGCAAGCAGAACCCTTTATTCAAAAGGGGGCTTGCTTATATATCTTAGGGTTTGGAATGTGGGGAATTTTGGGAGGATACAGTATAGGCAAAACCTATAATTGGAAGATTCAGTTTAAACACAGCCAATAATAGGTAAAGGAAGGGATAGCTATAAATTCTGGGTAGCATCAGCCAATAGTAAAAAGGCTTACAAATCAGTGAATAGAAAAAGGGTTAACTAATTCAAACTACAGGTTACATACAAAGCAGGATTATTTCTAACAACATTGTTACTAACTTGATTAAACATAACACTTCTACAACATAGAAAACAGTCTCTGAGGTAGGAAGCTGTCTGTATCCAGTGTAGCTGTATTCTAAAGCTGTATCTCTTCAGTCCCCTCTTTCTTCAGAGGTTTTCCTCCACCAGGCATAGGCCTCTTGTGCAGAACTCCCAACAGGGAACAGTTTAGGATCCCCTCAGCCTCTGCAAACCTGGCTGCACCAGCAGCAGCTTACCCTCTGCACCATTCATGAGGGGTTCAAAAGATGAGCCAGAAAGAAAACCTGAAGCTCAGATCCCACTTCTGAGTGGACCAGGGGGCTCAGGGATTCAGGAGAAGACTCCATTGTGACCCCCTCACTCCTGTGTCTCCGAGCTGGCTGCATCTTTTCAACAGGATTGCTCAGTTCCCCGGGTCAGCTTCCCTGATGCTTCAGGTGAGCACAAATTTTGTAAGTCACAGATAAAATCACAGCCTGTACCAGCACTGGGACAGCGGGGTCAGGTCTGTAGAAGAGAAAGCAACACCTTTTATAAATATTTCTAAACACATCTCCTCTTCAGCCCCATCTTGGTAAAGGTATGCACAGAACTTCTCATTAGTCTTCCCAGTTGATTTCTGGGGAAGATTCTGGAATGTTTCTGGTGACTTTCCCCCCAGTTCGTTAATTATTCTGAGACACTCAAACTGCTTCTGGATGGTCAAAACTGGCCATGGGTCTCCAAAGCCTGGGCTGGGCAGCTGGAGCATGTCCTACACCCCCAGCTACAGAAACGTGCACACGCGAAGCCTCAGCTGGAATATTTGCTAGAAAATATTGTTGGGATATAGCCTAGAAAATACTGAGTTTTGCCACTGCCCCCTGAGGTGATGATGATGGACAGGGGTTGGGCAAGAAGACAAGGTGATACACAAGAGGATGCTGGTTTAAGAGAAGTGATTCAGAGGAGGTTCTTTGGGTTGATCAAGAGCAATTTTTATCTCTACAAAGGAAAACTTAAGTTATACAGCCCACATGTACTCTCTGGAGCAGAATTTCAAGGAAAAGAAACTCCCTGCATACTTCTGGATGCCTCATTTGCTGGGGGAGGGCTGAATCACAGTGTTTGACTAATTACACCAAGAAATCCAGCCTTCCCCAGAAAAATTCACCATGGCACAAATGCTGTTATTTCCCCTCCTCTGGACCAAGAAACAGTCAATATGTTTCCCCGGAGATCTGAAAACTCAAACACTTTGCTAAAACTCTTGCCTGGTGGATACTATCCAACTTTCAGTTTCCAAGACCTCAAAAATATGTGCTCAGGAAGGAACACAGCCCCATGCCAGTGGTGCAAACATAACCAAAGGCAACTTAATCAAGACACAGAGTAATTTACTCTAAGGTTACTTGTGTTCCTTCACACTGTTCAGGGGTGCAGGGTGAGGGAAAACAACTTACGTTTGAGAAGTGGAAGCAGCAGATTTACAGAATCCTTTGACCCTCCTGGCTTTCAGCTCAGAACCTGGGGTGGCTTTCAGGGTCCTCCACTTCCCAGGTGTGACCCAGGTTCAGCTTCAGCACAGTTTCCAACAAGTTGCATTCTAACCCAGGAAAAAAAAAATCCCTTCGAAGCTATTCCTGACTTCCTCTTCTTTTGTCTCCTCACTCCCTGGGCTGCTGCTTTTATTTTCTTTCTCTGAAAAATATTATGAAAAATATTATGAAAAATATTTAAGGACATGAAAGCAGAGCAGCCCAGCCCAGGGAGTGGAGCAGCCCATGCCAGGGGTGGCTGCCACCATGCCACGGGGTGAGAGTGGTTTCCCTTGCAGGAAGGGTTGACTGCCTTGACTGAAGACCTCAAGCTGCTTGGGGAGCATGAGTCCTGTGGCAGAGAGGGCCGGATTTCCAGCTTGGAGAACAATTGCCATCAGGATGTGTCGTTAAGGTCATCAGTGGAAGCAGAAGCACCAGAGGCTCAGCCTGGAAGCAGTGATCTTTATGCCAAGACTCTCCAGCGAGCAATATCCAGGCTCCAAAGATAAGTGAGGCTTTGCAAGACAGGTACAGAGGAACTGGGCCTGGACCACTCCTGCAAGGAGCAACAGTGGATGCTCAGCCTTGCCCAGAGCAGCGAGTGCCACACGGATCACTCTTGGCACCTGTGGGTGCACGGAGGAGGGATCAGTCCACAGGAGACACAGGGTGTTGTTCCCATAGTGTTGTTCTCCATGAGGAAGGCAGCAGGGCTGAGCATAAGTTGGCCAATGCCAAAAGTGATGTGGGCACAGCTTCCAGGGCGCATCCTGAAATGGTCCCTGGAGGCAGGACAGTGATGTCCAAAGCTGGCGCATCAGGACAGGGAAGAGCAGCTTCTTTAATGACACATAATAAAGGGAGGGGCGGAACCACACCTCTTCTCTATGCCCTGAGAGAGGGATGAGAGCAGAGCAACAGTCAGCCAGCTGCCCTCACCAGTGGAACCAGCCGGTGCCCTGGGATCAGGAGAGGGATCAGCAAGGCACATGAGATGCTTACAGGGCAGATACAGACCTTGGCACGAGCAGGGGAAGGGAATCCAGCAGTGATACCCGACCAGCTGGACACATAAAGTGGCACTTCCCTGACCAGGCCATAAGCCAGTGGCAGCTCCCGAGGCCAGGCTCCCCAAACGAGCTGTGTCTTCCCTCGGTGCTGCACCCCCTTATCCTTCCTTCTCCAGCTGTGGTTTCAGCAGGATGTTTTCCTGCTAAGCCCACAAGCCCACATGTGCGAAGACTTGCCGTTGCTCCCCAAAAGCCCCCTGAGCCATGGCATTGACGTCAGCAGCGTGCCAGCTGTCAGACAATGGAGATTAAGGCTTGGCAGGCGGTGCCAAGCCGGGTGAGCGCCTGTGCCTCCCCGGGCGCTGCACCTGGACACGGGGCCTGGCACAATCCCCGCTGAGCCCGAGTCGTGCCCGGGCAGCCGCCGGGGCTCGGCCCAGCCGGACCCACCATGGGGAGGGCACCCCGTCCCCGCACAGGGCTGGGAGGGGGCAGAGCCCTGGCGCTGCTGCCCACGGATCCAGCCCACGGGGAGGGCTATCCTGTGTGCCAAGAGATGTGCAGTGCCAGGAACAGGCCCGGGGCACATCCCTCCCTGTTCTGCCCAGCGCAGGGACAGAGGCCATGACGTGCTGTCTCTCGCACAGCTGCAGCACAACCCAAGTCAAGGCCTCGCAGACCTCCGGAGGTTCAGCCCTGGGGTTTCTCCTGGGGCAGACAAATGTCTGCAGGACACTCAGTCTTGACCTGGGCATCAGGCAAAGCCTGGGACGTGGCCGGGCTGGCACCAGCCTGGGGGAGCAGCTGGAAAGACTCCTGGAAAACAGGAAGGGAGCTGAGTCTAGTCATCATGTTTGACCCTCCCATGGTCCTGGCTTTGCACACTAACAATCCCATTCCTGCTGCAGGCACAAGGTGTCCCGCTGCCAGCAGGACTGCCAGGGCCTGTCTTCTGCCAAAATAAAGGTGGGAGAACTGCAAACACCAAGTTCAGCCAGCACTACCAATGGTAACTCCTTTCCTCACCACTCAGCTCGCAGGCTGGGCTTGACGTGGGCCTGGGAGCCCTCAGGGACAGAGGAGAGGCAGAAACATCCTCGTGAGCAGAACTGGGCCAAAGCCATGAGCAGGACACCAGCAGGGCACCAGCCTCCCTCCCAGCCTTCACTCCTCACCAAACAGAGCCAGGAGGGCATCTAAGGTTAGAGAAACGTGATCTACAACGCCCAGAGATATGAACACACAGGGATGTGACAGTTCCAGCATGAGCTCATGCCCTGCTTGCTGGGAAGTTCTCCCAGCTTGGTGTGCCTGCTGCTCCAGCAGCAGGATCCCACTGGCAAGGAAAGCACCTGTCTCACCCAGGAGAGACATCACTGCCTGGGGACAAGGGCACAGCGTCCTGCCCCACAGGTCCTTCCCCCTCCCTCCACACCAGGCTGGGAACACCAAGTCCTGGTGTCTCCTTGTGCTGGCCAGGGCTCCTGTAACTCACCCTGTCCACAGGAACACCCCTTGGTGAGGTCCTGCCACTAATGATGGTGACAGTGCACAGTGACACAGGCTGGCCCGCACTTCCCTGAGGGGGAGGGGGATGGGAGGGCGGCAGGGCAGAGCTCACAGGAGCTCAGCTGGACTGAAACCAGAACATCCTGCCCTGAAGACCCCAAGTTCTTCAGAAGGAGGGTGTGCCCCTCAGGAGACAACCCTGAACGTGGCGGTGCCCTCACGCCTCGGGGTTTAACGAGGAGCCATCGGTTTGGGGCTCCCTGCTCCTCACAACTTGGCTCACCTGGTCCCTGGGTCTCAGGAGATGAATCCCAGCCTTCCCTTCCCCAGCTCCAGGCACCAGGTCAGGCCCAGTCCAAACCAGCTATGTTTGTAGGAGTATTTGCCCTACAGCCCAGCCTGGGTGGACTTCAGGAGGTCCACCAAGAGCTCAAAGCAGAGACGCCCAGGGCAGGAGCTGCTCCAGGGGCAGCAGGATGGGTGGCACAGCAGTTTCTCCTGGGCTTTGTTGACTTCTTCTCTCCACGAGTGGTCTCTGGTGTGATGGGATTCCAGAGACCCCTGTGTGATGCCCCTTCTCACGCTCTTCACACCAAACTCCCGGCACACCTCGCCCTTCACCCAACCTTGTCACAGGGCCTGGCCCAGCACGGCCGGATGGGAGGGGAGGCGATGGCCTGTCCGAATCCTTCCCATTTGTTCTCCCTCAAGACACTCTCAGAGGAAAACCCTTGAAGTCATTGTTCTATTTTGATCCAACCAGTGCATCCAGCACGGTCCACATTAGGAGGGGCTGTGCCAAAAGAAACTGCTCCAGGAAGAGGGTCTGACCAGAGAGGTCCAGATGGAACATCCAACTCAAAGCCCAGACAACCACAACTGCTGGCCACCAAAGCCTGGTATGGGGGGAGGACAAGAGCAGAGGATGAGAGTGCTGGGAAGAGCAGCAGCTGTGAACAACAGGCTGAGAGAGCAGGGGGTGTTCAGCCTGGAGAAGAAAAGGCTCCAGGGAGACCTTATTGCAGCCTTTCAGAACTTACACGGGGCATACAAAAAAGAGAGAGAGAGAAAAATTTTACCCAAGCAAACAGTGATAGGACAAAGAGGAACCATTTCAAATTAAAAGAGGTGAGAGTGACGTTAGATATAAGGAAAAAATTCTTTACTCAGAGTGTAGGGAGGCCTTGGCACAGGTTGCCCAGAGAAGCTGTGGCTGCCCCATCTCTGAAAGTGTCCAAAGCCAGATTGGATGGCGCTTGGAGTTACCTGGGATAATGGAAGGTGCCTATAGTAGGGGGTGGAATAAGATGATCTTTAAGGTCCCTTCTAACCCCAACCATTCCATGATTCTGTGAAAAAAACAGGGTGAGATTTTTCAAGAAAAGACCTGCTGGGCCCACACAGCCACCATGCAAAGCCCAGCTCTGCCCTTCTCACTGGGTTTTGGGTCACTGCGAGGTTCTCACGGCCCAGGAGACAATCTTGTACCTTCGCCTCTGCTGCTGAAGGACTTCTTACACCCCTGTGACTCCCTGGATGGAGGTCCCTCCCTGTGAGGACACAGTGCAGGGAGGGCCCAGCTGCCCCATCCTGACACAGCAGCTCAGCAAACACCACACTGCGGTGCAGGGCGCGGCGCGGGCAGGTGACAGCCACCCCAACCTGTGTCACAGCTCCGACATTTGCTGCTCCACAGCACTCCCTGCACACCCTCGGTGGCACCTGAGTTTCTCCCTGGTCCAACTCACTGCTCACTGCAGGAGGACTGACCTTTAAAGGTCCCTCACAACCCAAACCATTCCCCTCTGGGTTTGCCGTCTTCAAAAAATAAAAGGGTTTTTTGCTCATCTAAGTTTTCCTCCACCTTCCAAGGTGAAGTTTTCCTGCTGGCCCCAGGAGATGGATCTATTTCAGCCCTGGCCAGTGCATCCCACCTCTGCCTCCTCTGAAGCACCTGCACAGAACCCAAACTGTGTCCAGGCACTCTTCTTCCAAAGGCACAGCTTTCCAGGAAAAAGCTTAACCGAAAGTCTGCTTCAACGCGGACTTTGGCCAGAAAGAAACCGAGAAACAAACACAAAAATACCAAACAGACCCATCAGCATTTCCACTAAATGGCGCAGGCAGGGATGAAGGAAAGAGGAAGGGATTGTTTGTTTTCATTCACACGGGGTTGCACAAGAGCAGCTGGAGCCCCATGTGCAGGGCCGTGCTCGCCCGGCTGAGCTCACTCCACACTTATCTTGGTCAGCAAACAAACCAACCCATCACCAAACAACTTAATGGGGAAGGTGTTCGACAGCTCTGCCTTATCCTCGAGCACGTGCAACCATCCTGCTGACGTGAGCCCATCCCTCAGCCAGGGATGCCAGGAGGGCTCGGCGTCCCGGCCCCTGTGGCGGCAGGGAGGTCCCCCGGGACAGACCGGCCGTGCAGGCGACACCTGCCTGCTCTTCCCAGCCCAGTGTAACTGTCCCCAGTGCTGCTGGGCTGGAGCATCCTGCTGCCATCCTCGCTGTCCTGCTCCTGGGGGTCACAGAATTGCTAAGGTTGCAAAAGTCCTCTAAGACCATCAAGTCCAACCGTTAACCCAGCACCATGTTCACCCTAAACCATGTCCCCAAGCGCGACATCCACATGTTTTTTTGAACACTTCCAGGGATGGGGACTCCACCACTGCCCTGGGCAGCCTGTTCCAACACCTGACCACACTTTTCATGGAGAAATTTTTCCTAGTATCTAATGGAACAGCCCCAGACACAGCAGCAGGGACAGGCAACCCAATGCTGTGCTGGGAACCTGAGGGATACTGAGGAAGGAAAGCCAGGGCACCTCTGGGGACTCCCACACCTCAGCTGGTGGCAGCGGGTGATGCAGACAAGAGACAAATTTTGTTCCAGGTTCTGACATTCCTGGAAGCTTAGAAATCAAGTGCCTTCAGCCTGCCTTCCCTCTTGAGCCCATGCTGCTCTGCAGTCCCCACACTGCCCTCCTGCCAGTGTTATCTCAGGTGCTGTCACACAGGAGCTGCCCCGTCCTGGGGCGTGGAGGAACTGCCCCGGGGTCACTGGAGCTGTGCCAGGGGCTCCAACATCTCTGCAGGCCCTGCCCTGGTCTCAGCCTGGCAAACAAGCTGGTTTGTTTCTGGAGGGTCCCACCTCAGAGGGTTCCGCTCCCATCCATGGATTTCCTTCAATCTGAGCTCTGACACCGCTCCCGTTTCCCTCGCCAATCATCAGCCACCTGTCTTTGTTTGAGCAAGCAAAGCAAGGAGGCTCTAAGGGTGGAGCTGCCACCAAAAGGGACAAACTGCAGTGGGGAAGCACAGTTTGAAGACATCAAGCAAATTGGTGTGTCTTTGGTGGCAGCAAACCCTCTGGAGCAGGGCCAGGGTGCAGCCCAGCAGGGCTAAAGTCCCCTGTGTGGCCTCAGGGCAGCACAAGGTACATGAGGATTCCCTCCCCAAAGTGCAGCCAAAGGGCTTGGAATATTTTTGGATCTCGCTGGGACAGGGGGAACCAAGGGCCCAGACAAGCAAAATGCATTTACAACTCATTTGACAGCCTTGCATTGCTCAATTGCAGAGTAATTTACTCCTAAGATTCCTGATGAAATCCCCTGAGGGGAGGGCCAGGCCAGACCCTCCCATGACACACAACCCCCACAAGTACCATCTGCTGCAGGCAAGGAGACACACAGGGGCTTCTGTGATTCCTGAGTTGCCCTTTGCAGCTCCTAGAAAACCTGTGGGGTTCTGCAGCAGCAAACAGACACACCAGCTGAGCAAAGGGAGTGACCTGAGCAAGGGCCCTCATAGAATCATGGAATGGTTTGGGTTGGAAGAGACCTTAAAGCCCATCACATTCCACCCCCTGCCATGGGCAGGGACACCTTCCACCAGCCCAGGTTGCTCCAAGCCACGTCCAACCTGGCCTTGGACACTTCCA
>JAWWES010000011.1:21099447-21111405 GCA_035583135.1 Lophotriccus pileatus | reverse complement strand
CTGAGGCCGTTCCCTCTCCTCCTGTCCCTGTTCCCTGGAGCAGAGCCCAACCCCCCCCCGGGTCCCCCCTCCTGCCAGGGAGTTGCAGAGCCAGAAGGTCCCCCCTGAGCCTCTTTTCTCCAGGCTGAGCCCCCTCAGCTGCTCGTCATCAGACTTGTGCTCTAAGAATTCCTTGGGCAGTGATTTTTAACGTACAAGGAACAGGACTGTATCTGATAAGCTCAGTTAGAACAAGGAGCAGAACAACAGTGTCCAGTCTGCGGGGCCATGAACCACTCGGGGGGGCCACTGGCACAACTGGAAAGAGGAGAAGTCATCCCCAGAGACCACAGAATACGCTGAGGTGGAAGGGACCCACAAGGACCATCAAGTCCAACACTTAACCCTGCACAGGCCCAGCCCCAAGAGTCACACCCTGTTCCTGAGAGATGGTCCCAGCCCAAGTGACCACACACCTTACGAGCGCGGCATCAGCACGAGGGCAGTTTGTTCCGTCCCAGGAAGTCCTGCTGTTTCTTGGAAGCAGCATTCCTGCTGCTCTCAGGTACAGCTTTCTGGCTGAGAGCCTTTGGAAGCCGCAGCCCAAAAGCCAGGGCTCCAGTCTCGTGCGCAGTCCGACGTTGGCACCACAGGGAGATTGGGGAGCAGCCAACACATCCCAGGCACCGAGGAGTCAGGCACGCACCCTCCGGATCCCCCGGGGCACAACAGCTCCCTCAGACACCCAAACCCGGCTCTGACGTACGAGAGAAGTGTTTTCCCCAAGTGCTGAGCAGGGCTGGGACTCGCAGCTATTCCAAGAACAGCCTTTGTTATATCCCAGCTGTGCCAGAAGAAAGCTGGGAACAGTCTCTGCAGACAGGGCCGAGATCCCCCTCAGTAAAATAACATCAGAGAAGGAAAGGGGACTGACCTGAAGTCGCCTGAAGCTTCACCTGCCCTCCAAGATCAACAGCTATGAGCAGCTGGGATTTCTGCTGGATACACTGGCACTGAAAGCACTTTCCATGGAGATAGCCCTGATTCCCACACAAGCTGCTACCATCACAAAGGCTCCAAGTGGCATTTTCTAGACCAGCTGGACCACTAACTCAGCTGCCAGCACCATCCTGCCTGGAGAAAGGACAAACGGGGATGAAAATCATTTCACTAGAGAATTTGTCAATAGGTTTTCATCATCCCAGTGTGGTGTTCTAACAAATCAAGGCCAGTTGTCTCCTCAGTCCTGTAATAGCCTTTGTTTAGGAGGCAAAATCTGGTAGTTAATCTACAATGGCAGCATGTGGAAGGGTCCCTTGGGGATGCAGCACAGGTTTCCAACTCCCACGGGTCCCAAAGAAGGTGACAGCAACTCCCTCTCACGTGTTTCCCTGTGCTGTCACTGACCAGGTTGGAAAAGCCCTCCAAGACCATCGAGTCCAACCACTCCCCCAGCACTGCCAAGGCCACCACAAGTCTCCAAGTGCCACATCCACATGCCTTTAAATCCCTCCAGCCTTGAGGACTCCACCACTTTTCCTGGGCAGCCTATTCCGATCCTTGACCACCCTTTTGGTGAACAAACTTTTCCTGGTTTCAAACCTAAACCTGCCCTGGCCTTGCTCTTATAAATCCTTCAGCAAGGCAGCCTCAGCCATTTCTTTCTCTGTGTAAAATTTAAAATACACACAGAGTTTTCACACAACCTTGCCCCTAGTGACTGCTGCTTCTCAAGAGCTCAAATACTGCAACCCCAGGAACAGTTTGTCCTCCATCACCTGCTGGCCCTTTGCTTTTTTTTTTTTCCTTAAACTGCTCATTTCCAGACGGTTCCTCTTTCAAGATTAAATACTTAGGAAGTTCGTGGGATTCTTTTGTTTGCTTTGGGTTTTGGTTGTTTTATTTTCCTGGTTTCTTCCCCCCCTTTGCTCCTTTTTTTTTCCTGCCCAGCAGGACTGCAGATCCAAGCCCAGTTTGGTCAGTGGAGAGCTGCTCTGTGCCAGTAAGCACACACATGGTCCTGTGCATCAGCCAGGACCAAGCCTGGGTTCCTTCTGAGGGGTGTCCTGTCCAGCTGCTCCCTGAAACAGCTGATTATAAATCAAAAAGAGAAGCTCCAAACATGGAGGAGAAGCTCCAAACCTGAGGCCTCTTGTCAGGCCAACCTACCTGCTCTCACCTGGTATCTATCTCCCTGCTCAATACCATCCTCTCCTCATGCCCATGGTTATCAATATCCTGGAGAACAGACCCTCTCTGGCTTCCTTGTAGCCCCTTCAAGATCCTGGAAGGTGCTCTGAGACCTCCACACAACCTACTCTTCTCCAGGCTGAGCAGCCCCAACTCTCTCAGCCTGTTTCCATAGGGAAGGTTTAACCAGAGCTGTATCTACCTCTGTGTTTCTCCTGGCTCAAAAACAGCGCTTGAAGGGCAGTTTTATCTAAAGTCCCACTAGCTCTGGTCCATTTGGATAGAGAGGAAGAATTGGGGGCCAGCTGGATTCTGTGAGGGCAAGGGGCTTGAAGAACCAAGACATGCTCCCAGCAGCACTGGCCCAAGGCTGCCTGGCCAGAGGTGGGACACAGAGGGCCTGGGCAGGGGGCTGAGCACTCCCAGGGCCTGGTGAGCTTGGAAACAGCTTTTAAATACCGGCTGCAGCACTGGGTTTGCTTCTTGGGCACACCCAAAGGAGACTGTCATCCAAGCTTTGCAGCAGGAACACACTCAGCTTCCAGCCTTCTCCAAGTCTATTCCAGATGCTGAAGCATCACAGACATATTGGAGCCACCTCCCCCAACCTTCACACTTAGAGCAGTTGGCTTTTGTAGGGCGAGCAAGCCTGGGACCTGCACAGAACTGGGTCTTAAATACCATTAAAATAGTGAAAATGCTTGCTTTGAGGGTGTTGGACAGCTCCAAGAGCTGACGCCTCTGCTCCGAGTCTCCCACATCAGGACAGAGATCCCAGGCATCTTCACTGTCATCTCCAGGGTGATATGAGCAAAACCACACAGATCCTTCCCTTACCAACTAGTCTCAGCAAGGTGACTTCATCTCCCCAGCCCAAGTTCTCAGCTAGGGGATCACTTGCAGCCAGGGGGGTTGGCTGCTTGCTTCATGTTTTGACTCTACAGGGATACAAGGAAAGGGTTCTTGGATCCTGGCAGGTTTCTCCCAGAGCTGACCCTGCTCATCAGGTCCAAAGCTATGGGCCTGGAACACAACAGAAGGAGCTAAAACTTCCTAAGCTAAAAAAAACCCCTGGAATATAGTAAACTAAAGTCATCTTGTTTGAGAAACCAAGGTGGAAGTTGAGACTATGGATGAGCCTGAACTGCAGAAGGGGCTGGGGGGCAGGAGGGATGGAGAGGAGGGGATAGGGTTCGTGCATCCAGCCTCTCCCACTCTAGGAATGCACAGAAGCCAGCTGATGAATCAGAAACACACTTGGAGGAGTTGTTTTGTTTAACTCTGCCTAATTCTTGGGTTTCTTAGTGGACAAACGTTCTCACTGGAAGCTTTTGCAAAGCCACCACATCTGGCTGCAGTACACCAAGATAAGTCATTGTGAGAACATGCCAAGGTCTGCCGAGTCCTGAGCCAACATCAGCCCCAATCAGGCCAATAAATGACCCAGACCCCCCACCAAATCTTACAATCAAACAACCTTGCTTCCTGCTACAGAGCTGCTGCACAGCAGCACAGCCTCTTCTCAGCAGCACCTGGATATTGCTCCAAAGCTCGAGGTCAGGACAGGCTCAGGAATTCCCTACAGGAATGAGAAGAGCCACCAGGAACAAAGCATGTTCCCTTCCCCCTCCAAAATCCTCCCTCCCTGCAATGCCATTGCCATCTGATGTCTGCAAGGTGCACCTCAGAGCAATGACAGCTTCTCATCACCTGGGAGGGAGCAGCAATTACCAGGAGCATCACCGCGTGGGGCACATGGATGGCTGTAGGAATGTCCTTACCTGATGGAAGGACCTGGATGTGCCAGGGCGTGAGCTCCTGACTCCCGCAGCAGAGCAGCTCTGCAGATTCCAGCTGCCAGGCTGGCTCCTCACCGGGCACTCCATGGTGCTGGTGGAGCTATTTGGATGCCCCACACCACTTCTCAGAGCTGTTTTTATTTTAAATAGGTTTAATTTCTTCCAGTGGCTTCTCACTGAAATTCCCGTGCTGAGATCAAAGGTAATGGCTGAATTCACCTGGCATCCTGGGATAACAATCTGCCAGCACCACCAGGAGTTCACCTGACAGACAGGATTTCTTGAACACTCAAAATCTGTGGCTCAGAGATCATCTGGACTACAGGCCACACATTGCGCTGAAAAAACACACCTGGTGTGAGGCACAAACACACCAAGGGCTGTTTCCCAAGGGCTGTGTGAACACCCTTCACGTGCCAGGTGAGGGCTTTAACAGTGGCACTTGGACTGATGTGCAGAGTGTGTATCTGATGTTTTCCAAGAGAAATACTTGGGAGCCGGCACCATGGAGCTTTGGGACTGACCTGCAGAAGTTGGATAGATCCCCCTGGCCCCAAGAGCACAGATCTACCTGCGAGGAGCGTACGCACCCAGCGTGAGCTTGGTACACTCCTACCACTCCTGTCACAGAGGACTACTGCTCCTCATTTTTTTTTTTTATCTTCCTTTTCTTCCAAATGATTCATATCCATCAGCTACCACAAAAATGTTAAACCTCAATGCCCTCACAGGAATTCCACTGTTTTGGCAGTACTTCCAACTCGCTTCTGAAAAGCACACGCTGACCTTGCCACGCACATAGTTTAGAGCACAACACACACGTGTCTTTCCAGGCAAAATAGCTGAAGGCCTTCTCAGATCCCAGCACAAAGGTTGTTGAACCCTCTGGGATGGGCTGATAATTCCGAGGGCCAAACTTCAGGGGAAAAAAATAACTCAACAAAACAAGGTCACCTGCAGAGGAAATTAATGGAATCATCTTCATTCACACCTCCTTTTGCCACGTCACCCTTCGCTGAAAACCTGGTGACAGTTACAGCAGGAAGCAAAGGACAACCTGAACCTGAGACTGGCCAAGACAAGCACTTTGATCCTCCAAGGTGTCCCTTGAGTTCCACAGAAATACCCTGGGGCAGCCATTCTCAGAGGGCTGCTTTCCACCTGCCCTTCATATCCCTGATTTAGCACCTCCACAGCTCTCAACCCATCACTGATGAACCACTGTTGGCTCTCAGCTTTCTCCTCTTTGCATGATGTGATCCTCCTCTCCACTTCAGAGCCCTTCTCCCTCTGAAGTCTTCCCAACAACTGTGACCTCTGCCCTCAAAGGGAATCCCATCCCACCCTGCGCTTCAGGGGTCTTCCCAGATAAGCTGAATGCTCAACACCTCTTGCCTTTTACCTTTTTTTTGCCTAGTTTTTACCTCTGGCATCACCCTCCAGAGGAAAAAATCATGGAAACGACAGTCTTCCCCATTTCTTCTTTCCTGTAACCACAGCTTTCTGTTCTTTCATCTCCCTGACTCACCTACCAGCCACGCTCCACCCAGCTCTCCCCACTGAGACTTTTCTGTGTACTTTAAGACTGGAAGTCACTGATGATGTTCTCCTTCCAGGAAGTCTGCCTTTCCAATCTTCTACACCCAAGCAACCTGCTCCTCAAGAGCTTCCCTAGAAGGCCATGGAGCTAAGACACAGCACATGCAGCACTTCAGACAAACACCAGCGGGAAAGCTATTTGCAATCTTAGGTACAATAAATTCCTGCAAGGAATCTACTTGGAGTAGCTCTGCTATCAGCAGAATGCCTACCACAGAATCACGGAATCATTAAAGGTTGGGAAAGACCTCCAAGATCATCAAGTCCAACCTTTGAACAAACACCACTAAAATAGAGCACTAACAGCCACATCTACTCGTTTATTCGACACTTCTAGGGGTGATGACTCTACCACTGCCCTGGGCAGCCTAATACCTGCAGGGGAAGCCTGTTCGAAGGAAAGTAAAATTTCCAAAATGAGTAGCTGTATCTGCACCTCAACCCACACTAAAGTACTTCCCGGTCTCTGCTGGTGGGAGCAGATGAGGAGCAGCCGAGGGAAGGGAGAGCTGACGCAGTTTCCCGTTCCCACACTCGTGCCGACCGAGCAGAGCAGGTTCAGGTGCAGCACATCCCTAAATCTCCCCCAGACCACAGTGGTCAGGTGTCACTTCTGACACCTGTGGGATGTGAGCAGATCTTGCCAGATACACCCCTTGGATGCAGGTGACTCCACCTCGCAGAGCACTTACAATGGGTGTATCGTCTTCAGCCCGGGCTGTTTGCCAACCCCATGTAACTCTCAGAGCAGCAGATCCGACCTGGATGCCAGTAACTCTCCCACTGGCAGCTTCAACAACCACGTCACTGTCAACAAAGTCCTGCCACTGGGCAGTTCCTCGGCTCAGAAAGGGAAGAGACCACAGACACCTACTCAGCCAAAGCCCTGCTGTTTCCCCACAACTCTAAACCAAACAAAACCAGTTTTAGATCAGTCAGGCAAGCACAGCCCATCACAACGTGCCCAAACCTGATCCAGCAGGAAAATTTCCTTTCAGGATAAAGCAAGACTTGGTTGACTGGCCACAGGCAACTGACACTGAATCACAGATGGGAAAGCTGCGGTGTCTTGAGGGACAAAGAGCACCCAAAGCTCTGTCCCATGTGACACTGATTAGGGAGGATTAATTGTCTTCTGCAGGTTCAGAACTCCGGAAAGAAGAAAAGCTGCACATCTGTGTGACACAGGCAAATCCAGCTGCTCCCACTGGCACACCAGCCTCCTGGAACACTCTGATGGCTCTGGAGCCTGTCAGGGCAATGCTCCCACCGCTGCAGTTGCACAAACACTCGAAGCTGTGGGTGCTCAACTCTGCAGAGGGGGAGAGACAAAAGGCAATTCTCTGTGTCCCACATTGTGCTGAAGTACAACCTGCCTTGTGGTGCCACCAGGTAGAGGATGGAACCTACAGCTGACCAGGAGAGCTGGGAGCTGCTCTGCAAATAACTCTGTTATATGTAGGTTATGAAAGCTACTGAGGCTGAACATAGCACACATTTTCCTGTAAAACCATGTTCAGTCCTCTTCAGCAGTGTTCAACTCCAAACAAGCTGGGGTGGAACCCTTCCTTGGGTTAAGGAAGGCAGAAGGACAATAACTGAGGTCCCAGTTCCACAGGGAGGGAGACAGGTAATCCACCTTCCCTTCCTGCCAACTCCAGCCCAACCACCACCACATTCCACACACGGGGCAAGGTGAGGGACCAAGCTTTCACGTTAGGTGTAGTAGAAAAACATTCTTTACTCTGCAAGTTGTCTTTACAAATATATATTTATATATTTAAGGCCATTTCAGGCTATAAAAGCCCATTAAAAAAAAACAACCAGTACCTTTTTGACCAAGAGAAACTGCGAGGCAGAAGTCTGAGGGGACAGACTCCCACCCAAGGGCTGCTCTGGCGCTTCTCTGAAGGCCTTTAGTTAGCACACAAAACCATCTCCAAAATCCTGTGATCTGAAAGGAGGAGGCACCATTCTTACCCCACCTTCCCCACTCTCTGTATGAGGTAAACTGGAATCACTGTTACATCATCGCTTTAAAAAGGAGATGTTGTATCCTGAAGACCAGCTTTTCCAAGGAACATTTGTGAATGGGTTAAAAAGGTTTAAGATGCCGCGTGTGGATCCAACCACAATGTGCTGTTGTCTCAAAATAGAAGAAATTGATACTAAAAAGCTACTCCAGATACATACAAGTACAAACACTAGAGCTGGTCAGAAAGATTCAGTTTCAACTTCTTTTTTTTTTGTTTTTTTAAAAAGCAGGGAAAATTTTCTGCAGTGTGGCTTTCATTTCCCCTCTCCTCACTTTTCTACCAGTCCCATAAACCCTTCTGAAAAAAAATCGTGTTGTCTGCTGTCAAGAGTGCAAAGTCCATCCAAATCTCGTGTTTCACTTCACTAGCACTACACTTTACAAATCCTGATGGCAAACCAAATGTAACTCGATTTAACTTAGCAAAAGTGATACCTAGAAAATATTCAACACCAAGAGGTCTTACAAAAAAAACAAACTTGAGACTACTAAGGCAATCTAAGGCACAGTGTTTCGGAAGAAGTGCTTTCTCCCTTTGGTGTTGCTTTATACACATCACGTGTGCGAGTCCGAGGGATGCATGGAGCTGCAGATGGATGCCATGCCTTCTCCCAAGCAGGGAATTCCATCTTCTGCTGCAGTTTCAGACGTAGGCTCCCAATGCTGCGTGAAATTCAGTTAGACATTGCACCAGCTGCTGAAACTTGGGTCTTTCTTCGGGATCTAGGGCCCAACAGCAGGCCATCACTGCAAACCTGCAAGACAGAGGCACGTGGAGACAGAAGAACGTCAGCCAGGTGACCACAGCCCCAACCAGAAGGGGAAAAACAGCCTTTGCCACTGGGAAACCTGCTGATCAATCAGAGAGAGACCAGGATCTTATAGTACGTGATGCTGAACAGCTCCTTCAGAGGACAGACACCTGGAATGATCAACACATGGGCTAGACTAGAGGTGCTGGCTTGATTTAGGATAGAAGCCTGAGGCAATCCAGGAGGGAGCAATATATGGTCACTAGAAATTGCTCAACTACTTAAAAGCATAGAATTATGGAATGCTTTGGGTTGAAACCCAAACCAAATCCAGGTTGTCAGGTTGGAATCTAACCTGGCCTTGCACGCTTCCAGGGATGGGGCAGCCACAGCTTCTCTGGGCAACCTGTGCCAGGGCCCCCCCACCCTCACAAGGAAGGATTTCTTCCCAACATCCCTCCTAACCCTGCCCCTGTCAGTTTGAAGCCATTGCCCCTTGTCCTGTCCCTGCAGGCCCTTGTCCCCAGTCCCTCTCCAGCTCTCCTGGAGCTTCTTTAGGCACTGGAAGGGGCTCTCAGGTCTCCCTGGAGCCTTCTCTCCTCCAGGTGAACCCTCCCAGCTGTCCAGGCCTGTCTCCAGAGCAGCAATTGGAGCACCTCTGTGGCCTCCTCTGTACTCACTGCAGCAGCTCCATGGCCACCTTCTGCTGGAGACCCCCGAGCCAGAAGCAGCAGCGCACACAAGGAGCACCTACCCCAGCATTTGTCTGACAGGCAGAACAAAAGGGCAGGGGAGGGAGGCAAACCCAGGCCCTCCTCTGACAAGCCTGGCTTAACACACAGGTTAGAAAGCAGGCATTTCCCACTCTCCCCACAAACATGCACTTACAGCTCATCAGGGCAGTTGATGGGCTGAGCTATTCGATAGCCGTCCTTGAGATACGCGCCCATCTCGAAGGGGTCGATGTCCACGTACGGGGTCTGGCCCAGGGTCATCAGCTCCCACAGCGTCACTCCGAAGGCCCACTGCAAAGGAACAGTGCAGGGGTCAACAAACCAGGCTGAACCTTGGCAGCTTCTCCAGGCACTGCACAGAACCAGTCATAAATAAGAGCAGGCACAGTAAGAAAGCTTTATGTAAATTCCATATATAACTACACAGCAACACGTTGTCTAATTAGGAATCCCAGAACTGGTGTTAAGTTGCCCAGAGAAGCTGTGGATTCCCCCCCTGGAAGAGTTCGAGGACAGGTTGAATAAGGCTTGGAGTAATCTGGGATAGTGAAAACTGTCCCTCCCATGGGTGGTGGAAGTGCATGAGCTTTAAGGTCCTTTCCAGCCCAAACCATTACACGATTCTATGATGTCAAACTAAAGTCAAAATCTTAGTGCACTAAGATATCAGTGCTAAAAATCATGCGTTTACTGAATTTTTTAACCTGACTTTTCAGAACATTTAAATCTAAAGAACACCGAACACTGAACCACTGTTTAATAAAAACTGGTATTTTTTTCTACATTTTACTTCTTCAAAATGCCTCAATAAATCATCTAAAGAGGTCTGTGAAATATCAGGGCTCAAAAAGGCAGACTGAATGAGACCATCATTCTTTTGAATCCAAGTCATCTGTATATTTGGAGGGTATGCTCAGAATTAGGACTCAGGAGAATAAAATAAAGATTTCATCCCAGTAAACCTGACAGCTGGATCAGCATTCAACACATCCAGCCGACAGTCCTTGCCAGGAGGGGCTTAAAAGGATGAAAAAATCCATCAATCAGTCCACACACGCAGAGTACATGGAAAATGATTTATAAGCTGGTATCCAGAGACCCAGGAGACCAGAGATGGAGCTGATACTGCACACTGATGACTCACTGCTCAAGTTACACGTGCTGCAAGCATCATGATTTATTAAAAAAGGGCAGAATTCTGCAAGGCTCACAAGATTCTTGTTTTAATCAAGAGAAATCCCACCACCCCCCTTGGTCAGCTTAAAATAAAGCCTTAAGAAAGGGATGTTTTCAGCTGAGAAGGTCAGGGAATGGCAGAGGCACAGACACAGCTCTGAACAGCCACCAAAGGAAACAAAACCCCTTTTAGAAGTTAAGAAGTGAGGGACAAGTGGTGGTCATGGAGGTGGGATGAAGTGTGAGTCAAGCAAAACCACCCTGAGAATACCCCTATTGTAACTCTGTAAGGAACTGCCTAAAAATGGCACGAGGAGACACAGAGTTCCCTGTCCAGCAGTGGGAAAGCCATGGAATCACAGTTCAGCAGGAATGGTGGTTTGTTTTCCTATGCCCTGGCTGCCTGATAGAGCTGCTGGCTGGGGAGGAACACATTACTGGGAAGGTTTCAAGCCAGCAAAACTATTCTGGAATAAAGTCTTCCAAAAAGCAAGGTTGGAACATCTCGGCAGACACAGCCCACGCTGTTTGTACCACATTTCATCACCCATTACCACTTCACATGCAGGGGGATCACTGCATTTGTTCCTTGCAAGCAGACAAAAACATATGACATCAGACTGCTGTGAAGAGCATCCAGGTAGATGCAAAGCTGATATTTAGGGCAGATGGTATTTTCTAAACACACAGAAAAATTGCCTGCTTTTGAACTCTACAACTCTCAGATGGCCACGTCTTTGCAGTTAAAACTATGTAGTAGAAGGGGAGTGGCATTTATCCCTATGTAAGGGAAAAAGGAGTTGTGTTAAAATGGGAGGAACAGATGCTGAACTGCACTGTTTATGATACTGAGGTTCCTTCATCCTAATAGAATTCCACGTCTCACTGCCACCATTACATAAGCTTTTATTTCCAAGTCCAGTCTTCAAAAACAGGCCTTTTGTGTTCCAGAGTTGTAATAATAATAAAAAATAAATCAACATTAACTCGAGCCCATTTAGCACTCTAAAAACATGCTCTTACAGGCAACTCTGATTTCCTCTTCTCTCTCCAAGTTTGGTACAACACAAGCCCTGTACAAATTTTCCAATGAATACAGAAGTACCTGTGGAGAAGAGCTGGCACCTTCCCTTCCTTCCTCATTTTTCTTGTTGTTTACATGGTTTGAGCACAAATACAGAGACCACGAGGGGAAAAAAGTCAACCAGAACTTCTCAGAAGTTTTCCAAACCAGACCAAAGTGCTGCACCTGACAGAATGCACCCAAGGGTGCAGAGGAAGCAGATTAACGTCAGTGCAATGCTGCTCCTACCACTTTCTTTGAAAGGTCACTCAACCAGGGCAGATTCTTGTAAGTGGAATAAAAGGCACCCTCAGGAAAAGACAGGATCCAGGGAACTACAGGCCAGATAGTCTAACATCAGCTCCTGCTTATGTCTGGGAGCACGTTATCCTGGAAGTCACTTCTGTGCATATGAAGCATAAAGAAGTCTGGGAAGAGTCAGCACAGATTTATGAGGGCTGTGGATTTATTTTAAGCTGTGCCTGACTAGATCTGTGCTGAGCAGACAGTGTGTCAATGGACACAGGGTGAGCCAGGGATGTCCACTTTGACTTCCAGAGGGTGGTTGGCACTGCCCAGGCTCCCCAGGGCAGTGGGCACGGCCCCAAGGCTGCCAGAGCTCCAGGAGGGT
>JAWWES010000011.1:21052757-21091797 GCA_035583135.1 Lophotriccus pileatus | reverse complement strand
AGCCTGGAGAAAAGGAGGCTCAGGGGGGACCTTCTGGCTCTGCAACTCCCTGACAGGAGGGGGGAGTGGGGGGGGTCAGGCTCTGCTCCCAGGGAACAGGGACAGAAGAGGGAACGGCCTCAGGGTGTGCCAGGGGAGGCTCAGGTTGTATACTGGGGAATATTTCTTGATGGAAAGAGCTGCCCAACCCTGGCACAGACACCCAGGGCAGGGGTGGAATCCCCGTCCCTAGAGGGATTTAAAAGCCATGTGGATGTGGCACTTGGGGCCATGGGTGAGTGGTGGCCTTGGCAGTGCTGGAGGAGCAGTTGTACTCGATGGCCTTAGAGGGCTTTTCCAAACTAAACCACTCCATGATTCCCTTGTATCTGGTAACAAGTCTGTAGGGGGGATGGTATGCACAGGCTCTTGCAGTGCAGGAGACATTTAAGCCACAGCCAGCTGAAACCTCTGGTTTGCACTTCCAATACAGAGCCATGACAGGTTTGCTGCATGATTAATTTGAGATGCAGGAGAAAGACTGCAAAGGGCTTGGAAACAAGGAATTAAAACCAAGATAATGCGTTAAATGATACAGGCCTGAATGCTAAATCAGCCAACTATTCTAGAGGTCGAGCAGCAAAAAAAATGGAGAGGTAAAAGCAGATTGTGAGAGATCAGAGGAGCAAGTTACCAGCACAGAGCTCTAGGTGTAAATGCATTAATTAAAGGACTCAAAGACCTCAACCTCTTCAACCCAGCACATGACAAGGGAGGAAAGTGACTCCTGGGTGTGAGTTTAAGCTGATTAACTCACCTAAGCACTCTCTGGCCCTGTGCTTGCTGAACTGGTTTGCTTTTAATTATAAGAGCCACCAAATAATAATTTGAAGCTTTAAATCAGAGATTATTTAAGAGTGGATTTAACATCTACAGAATGAGTTGAGCTGGTTTGGACAATGCACCTATTCATCTCTTCACGGTAACTCTGTAAGGGATGACACTCTCCTGCCACTGCCTTTCCCTTTCCAGTACTCAGGGAGGTTTCCAAAAGGGCACTGTGATGTTCTGGTGTTTTCTTTCCGCCTTACAGTGGTTGAGCACCCAAAGGGACGATTGACTCCCAGTCAAGTATATACGGAAATCGAAATCTTATCTCATGAAACAGTCCCAGCATCCGTATTGTGTTTGCTTATCAATATTATTTCCTTGTTTTCTGCATGGAAAAAAGACTTACCCAACACCAACAAATTCAACAGACTCAGAACAAACAATAGCACTGCAAGCCTGAGACCAGTGCCAATTAAGTACCACCACACAATACAACTGTTGCTGGTTTGTACTCAATATAACTCAAAACATAAAGTAAATCACTTCTTTGAGTGATTCTTGTCAAAAGGGGGGAAAATACCACCAAAATACTGCTACTGCAACAGTCCCCATTGCAGTCAGACTTCCTATGAAGGACATTTTCATCAGTTACACAAGAAAAAGTTCATTTAACTTTTCATTTAACTGTGTCCCATTTAATAGACTATAACCACAGTTGAGCATTCAACAGGTCTTCCTAGATCAGGATGAAAGTGATTTTGGTAGTTTTGTTGTGAGGATCTGGTGAATCTGACCATCATGTACTGAAAACCCTTCAAATCAATCCAGGAAACCCACAGCATTTCTGGCTGATATGAGACATAGGAGTCCCAGAGCAATTCCAGTTCAGTGAGGTGTCTTTAGGAGGCCATTCTGAGATGAATCCTCCAGATTTCATCCTCCTGCCTGGGCCAAAGTATCATCCTGTACTAAAACCAGGCATCAGATCCCTGAGCAATC
The DNA here is from genome assembly GCA_035583135.1 of Lophotriccus pileatus. Taxonomy (NCBI): domain Eukaryota; kingdom Metazoa; phylum Chordata; class Aves; order Passeriformes; family Tyrannidae; genus Lophotriccus; species Lophotriccus pileatus. The sequence continues at coordinate 21,089,988 of JAWWES010000011.1, read as the reverse complement.
CCTGTAAGCACACACATGCATGTGGTCACTGTCTTCTCAGAGCTGTCTGTGCAGCCACACCAGCGAGAGCTGGGCAAGGATCCCGTCAGGCACACGGAATGCCCACGGGCTCGGCGGCTCCCTTTGTCCGCACCGGATCCATGAAGTCATTTGATATGAGCACAGCCACACATGCAGCTGGAGAGAGGGGAACAGGGAGAAAGCCTCCCACAGAGCAGGAACCTCTGGAATTACAACAGCTACTTGAAGACACAGCTGAGGTCAGAGGCTCCTACGCATTAAATTTGGGCACCAGGAAAACAGCCCTGAATTCAAGCTGAACGCTCCAGGGCAAGGCAACAAGGGCTTGATGCACAACTTCCTCAAAGCCCTGAAAAGAGCTGAAGTCTGACATATTACCATTATTTATGAGTAAGAATATGTCAGAGCTCAGCAATTCACGCAGCTGCAGCTGGATGACGATGAGGTGCAGCCAGGTTTTCACAAGGTGATCACACACCAACAGCTGAGTAAATGAAGAGCAGAGGCTTCAGATGAGTTAAAAGGAAGTTTTAACACCCAGTGGCAATTCTGGATGTTCAAATGGTCAATTAGGACCAAAAAGGTCCAATTTTCAGAAGGTGCTTAAAACCGAGACTATTTGAGATAGATATAAAATGCATTCCAGAGAGAAAGATGTTCTCAAAGCCCTGGTTTCACCCTTTCTGGGCCTGGTTTTACTCTTTTCCAAGGCCTAGAGCAAGAACAAGGCAGGATTTCAAGCAGCTTTGATAGAGCTGCAGGTTTATCTTATGATATCACAGTATTTGTATGCAGCCAGGCACAATGGGACTCTAGGCACTGCTATTTTCGGAGAAGAGGCTAATCCCTCTGTGCTGGGATGTGCTGGGGCCTTGCCTGGCTCACAGGGAGAAAGAACCTACTTGATTTTTACCAACTTCTCAACATCCAGCTGCAAAACTGCATTTTTAAATCTCTGTACACCACCATTCATCAATGACATGAATCACAAGGCAAAAAGATCTCAGGGAAGTTTTGTGATGATACTAAGACTGAAGGAATTTGGTCGCTCTGAGACCAGGAACTCATCAGCCACAGGGCACCAGGAAAAGAGTTACCGCACATCCCAAGGACTAGAGGGGAAAAGCAGCAATTACCTGGATACTGTGGTGGGTAACTGAATAGCTGGATGCTTTCAAGAGGAACTTTTTGAGTCAGACCTCGCAGAACCAACCCAAACCTTCCCCGGTGCAATTTGAGGATGTATCCTTTTGTCCTGTCACCTGTTACGTGGGAGAACAGACACCACCTCCCTACAACCCCCTTTCAGGCAGCATCGCAACTTTAAGACTTCAGTCAGTCACTGAAATCTGTTTCTTCAGACAGAAGACAAAGCAGAATCTTAAAATCCACGTAACCAAAACTGAATGAAGCCAACCTAGAGCCCTTTCACAGCAGATTCCTTCAGCACTCCCATCAGCAGCAGCTCTGCAAACACTACAGCCAGGAACTCCAAGGCTTCTGACAAATACATTTCCCAACAGCAAGATTTAAAAAGATGTTTTACCTGCAGCTTTTCACATCTCTGGACCGTTTGTAATGGCTTGTTCCCATGGGAACCTCCTTCTGTCTCATACTGAAAGCTTATACTCTCTGCCATCACAGCACTTGGACAGCCCATTTTCCACACAATTGCCTGTTCTCACAAGCTTCTATTACCCTTATTCTCTTTCAGCCTTGTGGGCTTTGCCCAATATCCTGTGACAAAGCCCTGGTGCTCTGGTTCTTGAAGGGTGACAGGCACAGAGGTCACAGAGTGTGCCCAGAGTGCAGGACTAGAACAGCTCCAGGTGATCAGTGTTCCCCATATCGACACATCCTTCTTAATTACTGCTGCTTCTGCACAGCAGCTCATTAGGTAAGACTACTCCCAAGGCAGAATTCAGCCCCAGCTCAAAGGAAACACGTGCCTGGGAACTGCTTTAACCCTTTTTGGAAGAAATTCAACCCTCCAAGACTATCCTGTGCTCACATCTGTTGGACAGGACATTTTTAGTGCTGCTACCAGGTATTTTCACAGCTTCCCTTCACTACAAGTATGTACTGCTAAAGAAATGCAAGCAGTCAGGGTCCAACCTGCTTTTGCACCAGCAGCAGGGAGAAGGACATACAGAAAAATATTTCTGCTTTAAAGTTTCCAGAGGCTCCAAGAGTCAGACAGGGACAAGGGACCAGTGGCACATCCCTGGCTTCCTGCCTGCCTCTGGAGTGAAGGAAAAAAATTTCCTGCTAAAATAGGGAATGTTGTTTTCTTTTCCCTCCATTACAAATGCTCACACAGTTCTACAAGGGCAGAGAAAAGCAGGGTTTGGGGATGGTCTCATTTCCCCGCACAACAGTAACACCAGAATCCAAGGAGCAGCAGCGAAGAGAAACAAGGAAAAGGGTCTTTGCTCAAGAATCCATTAAATGAACCCGTTAAACAATCCATCTGAATGAAGCCGAAAGTGTAAGTAAGCGCAAAGTGAAACTGGGGAAAAGAGACATGAGGGATGTCATGGTCCAAAGGGCAGCAGCAAATCAAACTGAAATTCAAGCAGTGATTTTAACTATATGTAAATCAAAGTGTACTGCATGTGATTACCTTTTAGCATATGGAGTAACAAATCTTTCAATTAATCAGTACAAATACTTCAGATATCAATCCCAAGAGCTGCTACTCAGTATTTTTTTTTTAAATATATATTGTATTATTTTAGGTCTCAGGATGTTTTCTTAAACAACTGGAATTGAATGACACGTGTCGTGTATTTTTAGACTGATATTCAGAAATTTGCTGCTTATTCCCAATTCTTTACATTCAGTTGTCTTCCCTCATGAAGACACTGAAGAATTTAGCTCAGATGAGCACTAGCTCTTTTCTTGATATTTTGTTTGTTTGTTTTACATACACTATATTCTACAGGAACAGGAGCCTGCGCTCTGATTTTGGGAGGTTGAACACTTTCTACAATTAATTTAAATGCTGTGCATTTAAGGCATGAACCTAAAACTTCAATATGTTTTCACAAAGCTGTGCTTTAAGAATGAACTGCCCAGAGCAGCAAATTCAATCAATTTAAAAATGATGCCTTGGGAACAACTGTGGATTCTCCAGACTGTGGTATTTCCTTCGTATGAACAAGAAACCCTCCAACTGGGTTAACACAAAGCTGCTTGAACACTTAAGTCCCCTAAATGGTCCTGTTGCTTTCCCTGCTCTGCACAGCCTGAATTCTCAGGATCTCTATCCCTACACCTCCTCATTGCAGGAAGATGTTCTAAAGAGTCACCAGAATCCCAGAATCCCAAAATGGTTTGGGTTGGAAAGGACTGTTGGAAAGCTCATCTCGTTCCAACCCCTGCCATGGGCAGAGACACCTTCCACTGGACCAGGTTGCTCCAACCTGGCCTTTGACACTCCCAGGGATGGGGCATCTCCTCTTAACTAGATTAGCAATGGATAAAAAAAATCTAAAGTATAATGTCAGAGGTAGCCAAGAACACTGAAAGAGTCGTAAAGCACTTTTCATGACCTCAGACGGCAAAACACAGAGCTTTGTTCAAGTTGTTAAAACCAAGTTTCAAGAGCTGACCTCTGTCACACACTGACTTTGTTTCTAGTGCTTTCCATGGGTGGTTTGTTTTCAAACACTCCTTCCTCGTACATCAGAAGAATGTTAAGTGGTTAGAACACGAAATGGGAGCAGCCAGGTTATCTTGAACAGCACGATGGGTTGTTTTTACCAAAAGTGTACCTTGGCCAGAAGGTCCTGAGTGAGTCAGGGCTCTGCAGAGCTCACCCTCACTGTGTATGTTCCTGGAATAACACAATTCCATTTGTTCTACACAGAATTTTCTACTTCACAGGAAAAGCACCATTAAACAATGTGTTCTTTAAATCCAAGGTGTGTTTTTTTCCCCTCTGAATTTAAGAGACTCCCAAGAAAGGCAGAGGAGATCTCTTAAATCACTGGCAAGAGACGCAATGCCAGCTTGGAGGAATGTGCCAATCGAGACACTTTCCAAACTTAAGAGGGATTGGAAACCTCCTGCTGGAAAGGGAAGCATTCCAGGCTCGTAACACAATTCTTCTGTAGAACAAGAAACACAACAAGGGAAGCAAATGCCAGTTAAATCTCTCATCTTCTAACAAAGAACTTATTCAAGTTGTGTTGATCCATGGATTCCAAAACCCAAAATACAGTAGATAACGTATCCGTGTTCTTACTGGCAATGAGACTCACATCCTTAATCTTCATGGATGTCTATTTAAAGAAAGGAATACGGAACATTTTCCACAGAAAAGTCTAAAGATGATAGTAATTAATACTTTTACAGTGAGGACTAGCAAATGAACACAGTGAAGCTGTAAACTGCAAACAGAACAGAACAACTGGGTGGCCAACATGAAGGATCTGAGGAAGCAGGAACAAGTGACACCTTTTCCCCAGATCTTGGGATCTCTGTATTCCCAAACTTATTAGAGCTTCCGAAGAGCTACCTCTAATTCTGCCAAATGATATCCACTTTCCTTTTAAGCTCCCCTTGTCACAGAGCCCTGCCCATAACGGAAGGCTCAGGCATCCAGACACACTCAGAAGTGTTAAGATGATACAGGATTAAAAAAAAAAAAATTATAATCTAATGTATTTCATGAACATGCAGACAGAAACGTTGTCACTACCAGGACATGTTACAACTTTCTCCCTGGAGTGAACCAGAACTAGAGGTGGAAGAAAAAACTCTCCTAATGGTTCTGGAATGAAACTCAGGGATGAATCCTCCTTCAGCCTGTGTCTTTATAAAAGACATGTCTTCATAAAAGAGGTGGTGTTGCAGCTGCAAGAGAAGTGTCTCCAACTTCTCAGTCCTATCAACTTATGAGCTACAGAACAAGTAATCGTTGAATTGGTTGAAAACAACTCCAATATCTTATGGAATGATCCAAATGAAAGTCCCAAATTCTGTGGTGGAGGAGAAACCATTCATGCCAAACGAGCACACTCCAGTCTGTTCTCCCCCTGCACTGATGGTGCCTCATGAGACTCAAAATTGCTCTCTGAGAGTCTGACCTAATAGGTCAATCCCAGCTTGGGAAACCAGGGAATACACTATATTCCTGGAAACCCTCTGGATAGGCTCCTCCACTTCAAGAGCCTCTCAGGACACTTGGCAGGTCTAGGCTCCCTCAGTTTTTATGTATTACTGGTTCCTTTAAAACGTCACTTCAAGAAGGGGAACAAGCACTAAGTTCAGAGAAATCAAGGTTTCACCGAGCATTCTTCCAGTTTACAGCAATGCTCAACATCTTCCTGGAGGGCTGGAAAGCATCAGAAAAGGAAAGTGGGAAGGGCTGCCACAGCTACTGCCATAACCCACCAACTCTATGTGATTTTTGATCCTTTGGGGAAAAGAGTCAACCCCAGGGAGAGATAAAAGATAGGGAAGAGGCAAGCTGACAAGGCTGCAAACCCTCCCCTCAGAGCAGGAAATACAGATTAACTACAGCCTGATGAGCACAAGGGCCACAACAGTCACCTTCCCTGAGACAGGAAACGGGAAAACTGACAGCACATTCCCCTCTGTCCATATTATTGGAAATAAACCCTCTTGAAAGTTATTCATGCTATAAGAGACTGCTAGCTGAAGGAGGGACATATGAAGAGTTTCCAGAATTCATTCACAGCAAGCAGCAATCAGAAACCATTCCTGAAATGGCACAACCCTTCCCTGACACCTTCCCTAGAGAGCAGAGCTCTTCTCCCAGGGAGACCTTTCTGTGGCCTTTCAATACTAAAAGGTGGGTTATAAAACAGACAGAGACTTTTGATCATGGCCTGCAGTGATAGGACGAGGACAACAGCTTTAGTCTGGAAAAGGGTAGATTTACACTGGACATAGAGAAGTAAATTTTATTTGTTTATTCTTCACTGTGAGGTCAGACCCTGGCACAAGTTGTCCAGAGAAGCTGTGGCTGCCCCAGCCCTTGAAGTGTCCAAGGCCAGGTTGAATGGGGCTTGGAGCAACCTGGGCTAGTGGAAGGTGTCCCTGCCCATGGCAAGGTGTGGAATGGGATGATCTGTTAAGGTCCCTTCCAACCCAAACTGATCTATGATTCTATGATTTCACTGGCAATTCCAGGTTTAAAGCCGTAACAACTCCCTTAATGTCAGAACAGCCAAAACAATAGCTTCAGTTTCTCAAGCTCTGATCCCAGTGAAAGACGTTTTTCCTCTCTAGAAGATTGTTTTTCCTCACAGAACCTTCTGAAAGAACTTCAGCTCACAGTTCAGACTTTCCAAAGATCTGAAACACCCCCAACCCCCGCTCCATTGCTTTCTGACATTTGGAGCACCAAATAGGCTTCCTTTGATCCCTTTCAGATCGAAACAAGACAGCTCTGGAGCAGCTCGTACTTTTGGGAAGGGATAATTTAACTCCACAGACAAAGCTTTCTTCCTTGTCTCTTTTCCATGACCCTAAGGCTCCTTTCTTGCCTTCAGCAAAGAGATACTTAAGTCAGTTTAATCGTTTTCATATCCATCACACTTTTATGGTCCTGCCCTTGCTCTGCCTGTGCCAGAACAGCAGTATGTGTGTGGCCATAGGACGAATGAGATCAAGGAAAAACTCCTTTTACAAGAGAGTAGGGCTTTTTTTCCCCAAACAGATCAGATTCCTAACTTGTTACATGTCCCAGCTGCGCACACACACATCACAGCCAGGGTAGGAAAACAAAGCTGCCCAATATTAGCACTGCAACTGAGCTGCTGAGAGGAGAGGGGATGGTTACAGTTATTTTCCCTGCTGCCCAAACTAGGCAAGTGTCACCAAAATCTGCTCTGAACTTTTTCCACACGGATCCTTTCCAAAGCTGGGAAATTCTCTGCAGACTGATCCTGTGAATGCCATCACTCTCTTAAGACCATGCTCCAGTTCACCACAGCCAGCAAATCCTTCCCTGCACAGGCAAGGGCAAGAGGAATCAGGATTAACTGTGCTACAGATTCAAGGGAGAAAGAAGTATGGATTTAGGAGTGGACTGGAAGCTCCATTTTGGGATAGCAATTCCATAAGTGGTGATGGAAGGCAGCCAAATTAAGATCTCTTCTGACAAATCTTGTCGTGCCGTTTATTGCAATGCTATAAAAAGCACCTCACGTGCCATGGGCCAAGTATTTTGGAAATTATATTAAATAAGAGCAAAATGACAGTCAGAAGGCTTTGGCAGGAGGGAGAACAGAAGGCAGCAGACGAAAAGGCTCCAGGGAGGCCTTAGAGCTCCTTCCAACCCCTTAAGTGGCTCCAAGAGAGAGGGGGAGGTACTTGGGACAAGGGATGGAGGGACAGGACAAGGGGGAATGGCTTCGCACTGCCACAGGGCAGGGTTAGAGGGGATACTGGGAAGAAATTCTTACCCATGAAGGTGGGGAGGCCCTGGCACAGGTCGTCCAGAGAAGCTGGGGCTGCCCCTGCATCCCTGGAAGTGTCCAAGACCAGGCTGGACAGGGCTTGGAGCAACCTGGGCTGGTAGAAGGTGTCCCTGCCCATGGCAGGGGGTGGAATGAGACGAGGTTTAAGGCCCCTCCCAACCCAACCATTCTGAGATTCCCTGATTCATTTTGTGATTCTATGACACGCAAGAGAAAAGAGCATCACAAAACTGTGCAAGAAACAGACCAAGAAAAGTTGCTTTCTTTAATCAACATATTAAAGATGGCAGAGAATAAATAGGTAACAGAAAGATGCGACAGCAACAAAATTCAGCAGCTTCACCATTTCCCACCTTCTTTAAAATCAGGATCTTTAAAAAATTAATAGCAAGGCAAAAAAAATGTAAAAAGTTGAGATTCTTATAGAAGACTAATTTTTTTTTAAGAATTAAAGAAGCTGTAAAATGAGAAACCAAAAGACAATAATGCACCCAACTGATATGATAAAAATTAGTGGTGAAACAACCACTGTACTGGGAATTCAGCTATCAGACTACTACAATAGATACATGTAAAGTAGGGATATATGTAGGATACATGTAATATATACACAGGTTATATATAATATGGTCTTCATCTCTACTTACCTAGTTTCTTAAGTCTACCTGTCACCATTTCAATCCCTCCAACCAGATATTTCTTGGACACAGATGCTCTATTTGTATCAGTTCAGATCTAAATGCTAATTCTCACACTTCACTAGCAAAGCTTAAGGAAGGCAGAGCCCATGCCCTGCCCTGTGCACAGCCACACATTTATAAAAGGTTTTTTAAGATGTATTTCAGGTGGTTTTCAGCAATTTGCAGGGGACAAGGCAGGGGATGGAAAGAGCAATAACACGCTGGGGGAAAAAAAAAAAAAACAATCTGACTTTTACTTAGAACAATAATAAGTGAAAGTATTCCAGAGAAAATAACTGAAGGCAGTGGTGGAGAAGACATGCATTTTTCTTCCATATAAGATTGCTGTTCTCTCTGGCTGAAGGCAGCATCTAAACTGCTTTTGCTTTTTGAGCAGTAATCATTTGCATATTTTGGGGAGGGAGGGTTGTTATTAAGAGCCAGGTTTAGTACCCTCAGCCTGCACCACAATTCAAATACTTGCACACAAACCCAGTCCTTTTGCAAACATACCTTTAACAGTTTTGACAAAAACTTGTTTCTCTTTACTGGGGTCTTTCTCTTCTATTAGAATTCCATGGAAAATGCGCCCAAAGGTGCCTGGGAAGAGAACATACAATTAATATTAAGTGGTTAAAAATCACTGATAACATTAAGAGAGTATCTATTAAGAAAACACTACTTTAGGATGTATCACCCACAGCAGAAAGTGAGGAGCAATGGCAGTCAAAGTGTCTATAAATCCCATAAAATCACCAACATAGAACCCAGCCAGCTCTCCAGCATGAGGTGGATTCACAATTACAGGCAGTAAACGCTGAAGGTTTTAGATAACTAAAAATTTAGGGGGACAGGTACGAGAGTGAACTAATGACAGCAGCAGAATCCACTCAAATTAAGTATCCATACTGGTGGTGGGTTTATTTGCAGCAGTTCAGTCAACTCCCTGCACTGAGAACTCCAGCTCCTTTTCTCATCTAGCCACTCTGGAATTCTCAGCATTTCTCACAGAGAGGAAATTTTTTTGGAATGTTCTCAAGGAAGCAGTGGTTTCAGCCAGCACACACAGAGAACAGTTTGCAATAAATTGCATCACATTATTCCAATGTTTCACCTCAAGTGGAAGGTGCTGGGTTTGTTTAGAGGTTCTTCAGTCTCTCCAACTTTTCCATTCTGATCCAACTTCTCCAATTTTTCCATTCACAAAATGTTAATGATGGAGGAAGAGGAGGAGCTCAGAATAACAGCAGTGTGGTAACACACACGGATTCTATGAATCCATGTTTTATATGGCTCAGGTTGGCAGTGGTTTTTCTGTCACATTATTACTGTGGCACCAACGTATGCATCATCCCCATGCAGTCTAACCCTGTGTCACAGCCCTTTCCTGAGGATTCCTCCTGCTTGATCAGGTTCAAAGACCTGTGATAGCATGAAATATGAGTTTCTAAATACTTAACACAGGGGCAGTGCAACACTTGTATCACCTACCCTGGGGCTGCAAGTAAACCCTGCAAGAGAGCTGCCTTCAAACTGTAACATCACTAAGGAGCAGCTTAACTAAGGATGCTACAAGGCAACCACAAATACACAGCAGGAATTATTTAACAGCAGGCTAAAACCCTCCCGGTCTTGAAGACACCAAGAAAGTGCCTTCAACATGTATTTCCAAAATATTAAAATAGGTTAAGCTATTGGAAGTTACTTGGAGTTTACAATGAATCTCTTGCCAGGATCTGTAAAATGTGTTTGATTGAGTTCCATGCAGAAATTTATTCCTTTCTTCCCCTCTGAAGCTCTTTTCTTCTTCAATGACAGAGGCCCAACAGTAATATGATCCTGAACTAAAACTGATCAGGATCTAAGACCTCTGCTGTGTGGATATGGCACGTGGAGACCTGGGTTAATGGTGGCCTTGGCAGTGGGGAAACAGTTGGACTTGATGACCTTAGAGGGCTTTTCCAACCTTAATAATCCTCTGAGTAACTTCTGAAGGTTTTGACTCAAATTAACAGCTGGAGGCTAAGAAACAAGATGCCAGGATTAACCAGGTCCACACTGTATTCAATAGCCCTTTAAGACTCGCCTGGCAGAGCAGGGCATCTCTGTCACCAAACACCCAAAGCGCTGCTGGGGCACTGAGTCACTCCTAGTCATGGGTGACTCCCAACATCCCAGCAACAGGCAGAGCAGAGGGGAAAACAAGGCACATCCCAAGGAAGGCACAAGCAAGGAAGCTTTCTGCAGGGCCCCCACTGGAGCTGAGCACAGAGCTGTGTCCCCAAAGCTTCAGAGGCACACACTGACCGGGAGCAGGGGTGTCCCCCCAGCACTGCTCAGACTAACACAGGGCATTCAGCAGTCCTGCCCCCAAAGAATGACTCACATCTCCAGCTCTGGGAAGTCTGATTGCTCAGGGAACACAGACTCAGAGATTAATGGTGAAAAACCCTAAATATTTAAGCCTAATTCCCAAATTCAGTATCAACAAGAACCAATCAACGTTGTGCACGAACAGTTGCAAAGTGAACAATTCAGGAGTTGGACTCCAGGATCCCTGTGGGTCCCTTCCAACTCAGGACATTCCATGAAAAGAGCCAGGTAATTTCTCAGTTTTTGATATCGGGGCTGTAAAGTTCTGTAATTTTGATATCAGGGCTGTAAAACTTCCTGACTGGATTTCCAGATCAAAAGCTATCAAACTGAGACACTGAGTTTGGACAACTGAAGCTTTTCTGGGCTTTGGTTTCACTTTGATTTTGTTGTTGTTGTTGTTGTTAAGAGCAGGAGCTCTGAAAATTGAGTTACCTGGCCACTTACAGCCCCAACCGATTCCCTCACTCCTCAGCCATCTGGTCCTTTTTTAAGGGACCAGATTGGTAAGACAGACAAGCCCAATGATTTCCTTTTAGTTGCTCCCCCATTCTAATGAATTCCAGAAACTGCTTTCCCCACACACCAAGTGCAAACATCACTCATCATTCCTCTCCTCCACCAGTTATAAAGATCAGAAATGTCACCCATGAATAATTTCAGAAAAATCCAGCAATAAAAATCTATGTTTATTTGTATATCAATATCTGTATATTTATGTATCTACATCATGGTGCAGGCATAAAGTGTCTGAGTGCTGTAAATACCTTCCTGGAGCACATCTTTGAGGGTTATCCTCTCCCTGGAGATGGCTATGTCCTTCACTTTAGCTTTGGCCTCCATAAGAGTGACACTTTTGAGATCATTCTTCTCTATCCGTAACGTAGGATAACCTGAGGAGCCAGCAGAGCCAAACAATCCAACATAAATACCCTTGGAATAAGAACACAAGCACACAGCTTCACCCCAGCACCACCTACAGGTACCAGCACAGCTTTAAAAACATTATGTATTCATCTTAAAAAGAGGACTGAGCAACAAAAAACACAAGCTGCCGTGTGAAGAATCGTCAGCAGCATCACATAGGGACCCCTTGCAGTGTCTCCAGATAATAATAACATATAATGATAAAGTGCCTCTTTATTAACTCCAAAGAAAGGTGATTAGCACCTCCTTGCACTGCCCTGATAAGGAGGAAGTGAAGAGGAAAGAAGCCTGACCCCAGCAGGACATAACCAAACTATCAGTGCCCTCTGCTGTCACTTCCACACATCTGCAGACACCAGCAGAGTCAGAAAGGATGGAGTATTTTTGCACAAGTTTATGAATCATCAGAGAAATCTTGAGAATTACTCTGGTAAGATTTTACTAAAAACTTAAATGTTACTGAAAACCCAGTTAATGCAACTGTGCAATGATCTAGAATGTTCTTCTTGCTTATTTTGTGCATCCACCCCTTTTTCTCCATGTTTTCATCCTCACTGTTCCCAGTGCTGCTGGGGATGTCCCAGAGCAGGTCTGAGTTGTCTGAACCAACAAGGATTGACCAAAGCAAAAAGGAGCCATTTGGGTACAGTGGCCACCACTCTGGGCAGGGTGAGGAGGGATTGGTCCCTGGGATTAATCCCTGGGATTGGCCAGAGGCCAGTTTGGAGGTTTGAGGGGTCATATCCAAATTAAGTAATTGGTGGCATGTAGAAGGTCAATCAGGACATCAAAAGCTCAACACTGAGGGGCTGGAGCATGTCTTGCCCAAAGTGGGGAGGAAACAGGAGAGCACAAGAGGACTGAGAGTAACAGTGATCTTTTTGCAATGCTCCTTCATGAACTGGGATGGTCAGTACAAGCACTAAGTGCAACCAGAGGACAATGGGAGATAGTCTGGGGTCTTGTTAGTTACTTTAAAAAACCCACAAGTCATTAATCATTGTATTTATCTGGCTCTAAATAACAGATCAGAGAATCACAGGATGGTTTGGGTGGGAAGAGACCTTAAAGCTCATCTCCAACCCCCTGCCATGGGAAGGGACACCTTCCACTAGCCCAGGTTGCTCCAAGCCCTGTCCAACCTGGCCTTGGACACTTCAAGGGCTGGGGCAGCCACAGCTTCTCTGCCCAACCTGTGCCAGGGCCTCCCCACTCTAATTAAAAAACTTCTTCCTTCTACCTAATCTAAACTGATCCTCTTCTTGTTTAAAATCATCATTCCTTGTCCCATCTACACTGACATTTCCTCTCACCAGACTGCAGAACAAAGTCTCCTCAGAAATTTCATACAAAACTATATGATCTTAAAGGTCTGCTCTAAACCCTATTTGAGAAGATCACCGGTAGCAGTACAGAAAACATTTAATTTACACTTTCTGACAAGGCCAGGGTAACCTTTCCAGATTGGTAGCTGCCACTCTACTAAAAAAATGAGCAATTTGAGTTTAACAGAGAGACAGTTTGTTCCTCTGTCCAGGCTCCCCCAGTTTTCTTTCTAATATAATCCCTCACCTCACATTTGAATTTCTCCAGCACCCCTCCAGCAGTCCCTGCAGCCACCTGAGCTGGGGGTGGGTCCTGCCTTCTCCCAGTGCCCAGCCATGGACACCTCTGCCCTTCAAGCCCCAGTCCTGCCCATACGAGTCTGTGCAGAGGCCAAGCCAACCAAAAACCCCTCCTCTACCAAAAAGGTCCATTTTCAGCTGGCTCAGTCCTCGAATGGTCTGGCAGCCCTGCAGTGCACATGCAGCACAAGGGAAAGACTCCTGGTCACTCCAGTAAGGCTGAACAGCCAAGGAACTGCACTCCAGGCGTGTCCCTGCACCATCCAGCTTCCCTCCACCTGGAACAGTCTCTTCCCTGGAGCAATGCTGCATGGCATAGCCCTCCACTAGACAATAATTTGAGGAGCAAAAATTCCACAGATAATAAATAGGTTCATTAACTACAGAATTAACACAGAACCCAGCTGAGGGCACTTGGCTTGTTCAGCCTGGAGGAGACCAAGATCAGAGCCCATCGGGGTGTGCAGCTTCCTCAGGAGGCAGCTCCAATCTCTGCCCTCTGTGAGCAGAGACACCCAGGGAATGGCTGGAGCTGTGTCAGGGCAGGCTCAGGTTGGATCTTAGGAAAAGATTCTTCCCCCAGAGGGTGGTTGGCACTGACCAGGTTCCCCAGGGCAGTGGGCACAGCCCCAAGGCTGCCAGAGCTCCAGGAGTATTTGGACAATGCTCTGAGGGACAGGGTGGGATTGTTGGGGTGTCCTGGGCAGGGCCAGGAGACAGACTGGATGATCCTTGTGGGTCCCTTCCAGCTCAGGAGATTCCATGCTATGTTACCAGATCAGTCAATCACAAAGAGTACAAACCACTACCACACCCCCTTCCTTTTCATTCGCTGCTCCTTTTAACTGCTTCATGTCATTTCAAGCACAGCTGTAAGCAAAAGAGATGAAAAGAATAACACAACCATCAGAATACATGGAGATGGGATCACTGCTGAGCCCCAGAGCTCCCTCCTGACTGTGGCATGGCTGGATAGGTCTGTCCTTAGATTAACACTTACTGGTTACTGGCGTGGCGTTGTTGGGGGTGTCAGCTCGCAGGTACTGCGTCGTCTGTGTGGAGGGCTGGGACAGGCCTTGAGAGCTGCTGCTGTCACTGATGCTGGTTTAAAACAAAGATGGACAGTTAAAACATCACTGCTTGCCACTGGAACACATCCAAAGTTAACTTAGCAACGTTAAACCAGGAGATTTTTCCGGGCAAGGCTTGGAAAGAGCTGAGTTTTTGAAGACGCTCACACATTAAATTGAGTTTAAGGGAACTCAAAAATCTCAGCACTTCTGTTCCTGAAGCGTGAACAGCTTCCTCTTGTTTCTTTTGCAGAATCTGCTCTGTTTTCTAGTACTTTCACCTCACTTTTGAATAATCAAAGTGACAAAACCTTATAGCAAGAACCACGCTGTCACACCAAAAACAACGAGAAAAGACCCAGAGAAAACTTGCACGCGTTTCATGGTACCAATGTCCCACTGAGACTCTCTTTGACAGCCCTAACTGCTCTACCCTACTTTGTCATCCCCCTCACTAAGGGTTGTCCCTTCCAGGACCACCTACAATATGGTTTTGTGATGCTTTCTCTGGGCAGAAGGCCCAGAGCTGCATGAGTATTCATGAGACAAGTAAACCCCAGCAGAACATCTTCTGTCTTATCCTTACAGTCAAAATCCTACCGGAGCTGTAGTAGCTGTAATGGCCAAAGAACAGGTGAAAAGGCAAAGGCAGGACCTGTTACCAGCTCAGATGGCAGGGCCAGAGAAAACCTTTTCTGATGGCCCCCCCAAACACACAGAAACATCCCTCCCTTTTAACCAATTTAAAGCATCTCAACTCCTGCTGACTGTATTGAAAGAACCAAGAGGACGCTGTTTTGGGATGTAATCTCTGCCTTGCCAAATAATCAACATTTAATGTTTCTTGGGCTGCTGTTGAGGGCTGACCAAGCAGTGCCAGCCATCCTTGTAGGACTGTCAGGCTACATGTGAAGCCAGACTTCCCTTAAAAAACAGAAATCCAAGTCAACTCTTCCCCATTATAACACAATCACGGACACACGTGCTGAGTTTTTTCTTTAGAACAGAACCTGCTGGTTCTCACAACACAAACATACTGATTTATAACTGACCTCAACACTCTCTAGAAACTTTTCTTTACAAATATTCCCACATTCCCTCTCTTCCATGTCCAGGGTTTCAGCACAGCTTCTACCATGAGGTCAAAGCCACAGCTGCTGGTGTAGCTTCACCCCTTTAACTTTCTCTGGAGCTTCCGAATGAATATTCTCTGGTACTGACAACTCATTACTGCTTATTTCGACTGTTCCCACTATTTCACCCACAAGCTGCTTCAGCATGACCCATTTCCCTGGAAACAAGTGTCCTGGCATGGTCCCTGCATTAAACATGGATGCACAACTTTTCCTGCTCTGGCTGGAAACTCCTTTTGTAACCTGATCACCCACAAGCCCTACGGATTCCTTTGGCTGGAGCCAAGTCTGAGAAAGGAATTATTCTTTTAATGCCTGCTGCAAGTCTGAAACACTCCCCTTAGCTTGGCTTCACTCTGGTTTTTAGGTTTTAATTTGCTGAGTTTTCCCACTCTCATACTCTGTCAGCTTTTCAAATGATGCTTTCTTGCTTTAATGACTCCCATTATCCTGCTGTTATGCCATGCCAGCCTTCCTTGGCACATCTACCAGTACCTTTTCCAGGAGGTTTTGCTGCATTTGCTCTGGACTCCCAATACCATGTTCTTAAATAATCTGTGTGCACCTGTAAACTCAGCTGCCTGCCTTGAGCTTCTAGTTAACAACCCTCCTCGGTTTTATTTAGTTCTGGGGTTTCAGTCGGTTTTCCAGGCTCTGTTGCTCCTGGGAGGTTATTAATTCCAATTACATTATCATCTTCCATTCAGAACCCCTTCACAGCAACAGTTTGAGATTGTATTTCAAAGCCAAATCAAAAGTTGTTTCTTCTCTCAGAGAGTTTGCTGAAAACAAAACTCCACAGATGCTGATTTTCAGGCACATGTTGCCTCTGCTACACCTTTACTCTGGCACCAGCTGCCCACAGCTCTTACCCAGGAACATATCCAAGGTTTTGTCAGGTCAGCCACCTTTGGGCTCCAAAATCAAGCCCTCACATGGTGCTCTGAAGAGCTAAAACCCAAGAGCTGCACAAACCTCATAAGAACACAGCGCGGTTTGGGTTGGAAAGGACTTTCAAGATCATCTCATTCCAACTCCCTGCCACGGGCAGGGAAACCTCCCTGAAATTATCAGAATTTATCAGTAGGGTATAAACTGATTTACAGCAAATTATTAACACTTGCAAAACACAGAGGACCAACATCAGATGGATTCTGAGCCTGTATCTCCACAGAAATCCAGTGCAATGGAGCACTGGAAGGACAACTGATCCCACTGCTGGGCTGGACGCCCTAAAAACCTCCCAGCTGACTCTGCCCACACACTATAACTGCAATGGTTTCCCTTTCTGAATTAAAGCTGCACATCCTTTAGCACCTTCAGCTGATTAAAACCCTCAGGCACAAAGGAAGTGAGAGAAGGTGACAAGTCAGTTAAGCCTGGAGAATCCACAACTGCTGAAGGCAGTCCCTCATGGGCTGGGGACACCGGGAAAGGGGATGGCAGAGAGAAAAACTGAGAGGAACAGATGAACGGATGAAGAGGAAGATGGAAAGATAAAGCAACTCTCAGAGGTTAAAGGAGGCACAGCAGCAGTCCAGATATCCTTTAGTTCAAGATACCCTTTGACCAGGTGTGACCACTCATGGGCCTGACTGTTTTCCAAAGGATCCAGTTTCAAACTGCCAGATCCTGAACAGTTGTATCTAATGCAGCCTCAGTCCACCTGCTTTTCCAGCCTTTCTTCCACCTCGGTGTTTAATCCCTTACTCCACTGCCCTTGGGTTCACATTACAAGTCCCTTTCACATCCATGTGCCACGGTTTTTCCGGATTGGAAATGCATTTGGGACAGTGCAACACTTCCAGCTTTATAACCAAGCAGTTGTAAACCCCAGACTGTACCCTAAGGGCAAAGGGAATACTGGAAAATCCATCAAAACACAGAAAACTGAAATTCAGTCTCCTGTAGATGTCAGTATAAAACAAATGTTTCCACAGACTCCTGGATCCCAGACTGGCTTGGGTTGGAAAGGACCTTAAAGCTCACCTCATTCCACCCCCTGCCATGGACAGGGGCACCTTCCACTAGCCCAGGTTGCTCCAAGCCCTGTCCAACCTGGCCTGGGACACTTCCAGGGATGGGGCAGCCACAGCTTCTCTGGGCACCCTGTGCCAGGGCCTCCCCACCTTCACGGGTAAGAATTTCTTCCCAATATCCCGCCTGCCCTCTGTTAGTGGGAAGCCATTCCCTCTTCTCTTATACCTCCAGGCCCTTGTTCAAATTCCTTCTCCAGCTCTCTTCTCCTTAGACTGGAAGGGGCTAAAAGGTCTTTGCAGACCGCTCTCCTCCCCAGGTTGAACACCCCCAGGTTGAACACCCCCAGCTCTCCCAGCCTGCCTTTTCAGTGTGCCCAATTTTTTCCTTCAATCTTGACAACCCCTATAAATCTGATTGTGTCCAAATTTCCCCATTCCACACAACTATTCTGACAAAAACTGAACAGCCGCAACCCTCCCACCCCATAAACAGCAGAGCACCTGCAAAAGCTGCCTTTCTGCAGCAGAGCACTCACCATGACCCTACACAGGTAGTACCTGCTACAGCTTTGCCTCGAGAGCAGAAATCCCAAGCTATCATGGAGAGCTCCTTTTGAGACCAAATTCCCACAGATCTGAGCAAACATGTCCCAGAAACGCATTAGGAAAGCTGAAATACACACCTGTCATCCAACTCGATCCTTTTCATGCTGTGCAGGTGCAGAACAGCCAGGATTATTGCCACCAGGAATATCACAGCACAGCACACGCCCACACTGATGTAGAACACCCGGGTGGAAGTGGTGGGAGCTGCGTTTACGGGATCGACTGAAACAGAGGGGTGGAAAGTCCCCAAACTCTTCTCAAACAGGAAAAAAACCCACACAAAACCCACATGAAATGACAACTTGTTAGTTTGTTACAGCAACGTGGGCAGAGGGGCTAGAAGCAGGGAGGGATCAGGTATCCTGGAGAACAACGGCCCTGGAAGAGACAGCAGGGGGGTAGAGAACACTGAGCACACTCCACCGCCTTCCAACAGCATTTGGGCCAAACATTGACATTTGGGGCACTGTGGAGGCTGGGTACAGTCAGCTGATGGTATTTCCAGGCAGGGGCGAGTAAAAGAAACTACTTCATCCTATTCACTCAATAGTGACAGCTTAGAACAGCAAAACAGACAGGTCCCAAAGTCCTAAAGAAAACAGATCAGTCATGCAGGGAAACCAGAGCCCCTAAGATGGGACACAAAAGTTGTAAGGAGACTTGGAATAGGGTTTTTTCCCCCCCTTCATTAGTTAATTTAATTAATTAATTAATTTAATTAATTACCAAAAAACCCCACTAAAATACTTAGTACGGACTACATGGGGAGTGTTTTCATAGGGAAAGCTGTGGCAGCAAAAAACATCCCAAGTTTTTCAGTTTTCACACCCAAAGTTGTACATTCAGGATTACTTACAGAGAGCCTTGCTGCTGTTTTTATCAGCTGTTGGAGATTTGACTTCTAGTTCAAGCTCTAAAGAGATGAGACAAAACCATTCAGTTTGGTGTACTTTTATTACTGCAGCCCTTCACAGGAAGCCAATTCCCTCCTTTAAGGAAAACCAGACTGAAGGATGAAAGACATGATGCCTACTTAAACAGTCAGAAACATGCAGCTAAAAGCACAATACTCGGCTCATGGGTGTTGCAGTCCTTTACAAAGGGAACAAATCTTCATTAAGCTTATTGTGAGTCTGGTCACCCAGGGGAGCGGTGCAAAGCCAGGGAATGCCTTCAGGTGAACCTCCCTGAGGATCTGCATGGACAGAATCCAATTTTTCTGCAGCTGCAAAGGCACAGTCCCACTTGCACATCTCCCTTCCTACTTCTAGTTGTGTCCAGCCCAGCCCAGCCCCTTCCCATCCCAGTTCAGCCTGATCAACTCATGAGAAAGTAATCTAGAGCAGGGAAAAATTGGAGACTTTCTCTCCTCCTCTTTTTTTATTCCCTTTTAAAACTTGAGGAGGAACTTTTAGGAATGCCCTGAGCAAAACCAGTAGCAAGTGACAAACTTCCCTCTGGAAAGCCAACTGCTGTCCTGTCCCTCAAAGGCTCCAAGTAAAGTGATCAGAGCCAGGAGGAGCATGTAAAGAGAGAGGTGGCCACCCCCAACTGCTGCCTGGGAACGGGACACCCATGACCATCCCTAAGGAGGGCACAGCCCTTGGCATCCTCCCAAATAATTTTCTTCTGATGCCTACGAAAACACTAGGAAACACTTTGAAAATTCTAGGAAGCAGCAACAATCCAAGAATGAATTATGCTTGCAGATTCCCAAGTAGAAACACCAAAGAGCTGATCTGGGATTTCCAGAGTCTGGATTACATCCCGAGATCATTTCATACTCCATGCCTGACAGACTTAACACCTCCCTATACTCACTAAATAGCTAATCTTATCACAAGTTATAAACTAAGTAGATTTCCTTGATAATTCTTAGAACATTTTGAATTCTCAGAGTGTTGCAGTTTTGAAGAAACACCTGAAGAAGCACAGAGAAAATGCTTTCTAATATATATAGATATAGATATAGATAGATTGACCTTTATTATATATATATATAAAATAAAGGTCAATCAATACAGCAGAACTCTTGGGGAAAGTTATTCATTCACCAGCTTCTGCTTTTACCAAAAGTCTCCCATTGATCTCTGAAAGATAGAATTTTACCTGATTTCTTCCAGTCCTCTCCAACACTCACTCTGTTACTCCTGTTCTGGATCACACACCTTCCCACTCCCTTTTCCTATCACACTTTAATAACAGTAAGAACTTTTAAGGATTGGAAACTTAATCTCTTACTTTTGTAGCACATTTTCCTTCTTTTGAAATTTAAAACTGTGATGTTTTTTGAGGAATTCATTGTTAAGTTGAGCTGCATCAGTATTGTGACGTCAGAATCGAGTCTGCCAGTACAGGAGAGTTCCACACAAAACACTGTGAACACAACAAACAGGGATGGCAGGTAAGTTTGAGCACTTCCCAAACATTGTGATGGAACAAGTTTTCCATGACAAGGGTCTTTATAAAAGATGTTTATAACACACACTGTCAAATAACTCGATATCAAGAAGTGTTATTTTAGCCTTCAAGTCTCATCACTTCAGACAACTATTGTTGGAGTATTAAAGGACATAGATTTTAAATTCATTTATGTCAATTATATTAAATGTTCACAGGTTACTAAAACTGTATTTGGGGCTAAATGACCGTTATTCCCCCATTAGCTGGATGGGGGTGGGAATTTTACCTGAGAGGGTGCGAGGAACTTCTCCCTGTAGAGAAATGTTGGCCTGGGGCAGAGCCATGGCCACAGGATCATGGACCTGAAATCCCAGTTTATACTCAACCTGTAACGAGAGTTGGGAGAGAGAAAACACATCAGAAACCTCTGCAGGAGTAAAAAGAAATGCCACATACCTTTTCACGATTCCTCTTGAAAAGAAAAAAAAAACCTATATACATTATTTTCAAAGAGTTCTGGTGATTTTAGGGGACCACATTCCAAGTTTCTTATGTGACATTTAAATATCAGGCTTTTGGAACAGTTTAAATTAAGAAAGCCAAAAGAGAAATCATTCTTTAAAATTTGAGGCAGAATTTAGAGTGGTGTATTAAAAAAAAAAAAAAAATCCCCACAAACCTCACCTGTCAGTACTTTTATACTTAGTTGTTCAAAACTCAGTTTGTTAAAGCCATAGGAATTAAAAAAATTCCCCCTCTTCTAACCAGTTTTACAAACAAAATTGCTTAGGAACAATTTATTCAACTATAGTCAAGATTTTGTTTCCACTTAAGCAGCTGATTCTGCAAACAGTCATTCAAACAAAACTACGGGGCCTACTGTAAGTCCTAAGATCCTGCTGGAAATTAATCCCAACCCTTCACAGTCAGTTGAATGAATTTTGTTTGACTGTGGCCCAACAGTTTATTTTATTTCCCTCTTTTCTAAAACATAATACAGTTCATTTCTGTTATCAATTTATTTTCCAGTCAAGATGCCAAGTGTGGAGACACAACCCGGTTTCTGAGATCCTACAAACTGCCCTGCACCCATCCCACCAAGTCAGGACGGAAGGTGCCGAGGGCTGGAATCACAGGACTGGCTACACAAGCTCAAAAATTCCTCCTCAGAATTCCCAGCCAAGCCCAAGGAAGCTCAGGGCAGGGACAGGGATGCAGGTGGCCCGTGGCTGGAGCTGTAACAAGAAAATTCATGTTACTGCTCCTACTGCAGCATTTCCTACTGAAGGACAGAAGAACAACCATCACTCAATTTAAAAAAAAAAAAGAGAAAAACAACCCAGAATGAACATCTGGCAGAGACTAAACAGACCATTTAATATATGAAAATAAATTGTTAAGGAACTGGAAATGCTTCAGACTGTAAGAGCACAGGCAATGTTTCTGACAGCTGCTGCTGCACGCTCCAGCCATGGTGATTAAGTGAAACAAAACCCCTTTCCATTTAATCAGGTCTCAGTAATAACACCCTAGATGCTGTTTTTATAGGTTTTCCTTGTCTGCAGGCATATGCCTCTAGAAATCTCTCCAACAATTGCTGTACATATCATTTCCAGAGGCTTCAGTTCATGGCTGCCCCTTCTGCATTGTCCAGTGCACCAACAGAAGAGATACCATAGCCTGCGTACACACACGGACCTTGCCAGGAGCAAGAAGCATAAAACACTTGAAAATAAGTGCTTAACCTTTCTAAAGTGAGAAAGGAACAGCTTGGATATATATCATCTTAACTTATTGCCTCTGCCATATAAGTAAGTATTTTGCACCAAGCACATGCTAATTTTTGCAAAGAAAAGAGCCATTACATGATAAGAGAACTGATAACACTAATGATAACACTCACTAGGCAGCACAGCTCATGTCTCTAGCACCCAAACGCAGAAGTTACTGCTCACCTTGGATTTAGCATGCCAGGTGAAGTGGAGATTGTTGGTCTCGCTGGGAACTAAGAGATTGAAGGACAAGGCATAGTGATTAATCACATCATTCCTCACATAGGACAGTTCTGCATCGAGACCTGCAAGGAGAAAGGGAAGAGTGAGACACGGAAGAACAGGACCCAACAACTCTCAGGATCACCAGCTCCACTTGTATCTGAATTTTTAGCGAATACTTCCTCAAGTCCCTAAATCCCATGGCAGGTTTGGAGGCCAATCTCGTGCGCATTAGCACTGACAGAGCACTTCCAAGTCCCACAAAGCACCAGTTTCAGAGAGGTGGCACAGCCTGAGAAACAGGCAAAAGCTGGAATGGGACGAAACAAAACTTTTCATATAATCCTCCAAGAGAGTCATTACAGGCTCTCCCTGTCTGCTCCTGGGAATCACAGCTCTGGTTCTGCTCTTATTTCCAACTGTGTTCACTCAAACCAAACTGCCTTGGATTGTCAGCTGGACAATCACAGGTAATTCCACCTGGAATAGCTCATTTCTTAAGACCAAAACACATAAGAACTATGGAATTAGTGTCAAGGTAATTAGATCCACAGGATGGTTTGGGTTGGAAGGGACCCTGAAGCTCATCCAGTGCCACCCCCTGCCATGGGCAGGGACACCTTCCACCAGCCCAGGCTGCTCCAAGCTCTGTCCAACCTGGCCTTGGACACTTCCAGGGATCCAGGGGCAGCCACAGCTTCTCTGGGCAACCTGTGCCAGGGCCTCCCCACCGTCACAGGGATGTATTTATGTAAATCTCTCTTCTTTTACAGTTTAAAACCATTCCTCCTTGTCCTTTCACTGCCTGCTAGTGTACAAAGTCGCCCTCCTCACATGCAGTGAGAGGAGACATTTGTTCACCCAGCATTACTAACATTTTATACCTACCCTACACTCTCTGAACACTTTAATACACCTGGAGAACTGAAAGACCCACAAAACTACTCATTACAGAGGACTAAGGTGCATTTTCCTAAATAAAACACACATTCTGATACTAAAACTCCTGCAGCTGCCCTTGTTTTTTGGGTCACACATTCCAAGGTTACCATGAACACAGGACAGGACCCTGCAGCTTGCCCTGGGTGTCAATAGCAATTAGAGGCAGAGTAAGCACTACCTCCCTGCAGAGATAAAATTAATCCCAGTTCCATATCCTCAGGAAAAAACACACTGGATTTGTAATCAGTACCATTTTGCCTTGTCTCACACAGCTCTTCCTGTGCTCCCAATCAAATGCTATCCGGGCTCAGCAATCTATGGACACGCCAAAAGAACAACAGGGCAAATGAGACACAGAATATTCCACACAGAGGGAACGGAGTTCAAATCAAACAGCCCCAGCACAAATGGGAATGTAAATAATGGATTCTGGGATGACCTCATTGTGGCCTTCCAGCACCTAAAGGGGGCTTATAAAAAAAGGGAGGGAGACTTTCTGCACACAGCAGGCAGCGATGGGATAAGGGGGGATAGTTCTAAACTAGCAGATATTTGGATGGGATATTGGGAAGAAATTTTTACCCATGAAGGTGGGGAGGCCCTGGCACAGAGAAGCTGTGGCTGCCCCATCCCTGGAAGTGTCCACGGCCAGGTGGGACAGGGCTTGGAGCAACCGGGGATAGTGGGAGGTGTCCTTGCCCATGGCAGGGGGTGGAACTGGATGAGCTTGAAGGTCCACCCCAAACCATTCCATGATTCTGTGATTAAACTCACAGGCAGTACCTCCCAATAGCTTCTCACTGGATTTTTTTTTCTCTAGGAATTTGGATAAAGGCTTTCTCAAACCCTGGAAACCAATAGTTATGAACCTGGGAAATACCAACGTTTCGATACTGAACAATAATTTTTTAAGTTTATCAGCAATGAAAACATTTCCTCTCTAGCACATCTTTTCCCATCAGTGAACTAAAGGTAAAATTCCACTTCCCATGCACAGCTAAGAACCAGAGTCCTCCCTCGACAACCAAGCTCCCATCTCCCTACCTCCAATCCGCCACAGGATAGTTCTGTTTCCAGATCAGTTTTCAGCCCCTTGCTGCCTCCCCACCTCAATCCTGAATTCCTGAAGCACTTTGTCTGCATAATTTATCTCAATCAGGCCAGCAAATCACACCAAAAAGATCGCAGCTGAACCTGCCAGTGACAAACAGCTTCTTCCCTGTGCTCTGGGCAGGCACAGGCAGGTATGTTGTGCCTGACAGAGGAGCTGCATCACATCCCAGCCGTAACGGAAGGCCCTGGGAAGGTCCACACAGGTCAGAATGACACAGGGCACGCCAGAGAACTGCAGTGGGAGCCAGAGCTCACCAATGGGCTGTGGGATCTGAGTCTCACCCTGACAGGCTGAAGTCTAACTCAGAATTGCTTTAATTCTGTGTTTCACCTTTTCTCTTCACACTTGCACACGGACACCTGCCTGGCAATGTTCCTTAATTCAGCCTTCAGCAAGCAAAATGCAGGGATTCCAGCTGGCACTATGCAGGGAGAGAAAACAAATGGGGGAACTCTCCTCAGGGAGTTTAACTCTGATTTAGTGAGGATGCTCAGGAGCACACCACATGGAGGGTGAGACTGCAGCAGCACTTAGATGGAGCTTATACTAAAACAGTCCTGTTGCCCCATCTAGACAGTTAAAGGGTTTTTTCCGAAGCACAGGTAGCTTTGAAAGGTGGTATCAAATGAAGCATAGTCACTGTCAACACACAGCCTAAACCAGTTTTCCACTTTTTTGGAAAATATTTACACTAAAGCACAGCAGCAGCATAAGAGGCACCAGCTGAGGTAGCAGGCTGCTGAGGAAAAGAGAAACAAGGGTTGTTTCCTCAGTTGTTTCAGATTTTAAGAATGCTCAGTAAACTACTACACCAAAACCTCCTGACAGACAGGTGAGGGGAGGGAAGATGTCATTGCACAAAGTCCTGTGACGGTGCTGAAGGCTTTCACCACCTTGCACTAAATAGGGCAAATCCAGCAGCCCCCTGGACCAAACCCAAGCAGGATGTCATGTTTTATGTCCTATATGGAATGATAAAAGGAGCAAACAGGCAGCTCTAGGAGGAAAACACCTGCACTGCAAACAGCTGGAGGAAAGGGGCAGCTCTTCAATCATAGTTTTCCAGGCAGAGCAGTAAAACACCAAGAAAGAGGTGGAGAACTTCACAGAGAAATACCAAAAACTGCAGAGGAGGAAAAGCAGCTTTTCCAAAAACGCTCCTATTAGTTTCAGCAGGATATTGGTGATCCACAGTGACCAGCCTGAAAAGCTGGGCTGCAGCTCTGCCCTGGCAAACTTCCCTAAACGAGTCCATGTGCAGACAACACATACACTGGAGGATCTGGTTTCTCATTACTTGGACCTGACTAACCCACACCAAGCCACGTGAAATCAGGGACCACCCTTTCACCCAGGCAACCCCTAAATCTCATTATGAACTTCCTCGTCTTTGTACCTTGGGCACAGCCTTGGAAGAATAAATTAAAGTTGAAGGCAAACAAAAAGGTAAATTTAAGCAGCAGCACAGAGAAAGCCTGTCATTCTTTGCACTGTTTAACATAACAAAACATCTGAAGAAGCTCAGAAAGGAAGGGGAGAGGCCAAGTTTCATTCCCAGATGCCAAAGATGCTGGGCAGCCCTTATGTTCACAACAAAACTGAATCGTGTCAGTCCAGCAGCCTAACAAAACACTTCTTTTCAAATGTCCTTGTGCAAACGCAGTCTGGCTTCGAATCTTTTTTTCCTTTCTTTCTTTTTAAGCATAATATAAAAAAAAAACTTGCCTCTATCAGCATGGGAAAATTGTATTTTATTCTTATGAAGTAAATCTGACCTGCAACATCCACTAGTAATAGCACATCCTCCTTAAACACAACAGTGTTTAGGAGTCTGTCACCTGGGGTTACACTCAATTACTTAATCACTTCAAATCATCATAACGTAATTCTGGCACATTTTGTCTAAATGGGGAGATTAAAAAAGTGAGTGTGCAGTGTAAGAGTTGGATGAGATCACTGTTAGACTTGGGCTAAAGTATTGCAAAAAGCAGCAATTCATTAAGAGCAGTCTGGTAACAAGAGCAGACATAATTATCTATTCCAGAACAGAAAGGACTGAAATTAGGGCCTGTTTTCCTAATGCTCTGGTCTGTAATTTGGAAGAGTTTCTTCATCAGCAACTGAGAAATCTCTGCAGTGTGACATCAAACTATCCCAGCTCTCCCAGAGCGAAGCCACTCCTGCTCCTGACTCACAGCCACTGGAACTAATTAACTGGGAAGACTTACCCAGTTCAAGGAGTTGTTATATTCACATAAATATTCTATTGGTTCTATTCTGTGCTCCAGAGAACGAGGCCTCAACTCCTGAGCAGCTCCTCTGGGTTAGTCCTCTGGCCAGAGCAAAAGTTTCCACTCCAGCATGAACATCCACGTTGCAGGAGTAGGAACCCCAAGCTTCAACACCCCTCCACCACCCCCCGCTTCCCAAGTCCTGCCCCATAAACACAACGGATTCTCCCACCACTGGACAATTTACCTTCTTGAAGAAAGGTATCTTTATTTTCCTTCCATTTGCCTTTCATTTAAACTGCACCCTAAGTCTGAAACACTGACTTTAAAGCCTAAGCCTTTTTTTTTTTTTTAAGCCAGTTCTGCAGATGTCCACTGAAAAATACAGTCTAAGCACAAAGAAATGTGGCTAAAGAATGCAAAATCAGCTCTTGACTACTGAAAGTTCTTTTTTTTCGGGGTAGCGAGCACACTTTCCCAGAGCAAACCTTCTTAGCTTGAATGTGCTTAATTAATTCACTTCAACAATCAGCTTATGCAGAGCTGAAACTAACAATTGGGAGTTAAAAAAAATGAGGAAAACAAATGCAAACTGATCCCCATGGATCAGTTTAGTTCAGAAAACAGCAGACTATTGGGAATGCAGTACTAAGCATCTGAATATAGAGACACACAAAGAACTTTATACATCCCAGTTGTGCATAACAACAAAGTGAACTTTGCTTTCATAAAACCACTCACAGATCACAGCCTTCCACTTGCATTTTTACTTAGGTTTTCCACAAAGCTACAGGCTTCCAGTTATAGCTGTTGGTCAGGAATTTGGGCTGAAATACTTGTTTTTAAACACCTTACAGCCAGGAGCCTGTGGAAAAGATGACTGATGAAAAATATCACAGGGGACAAAAAAAATAAAGTTAAACCTTCAGCAACATGAAGATGATGAAGAAACAGCTTTTCACTCCCCTAACACAGGTGCCAGAGACAGTCAAAGGATGCTCAGTGTCAAGCTGAAAGACAAATAATCAGCACAAATCCAGCAACACTCACAGCTCTGCCAGCTCCACGACTCCAAAGAGCAGCAGCAAGAGGGCACATGAACTGTGGTTATTTGTTACCTGTGAAGAGTTAACTTTCCCTGAGCAAGGCTTTCCTTTGGAGGAAATACTCATCAGAACTTGAAGGCAATTAATGCATCCTTGAAAAGCAACCAGGACTCCCCAGCAGGAAATCTTAGCAGGAAGCTTCCCAGCATCCAGTAAACAAGAGAAAAACTCGGAGCTGAGATCTCTCATTAAGTCCTTGTGAATCTTCACAGACACATCTTCCCCAATGCACCTTATTGATGCTGCTAAATACAATTTGAAAGTTCAACACCAACACCACAGGCAAATGGGATTTTTCCCACGGAAAGACCTTTTGGAAAGGCAAAGAGGACTTCTTCCCTTTTACAGGAAGAAGCTCCCTCAGGAGATGTCACTTGCTGAAGTAAAAGCAATATTTAACTCAATCAATTCTAAAAAGAAGACATTTATTGTTCCTAGGACCCCTCTGCTTACCCTTTATTGTTGCTGCTGTTCAGAGACAAATAACATTTCAACCTCCTGCCTGCTTGTTCTTCTCTCCTTTAACTACAGAAAAAAATCTTCATTTTTCTGATCAGTGGGGTATAAAGACCACCGTGGAAATAGTTAAAAGATGACCCTTACATTAAAGGGGGAAAAAAACCCAAAGGAACACCACATATCTTACCTCAGAGCAGAACACAAGTGAACTCTGTCCTGAGAACATCTTTCTAAGTGAAATGTGCCCATCTCAAGGAAAAAAAATAAAAACTAATAAACTCCCACCAAAACCAACAGCCACTTCGCTATAAAATAGCCAGGATGGTCCACAAGAGTTACCTGAAGGGCTAATTCCAAAGGAAAGACGCAGGAGAGATGCACAAAACAGGTACTTGAAGGCAGAGAAAAATTAGTGGCAGCGACCTACAGAAAGGACAAAGGGAAATGGGACAGGTAGGAACAGGAACAGCCCAGGTGCAGGGTTGGGGGAGACTGAAAGGGAACTTCAATATTAAAGAATAAATCAAACTTTGATGAGAAAATAGAAACACTTTATTCTTAGCACACAGAATATCTGGGTGTATTTATGAAACAGAAATTTACCTCAGCAGTAATGGCAAATCTCATCACTACTGGAACATGAAGTTCGATGCTCCTTTTGGGACAGAATGAAAGCAAACACTGAGAAGAGAACACCAAAGGGTTCCATCCTCATGAACTGCAGCTGCTCAACAGCACAAACCTCAGAACAGAAGAACTTCCCATCAAATGCTCAGTACTGTCACAAAGCTTTGGAAGAGACCTGCTGTAACTTCCCAGCCAGAACTCCACCACCTAACACAGGTCTGTCAGATTCATTTGGGCTCATGAGTAACGTGTGTTTGTGGTTATTTTAGTGTCACCTGCCCACAGAAGTTGTGCCATTTTATTTCATTTAGTTACAGTAATGCTCCCACATGCTGATTCCGACATGATATCCCTCCCTGCCAAGGGCCAGGGCTATTCCAGTAACCAGGACCCAAGGGAGTACAAATAAATTAAAAATTTATTAGAAAAAATACACACACCCTTGGTGCTTCAGACCTCTCAGCCTTGGAACTCATGCTCCCAGTTCTGTGCTGAACGGATAATGGACCTTTTACCTCTTCTGAGATGTTTCAAACACTTCCATCCCAGTGACACGGAGTGTTTAACCCAAAACCAAGCTCCACACAAACTACACCAGGTCTGTTTACTGCTGTGGCCACCTCTACTAGCATGCTTTTCTTCTAATAGAAATTACTCTGCAAGACCTTCAGCCAACTTCATAAAGGCCCAAACAGCTTGGAGAGGATCACCATCTTTAGTTTATCAGCCAGCTCAGCAGCTTTCCTGCAGCTTTCTGAGCCCCTGGAGCAGCAGCTCCCATGCCTGTGCTCCTGCTCTGCTCTTTCCCAAGCAGTGGGCTGAAATCAATACACTGGTTAATTTAATTACAGCTATTCAACACCCAGTAAGTGGCAGTGAAATTCTAAAGCATCACATTAGTTTCATGCTGCTGCTTCTGCTCCCAGATCTCTGAAGCAGCCAGTGCAAATATGTGAGTTATCCGCTTGGAAGAAGGACAAAGGCGGCAATGGAAGAGGAATAATGCGTTTGAAGCCTCTGCCACGGTGCCCTTTGTGCCCCACGAGGCGTCAGCACAGAGTGTTAGCATTCATTCCCACATGGGAGCTGCTGGTGTTGCTGCCACTCCAGGGGAAAAAAGGGAGAAGAAAAAAAAAAAATCAATTCATCAGGCACAACTCGTTAAATGCACTTCACTCTGTACTCGGCTCTCCCAGCGGAGAGCTCGAGTGCCACTCAAACTCTGCACACCAAGGTACAGAGGAGTAACTAACTGAACACCCTCCCACTGTGAGGAAAGTGGGAGCCTCTGTGATATTCTAGTCTGGATAGTTTCAGGTAGGAATTAGTCATCAAGCTATTTCGCTGGAGTCAGTACAACTGTGAATCAACACATTTGGAATCTGTCTCATTAATTCACCTCTCCCAGCATCCAAACACAGCTCTGAACAGCACAAGGGGAAGAGAAAAACGCAAGGCTTCCCCAAATGCTTCATCCTTTGAAGTAACCAGAGGGTACAGCACAGCTGCCTTCACAGCTCCCACTCAGGAAAATGCCACCCTGGGATTTTTCATGAACATAAACCCTATATCCTGCATTTCCCTCTGCCCAGGTGGTGTTTAGGAGTTTTGTGGTCCCTGCCTTCCTCTCAGTATCTTGAGCCCTTCTTGCTGGCTTTTCCTGTGCATGCAAGGAGCTGTGCCTCCATTTCCTCTCCCTTGTTCCCAGTATGTCCATGCACTGGAGGGAGAAAAAGAGCAGTATTCCAAGAGGCCAAACAACCAACCGCGATAAATAGGATGCTGCCAAACCCAACACAGGTGTAAAGTCACAGCAGCGAGGAATGCAGCTTTGGGAATTTCCCCCTCCAATCAGTCCAGCCTTCAATCCCAGAGGTCGAGTTTCTTCCAAGTCTCTGACACAAAAATGTTCCAAGAGCCACAAACATTTATCACTAGGCAGCCCTTGGCCTCTGGGGAGCTGAAATGGCTGTTCCCTCCCAGGGCTGAGCGCAGCCAGAGCTGCCCCTGCAATCCCTCCCAAACACCAGTTTGCAGAAGGATATAGCCTTCTCCAGGCAGGATTCCTATGGAGCCCCCAGCAGTTTAAATCCCAGCGCATCAGGTGGTGTGCTAAAGCAGGATTCAGAAATCAACCCCCCATCTCAGCAATGCTGGGAAGATCAGCACGCACAAGGACTGAAGTTTAATTTCTGAACTTCCCTCCTAATGGCATCACACAGAATATGATTTCAAAGCAATCCTAAGCCAGGCCAGGGGCTGCCTCCACTGGAGTCACTCCCAGTCGCCTTCCACAGGCTACTTCAAGCTTCCAGAAGTGTAATCCTCTGCAGGTCTGCAAGCATTACAAATACTGCAGCGAGTACAGATGACTGCGCATATCTCCAAAGAAACAGCTCTCCACAAGTTATTTGAAGCTTGCAAACTAAAAAGGGGGTAAAAGAACGGAAAGGGGCAGAGGAACCCCAAATGCAGCTTGTAAATCAGACAGACAGGTAGCACAGAGAGGCTCCAGAATGAGCACAGCCTGCTTGACTCCACAGGGAACTTGTCCTGACCTGCTGCTGCTGCACCCCTGAACATCTGCCTGCCCCAGCCTCCCCTGCTCCAGAGCAGGATCACATCACCCAAAACACCAGCTACTGCACACCCATCACAGACTCTCATCAGGACAAAGGGCTTTACTGGGAGAGGTAAAAGAACCATTACCATAAAAACAGCACTTTCTATTCACTGGGATAGATCAGAATAGTTTCAGCAGGTCAGTTTTGTTTCAGAGCATGGTGTCTGTCAGGATTAGAAGTTTTATACCCTTCCTATCCAGGTGTGTGCACCTACATAAATCCCCGTTTTAAGTCCCTTTTGAATGTTACCATGAAGCATTACCAGGCAGGTTTTTGTACTTCTGCAAAGACAGGCATGTGGACCACAGTGACAAAACACTTATTTTTCCATACAGCATGCAAAAAAGCTTCTGTTCTTCAGAGTCAAGCACTTACAAGCTAGAAAATGAAGACTTAAGAACACACACACAGCAGAAACACATTTTGAGCTCTAGGTCATGTACCACACAGACACTTGGTTCCACATCTCGGGGGTAGTCAAAGATCTGCTCCTTGGGGGACATTTCCTTCAACCTCCTGCAACCACAGAGGCTCTTGGCTGCATTTCTTCCAGTACCTGTGAGTTACCCATTGTCCCATGGAAAATGATCTTGGCTGCTGCTAACAACACCAGCACTCAGAGCACAGCACTGGCTTCACCAGTGCTCCAGGTTGTGACGACACCCAAGACGGGCCTGAGGAGAATTTTAACAAGGCCCTGAAGTTTTTCATGAATCACACGGAATACATACTTTCAGCTCCCTTTTATAACAACCAGGCAACAAGGGAACAATAGGATTTCCAGTCACTATAGCCTCAGTGCAAGTACCATAAAGCACTTTGGTCGTGAACTCCTAAGGCAAACTCCCCAAAACAGTGCCATCAAGAAAGTTCGTTCACAGTATAAAAGGAAGACATCTTTAATTAAGATCATCTGCTGCAGCAAGATGATGTTTAGATTCCATTTCTAATATACAAAATTGCATGTGGCCTATAATTTCCCAGGGCTCTGCTCAGTCACACCTGGAGCACTGGGCTCCCCAACACAAGAGTCATGGAGTTACTGGAGCAGATCCAGGGAAGGGTGCTAAGAGGATTAAAGGGACTGAAGCACCTCTCCTATGAGGAGAGGCTGAGAAAGCTGGGGCTGTTTAGCCTGGAGAACAGCTGGCTCAGGGGGATCTCAGCCAGGTAAGAAAGTTTCTGAAGGTACGTGCAAAGAGGATGGAGACGGGCCCCGCCCAGCGGAGCCCAGTGACAGGACCAGAGGCAACGGGCACAAACTGAAACACAGGAGGGTCTGTGTGAACATCAGGAAAAATTGATCTACTAAGGGTGACCAAGCACTGGCACAGGTTGTCCACAGAGGTGGTGGAGTCTCCATACTCAGAGATGTCCAAAAGCTTCTGGATGTGGCGCCGGACAACCAGCTCTGGTGGCCCTGCCTGGGCAGGAGGTGGGATCAGATGACCTCCGGAGGTCCCTGCCAACCTCAACCACTCTGTGAGTCAGCAGCACAATTTAAAACACAACCAACCCACTGTTGCAATAGATTTTACATCAGTTTTGCATCTTACACCCAGACAACTCGTTTTGGTAAGCTGCACAGCATCTTCTAATGAAATTCTAGAATGCAAAACTCACATCAGTGTCAAATTAATCTAACTCTGCAATTAAGCAAGTGCAAATATAAAAGCAACAGCAGACAGCATTCAGTGATTACTCAGAAGAAACTAGGCCAGAGAATACTAAATTTGGAAACTCAATGCAAACATTGCAGGACTTTTGATTCCTGCAATTCTAATTTAGCTCCCCTGTACATATCCATTATGATAACCCTTATTACATGATAATGTGGTATCTTCCCCTCATGGGACTAAAGTCTCAGTTAACACTCAGGCCAGACCTGGCTCCAAAAAGGCCCAGAGCCATGTGACAAGGAGGGCTATCCACAAGACCAAGTTCACAGCTGAAAGCCATGCAGTCTCCACAAAAAAACCCTGCAAGGGCAGAGAGGATTGTCCTCACTATTTAAGCACCTTGTTCCTGTCATGAATGCTGCAAAAGAACCGCCTGCAGTGCCAGGAGAGCTGTTTAAGCCAAGTTTTCAGAGGCAGCGATTGATTCTGGTCCTTGTAATCAGAGGGTGGAACCTGAGGTCTCCTGTGAGGAGCTGCAGAACTGCTGGGAACTCACAGTGAAGGTCTAAGAGATACACCAGGAATGCTCTAAGTGCCAAATAACACTGTGTGCTTTAAACAGACTAGACCCAATCCTTAATTATGAAAGCTAGCTATCCAACAATAATGGATATTTTCTACCTTAATCTCTGAACCTCACTGCCTGCAAAGCAGGAATATGCGGGCCTTTACATCCCAGGATCCTGTGAAAAGCAGAACAATGGAGCATTTCAACATGAGGCAAATTGCATTCTGATTTCATGGGAAAATTGGAATGGAAGTCACTAAATCAAGTAGAGACTTTCTGCTGAATAACTCATCACTAACTTCAGACCACGGGCTCTGCGCGTTCAGCATCCCAGAGCAGTCACTGGAAAAGGGGACAGATCAGGTGGTGTTATCACACCTGCAGTTAGTCAATCCCGAAGAGGAGCAATACTTCAGCTCTGTGAACCAGCTCCAAAAAGGTACAGATCGCAGTGCCAAGAGAGTTCACCGACACCCCTAAAAACGTTATGGTGCCCTGGGTGTCTCTTCCCAGCAAGCAGCGCTTCTCTTCCTCCTCCCCAACTCTCTCTGACCCTGTACCCCATTCCTGCTCTCACCCAGACACCTCTGGCTCTTGCTGCCATGCTGGAGTTGTCTCAACCAAGTCCCCTCAACCAACTCCTCTCTCCTTCCATCTTCATCCCATCTATCGCCAAATCCTGCGTGGTGCGAGCGGAATCTGACACATTCAACTGTGTGGAAACCACAGATTCTTTTTCCCAAAGGCTTACAGTCTGGATGGCTGGGAACATTTTCCATGGGAAGGGCAAGAGATATTTCTGTCGGAGACACCATCTGCCTGCCATATAGCAAGTCCTGCCTCCAGACCCTGAGAACTCCGCAGCGTTTCGAAACAAAAATCCACCTCACACAACAAGACAAGCCAGTTTCTTCTAATTTTCTTCTACATGAAGTTCTGAAGTTCAAAACAATTCCTCCTAAGGCAGACACATGGCCAGAATCCCACAGCCCAACGGTGGAAATCTGGCATTAAGCACACAGGAAAGGAGCAGGCAGTTTTCACTATAAATCACAGTATCTGTCCTGCCTGCACGCCACAAAGAACAGCAGCCACAAATAATCTGCAGCAAGTCCCTGAAGACATACAGGGATGATATTAAGAAGCATGAACAGACCGCAGGCTGCATTAAGTCCACGTAACATTCGGGTTTACGAGCACTTCAGAAAGTCCTGAGAGTTTCTGTTCAGCCACAGCAAGACAGTAGCAGAGAGGAGTTTGTTCTGAGACAAAAGCCGAAAGAATCCAGTTTCCATTAACAGCTTCACTGAACTTAACACTTTGCTTCACATGTTGCTATCCCCCGTGACTGACTAGCTCAACATCTGCTGAACCACGGCTTTTCCCAGGGAAGTTCCAGAAGCTGAATCCCCTCCCTGCTCTTTGCAAGTTCACACATCACTACAAGCCCTTCCACCACGAACTTGATTGTATTAAGCCCCAATCACATACTACAAAGTGGAACATATCAAATGGCTGGGTTTGCTTTCTGAAGTGTGAAGAACTGGAACAAAACCGTCTGTTCCTTTGCATTTTCTTCTGCCAGAGGAATATATAAAGGTACTGCTGATTTGACTGCCTGTTCTAGATGCCTCACTAAACTTCACCTCACCTACAACAGCAAGTGTAAAGGATACCCCTAAATTTAAATCTGCTCATGCCAACAACACAATTTAGTTCCTGGTAGTTTATTTTGCAACAGATTTCTAGTGATCTGAACCCCACTAACTGAAAGAAGTGCCAGTTTATCTCCACATCAGACTCCAATTTATCCAAGTCTCTGGGGTCACAGAAGGAAAACAGATCACTTGTGTCAGATACTTAAAATGACATAAACCAGTCACAGACAGCTGAGTAATAAGTGCCTTCAGCCACGTTAACAACAGACACCCATAAGGGAGGTTACAGGATGAAATTTCACTTAAAAAATAGTAACAATTAAAAAATAATAACAGCAGATACTCCCTGCTCAGCTGCTACTTCAAGATGCATAATTACTGCAGTGGGCCAAGGAAGCTTGAGTAAATCCAGCCAACACAGATTTCAGGCACTGGGCTCGGGATAGCTCAAGCCTTACCAGTCAGTACTTCCAAGATTAACTACCTGTTTAGAATCCCAGCTAACCAGAAAGCCTGACATTTTCATCCTCTCTCTGTAAAGGAGCACCTGGCAGCAAAAAGCACGTGTCCTGTAAAAATGAGGACAGTTGGACGCTGATCACCCTGAGGGAAAAGTGTTTACAGCGCTCTTCACTCCCCGGATCCCCTGACTTAGGTCAGTTACGTGTTCACAGGATGCAAATTAACTGGAGATACTTTTATTTTGTCCATTTGACGCAAATAAAGTCTTGCACTGCCATTTTTCCAGCCTGCAGATATACAGGGCACTTGGGAAAAACAAATCACTGGGGACACCAACAGATTTGTTTTGAGACTCCGGCCACCAACTCTAAACAAGAGCCTAAGCAAGCCAAAGCCTACAGAAAACAAATCTTTGTTTAAGTCAGACTCTCCAAGCACAGAACTCCTGCAAAAGCCTTCCACAGCAGGCCAGATGGGGGACTTCAGGAACTGCCTCCAAGTCCTTGCGCAGCAATTGTCAGCCTGCCTAGAAATTAAGATTCCTTTCACACACGCACCCAATTATTGCCAGGTCTCCTCTCTGCCCTCTGCATGTCACTCGCCTGGCTAATTAAATCCTGGGCCTGAGCTCACCTCTCCCAGGGCTTACCCTGCTCCCACGGGATGCTCCAACTGAGGGAGCCCCTCACCCTCAGGGGGAAGCCCTGACCAGCACAGAGTGTCCTTCCCAAGTCCTCTGACTCCTCCATTCTCCCGACGGCCCCCTGTTCCCCCAGTCCTACAAAACCCACGCAGACCCCTGGAATCACCCATCCCCACCACAGTCCCACAGCTCCCCATCCTCTCCTGAGCCCATTGCCTCCTGGACCCCCAGAGCCACCCCCATCCTGCTGCCCCCACCACCCCTACTCCAGTCCCACAGCCCGTCCTCTCCTGAGCCCAGGTCCTTCATCCCGGCTCACAGCCAGTCCTACAGGAACAACGCAGATCCCTGGATTCACCCATCCCCACCACAGTCCGTGGCTCCCCATCCTCTCCGGAGCCCCAAGTCCCTCACCACCGCTCGCAGCCCTCTCCATCCTCCCCTGCACCTCGAAACCTGCCTCCCTCCCACCAGGCCCCACAGACACCCCCACTGCCTCATGGACCCCACAGCCACCCTCCTCTCCTCCTGCTGACCCCCATCATCCCCACAGCCTCCCTCCCATCCTCTTCCAGCCCCCCAAAAACTTCCACCCCAGACTCACAGAAGCCGCTCAGCCCCGGCTGAGCGCCCGGACCTTGCCCACCGCCTCAGCCCCGCGGAGCCCCCGGCCGCACTCACCGATCAGCTGCCGCACCTCCTCCTCGCTCAGGTAGATGCTGAGGCTGGGCCCGGGGCCACCGGGGGGCCAGTCCGGGGCGTGCAGCCCGGGCTGGCCCTGGACGGGCAGCAGCAGCAGAAGCAGCATCGGCGGGGACGGCAGCAGCAGGCGGAGGAGATGGCGGCGCGGGCCCCGCACCCGCCGGCACAGCCACGGCCCCGCGCCCGCCTCCCCCACCGCCTCACGGGGCCG
>JAWWES010000011.1:21037429-21051592 GCA_035583135.1 Lophotriccus pileatus | reverse complement strand
TGCCCTCGGCCTCTTTGCCCACCTGGGCACACCTGGGCTCTTGTCCAGCTGCCGTCAGCAGCACTCCCAGGGCCTTTTCCAGGTCCCTCATGGTTTCTGACCCCATCTCGATGGAAGGCTGGCAGGAGCGGGCGCTGCACCCCAGGCTGGCACCGAACTGTCTCACACTCACCCTGAGCCCCCATACATGTCCCTGCGTTCCCCCTCGGCTGTCATTGCTCAAATCCTGAACTCTCCTGGCCCCACAGCCTGCCCTGGTCATCCATCCATGATGGGTCAGTGGGGTCGGACCCACATGGCTGGAAATGCTCTGCCAAAACATCCCAGAAAAGATAATCCTGGAATAAGTGATTGTGGGAGGCTCAATTCTGGTGGGACACTTGGTGCCCACCAAAGCCCTCCTCAGCCAGATAGGGGAGAGAAAATGTAATGAAGGGCTTATGAGTCGAGCTAAGGACAGGGAGATCACTCAGCTATTACTGTCATGGGCAAAACAGACTCAATTTGGGGAAATGTATGAAATTTATTATCGATGAGATCAATAGGATAATGAGAAGTCCACTTTAGAGCCAGCTGGCATTGTCTGCATTGGACAGAGGGGAAGCTTCTGGCAGTTTCTCAAAGTCACCCCTGTAGCCCCCCTGCTACCCAGAACCCAATACCCTGCTCAGAAGCTTTCCCAACTGGAAATGCTGCTAGAATACCAGTATTTTAGTAGAAGAAAATGTCCTTTTTTGGTCGTATTTTTAAAACTAAAAAATAAGGGTATTTTAAATACACTTTTTATAAGTATATAAAACATGCCAATTTTGTATTTAACATTTTAATCTGCTTTTTTATCTTACAGTGCTGTCAAAGCTAAGAAGCAGCAGCAGCAGCAGCGTTTCATTTCACTGTAACAAAGAGCCTTTGGCCCACAGAGGATGGTGATTTCAACCCCAGCCAAGCCATTGCTGCCTGTCATGATCCTGAAGTAAAATCCAAACTGTAAACACATCTCCTGTTCTCTTACAGTATGGAATGCCAGCAGCAGGGCTGCCTGACAGCTGATATATTTTAAAAGAATGCAATAATAATCAAGCCCAACGATGAAAACAACATTTAATTCCAGCGTGAGACTTTGAATCTCCTATACAAACATTCCTGACCTTTTCCCAAAATCTTCTGCTGCGCAGAATTTCAAAAGTAAGGATTTCTGTGGCAGTTTGGCGCAAACCCCCTTTTTCAAGATGTCTACCTTTCCCCTGAAACGCAAAACTTCTGTTCCGATCGGCTCAGGAAGTGGATTTTGTTTTTCTGAGCTGGCTACTGACCTAGACACGCCTCGTTCCTCTCCTCCAGGCTGAGGAGCTGCCTCCATCATCACCTTCCTACCTGCTGTCACACCTGGCTGCTCTCCAGCTCTTCTAGAGAGCAGTGACATCTTTGCTGTCAGCATATCCGTCACTGGGAGCTGCCTTGCTTGATTGAGGTTTTCAGCAGAAGCATCACAATATTCATTTATGACCATTAAATCACTTAATAGCTTTGAATTACGCTCTCCCTCCTGACCTGCTAGCAGGAATTCCGTCCCTCCATGGGACACCATGACAGCAGGACACTGCAGGATAATTGGCCACAGAGGGGTCTAATCAGTGAGTCTTTCAGCTCCTAATCCGAAGAGTGGAGAAAGTGCGTAGGAAGTTCTGCACTTCTAATAATGGTGGTGAAAGAGAAATCGCTCACACACCTCCCCACAGCAACCACCACTTCCTTAACAGCGTGAGGTGTAAAAAAATAAAACACCAAACTGCAGTGGAGTGGGAAGTTATGCACAAGTCTGGGCTTGGGTGGATGTGGCCCAGCCTGCCCAGCACTGGTTGCTGAGAGAGAGCCTTCCACAACGCAGCTCGTCCACAAGCCGTCCCCTCAGCCCCCAAACCCAGCGTCTGGGCATCTGTGTTTGTTTGCCCCACAGGCACAGCCTGCAGCTCAGACTCCCGCTGGCTCGTGATCCACCTCACTGAGGGACTCACGGACAGACAACGTTGGTGTCTGATGTGATCAAAACCAAGACCGAGGCCCGTCAGACAAAGACCAAGCAAAGTGTTGATGCCATTTTCTGGTGAGCTGGCAGGCAGTTCACACGGGGAGACACTGCCAGCATGGATTCACCACTGGAGAGATCCCCGCTTCACTCCCAGTGAGTGCAATGAGGGAACAGCAAGGAGTTGCTCCTGCTCTCTGGAGGTAAGACAAGCCCAGCGAGGCCCAAAATGGTGTAGGCACCAGGCAGGAGACAAACAGCTCTTTTTTCCCATGGGTTTGTCGAAGACTTGGCAAAAGAGACAGGGAAATGCGAATGCTCCTCAGCTGTGACAGTCTTTAATGGTAGGAACCTCCACGTGGGGATTCCATTTTCCACTTTCCATTTTCCACTGAGCCTCATTTTCCCCAAACCCATTTCTGTCTTCATGAGGAACAAGGGAGAGCAATATCCACACAGGCACTGTGGTTAACATGACTTTAACCTTAACCTTGGCCATCCCTGCCTTGGGCACAGGAACATGATATTCAGCACAAATGTGACGTTCAGCAGAAGGACCCGTGTGGGATTATTTTCCTGCGATTCCTTTTCAGTGAGTATGTAACTCTGCCTCCTGGAAGCCACTGGCTGATTTTAACAAAAGGTCACCAAAACCACATAAACCAAAGGCAAATAAACACATTCTTGGGCCGTGGCTGCCAGCCTGACACAGGGCTAAAGGCCTGGCTGGGGTGGCTGCTCCCTCATGCCCGTGAGGTTGATTGCTTGCTGAGCCCTGAAGCTGTAATTAAAATGCAGTCTGCGAGGATAATTGGGGGGATTAGAAGCCAAATGAAGGTTTCATGGATGTCAAGAAACATCTCATTGGAAAAAGGTGAAAAATGCAACTCACGGGCCAGCTCAAACCCTGAAGATCTTCTGTTGATTTTTTTTGGCTGCACAGACTATTTTTGGCAGGATCGAGTTCACGGTCTTTCAAAATCATTCTGGGGAAGATTATATTGCAAGAGGATACACAAAGTCTCTCCGTGGTAAGCTGTTAGCAATAGCTGTGAACTCACAGTGCTCACATGGAAAAGTTTTGCTTGGATAGGCCCTGGGATGCATCACTGCATGTGCTCCCAGCCTGATTGTATCAGCACTTACGACCGCCGGGTCCCAGGAGGGACAGAAGAGCTGGGATTCATTTCTGGATGAAAAACAAACCTGTAAAAGCAAATAGCTGACAATTAATGGCACTGGTGGGAATTTGATACCTGAGGACCTCACGGCAGACACACGATATAGGGATGTTTATGCGGGTGCTGGGAGACGGGAGACAGGGCTTTGGGAATGACTGCTCCGTGTCCAGACTCGCTCACACACACCACTGCGAGACGGGGGGGCTTTTCCCACCTCCTCTTTAGGATTGTAAATGACTCTGTAGCATTCCCTGGAGAGGAGAGCCGGCCCCTTCACACAGACACAGGAATGAAGTCCTTCTGCCTTTTCCAATCAGTCTTCCAACATTTTTGCCTTCAAACAGCTTGTCTCCCTTTACAAGTACCAGGTGACTCAGTGCTTGGATGGCTTCCAACACAACTGCACCTTGGTTCCATGACCCAGGAGCCTTCAGCTCATCACTTGCACAAGGACCTCTGCCCACAAGGCTTCTCCACAGAAATGCTCTGGAGCTTTGGCTTTACTTGTGGACAGGAGTTAGAAATGGGCAAAGGGGATTTTGGATTTAGGAGACCTAGAAAAAGATCTCACAGCTGAGCCTGTGAAAGCACCTAAGCTTTATTATTTAATATCATCTAGCATTCCCCCTTATTTAGTATTTATTTACCCCTTTCCCTGGGCAATGATGTGTCCCTACACCTCTGAGTAGGGATAAACCCCTCCATTTGCTCTGTTTTACCTCCTTCCTGCCATTTCCTGAAGTGTTTCCCACTTCTGTCTTTCATGGAGCAAGGTGCCCCAGGGTTTCCAGTTCTCTCTGGATGGGAC
Organism: Lophotriccus pileatus; assembly: GCA_035583135.1. NCBI lineage: Eukaryota > Metazoa > Chordata > Aves > Passeriformes > Tyrannidae > Lophotriccus > Lophotriccus pileatus. The sequence continues at coordinate 21,047,577 of JAWWES010000011.1, read as the reverse complement.
AGACTGGGGGGGCTTGCTGCTTGTTTTCTCATACATCTCTAATTTTGCCATCCCTTTTCCCACAGGCCAAGGAGAAGAAGGACTCATATAAATAGACAGGTGGCTTCCCTCAGATCAGCAATGACCCGTGGAGTCTTTCAGAGCAGGGAAGAGCTGAAACTTCAAAGTTTAAAATGTACAGACCTTCCCACAAACTTTTTATCCCGTCTCATCACCCATAAACAGGAGGCACGGGGAAGTCTGGTGTCCCTCTTTCTGGAATAGCACTGAGGCAAAGATAAAAACCTTCAGACTTCCAACCTGCTCGTCTTTGCATAAGACTTCTATTTTTCCTTTATTTAATTCCTAACTGTGCACACAGGTCCACAAAGCTGCCCTGGGGAAGGAAGGGCCGGCTGCTCCATCACTGCAGGGTTAGCTGGGATATGCAGAAAGGAGAAGTCACTCACACAGCAGCAGAGGGAAATACCGTGTACAAGTTCCAGGAAATGCAGCATTTAATGGAAAAAACATCCTGGGAACATGAAGCTGGCTGGAGCTGCTGTGGCATTAAGCACAGGAGGCTGGAGGAGAGCAGAGCCTCGGAATACGGTTTCAGCATGTGGTTGGGAAGGCACATGCTTTTCCTGTGTTCCCTTATAAGGGGAGTGTACATGCCACAATATTGCTAAATATGCAATAAATTGTGTTTGGGGCTGGCTGTCCCACCTCCTCCCTCCCCAGGACACCCGGGGGATGCTGGTTGGCGTGTGTGTCATCGGAAGTGTTTTCCTTGCCAGTGGATACCAGGATGTGGGGCCCTGAATTGCACAACAAGGCTTGTAATGCTGTTACATTTTGTTCTGCACTCGATCAGAGCTTAATGCTCAGGTGAGACTTGGTATCAGGACAGAAAATTACAAACAAAACCTTTCTCGATGACAAAATTGAGGAAGAACTGGAAAGATACCTGTTGGTGGGAGCAGAGGGCAAGCAGGCACCTCAATCTGCTCCCGGGACTCCTGCTTGGTCTTTTGTTGGCTTTTCAGTGTGAATGATCCTTCAAGATTTGTCTCCAGGGGATTTCTTATGTCTCTGCTGGAAGAACAGACCTTGCACTGTAGTTCAGCACTCCAGTGACTCCAAACACAGACACAGCATCCATCCTCAGGGAGCTCAGTCTGTGCTGTCCCCTTTTCCCTTGGGAAGCCAACGGGGCAGCAGCTCTAAACTGACGTGATTGTGTTTTACAATTCATTTATGCAAGTGTTTCCCTGTGCTCTGGCAGTAGGAGCTGGTTTATGGTTTACCAGGGTTTCTTGGAGACCACACATGATATGGGAATGGAGATAATTAGTTGTAGGAGTCATTGTATCCCATCCTTCTTTCACCAAAGGACAGCTGGAGTGTTTGCCCAGGAAGTGGAAAATATTTGTGACTTGCTTTCTGAGAAAGTATTAAAATCCTCATTTTCATTGGGATAAATGAGAACCAGAAAGAAGTACTGACCAAATCCCTCACCCTCTACAGAAGAGGTGTAGAACCCCTGGATCCATCAAAGCTGGAAGCCGGAAAGAGCAGGACTCTCCCACTCCTCTCAGGGCTTAGATTGTTCTGAGAAGCAGTGAACCTGAACTTCAGGCTGCAGAGGTCTAACTCTTGTCTCCCATTTTCTGTCCAAGTGGCATTACAACTCCTGGAATGTCACCAGCACCAGCCAACAATGGGGCTGAGAAGGAGCAAACCCAGGTACCAGTCTCTTCCCAGCACTGGGCGATCCTATTACACCCTGAGCTCACCTGGACAATTTTATTTTACTTCTAAAAAAAAAAAAAAAAAAACACCAGATTCCTGTGGCTGATATATTCTCATATAGATAAAAATAGATGGATTTTAATCATGCTTACATTGCAGATCCCACAAGCCAACTATTTTAATAGATTCAGAGTCCTTTTCTCTGGGCTTGGAATGGGCTCAACACCAATAAACCAAAAGACTTAGCAGGATGTTTTGCCTCGTTAAAATGCTTTGTGCTTTTGACTCTATTCTGTTCAGTCAAGGCTGCTGTGTTTTCATAGATCCTCATCTTGAAATTGAGGTTAGGGTGAGGAAAAAGGCTGTGGAAAGGCAACCTGGCTTCCTCCCATCCAACCATTCCTGGGTCCTTTCATAGTCCCAGCCAGACCATTTGTTCTCCAGCAGCTCCCACCACATGAATCTTGAGTATACCCAAAATTCAATGAAAACTCCTTCTTTCAGAAGATCCTAAACATTTTTAAATGCTTTCCATAAAATACACAGTATTCCCACGTGGATTTCAGTGCTGGGAAACCCCTCAAAGCCCCAGAGCCAGCAAGAAAGGATCCTGTCAGCAGGAACTTGCATGGGCCAGATCTCGCCCCTTGCTTGAATGAGGGCTGCAGGATCCTCACACCCTTTCACCAGCTAATTAAAACTTTGTCATTGTTGTGCCAAAAATCCTGGGGAATTTTCTTGCCTTGTGATCACTGTGCTCAGCCATTTCTCTTTCATGAGCAAAATAAGCTGTGTTTCCATGGCTTTTCCCTGTAAAGCGGAAACCTGACCTTGAACTGCTTCCACGGGTCTTATTTCAGCATTTTCTTGAGCTGTGGGTGACAGGGCTGGACACTGATGGGTCACAGCAATTCTATCTCCTGTTTCCTACTGGAGGCATCTCCACGTGGGGCAGGGTGAGGGTTAGGTCAGGTGGAAAGGGGCTTTGTGCTGCTTAACATCTCTTGAACACCACAAACAGCAAAAGGCAGCTCTTGGAATACCATCCACAGGCGTTTTTATGGGGTGAAAGCCGTATGGACAATTTACAGCCATGCAGTTCAGTTTCTAAACTGGTTTTAGTTTGGTGATATTGACATCTCACTTGTGCTTGTAATCCCTTCTGGAGAGGGCAACAGATTCCATATCCCTCATTTATAAGCTTTGTCCTGCACGTGCAATGGGGTTGTCATTAAAGACTCGTTACTGTGTGCACAATGAAGCCAGCCAGGGAGAAATGCTCTTTAAGGAATCATGGGGAAAAGCCCTTGGCTGGAAAACATCACAGCCGTGCTCCAACATGGGGAATCAGTGACTAAATGCAATTATAAAGATGGAATCATAGAGTCATTAAGGTTGGAAAAGCTCTCGAAGGCCACTGAGTTGAACATTCCTCCCATCACTGCCAAGACCACCACTAACTCATGTCCCCAAGTGCCACATCCACACGGCTTTTAAATCCCCCGGGCAGCTGTGCCAGGGCTGGACAACCCTTTTGGGGTAGAATTTTCCGTATGTCCAACCTGAACCTCCCCTGGCACAGCTTGAGGCCATTTCCTCTCATCCTGTCCCTTGGTCCCAGGGAGCAGAGCCCGATCTCCTCCGGCTCCCCCCTCCTGTCAGGGAGTTGCAGAGAGCCAGAAGGCCCCCCCAGCTCCCTCAGCCGCTCCTGTTGCTCCAGCGGCTTCCCCAGCTCCATTCTTTTCCCTGGCCGCGCTCCAGCCCCCCGGGATGTGCAGAGCCCGGCCCGGCCGCCAGGTGTCGCTGTGCGCGCGGCAGAGCCATGGCGGAGGTGGCTTATCCGGGAGAAGGGAAGGCTCCGGGATCACCCGAGAGAGCCTAAAGGGGCTCCCGGAGAGCTGGAGAGGGACTTTGGACAAGGGCCTGCAGGGACAGGACAAGGGAGAATGGTTTCCCACTGACAGATGGCAGGGTTAGGTGGGATATTGGGAAGGAATTCTTCCCTGTGAGGGTGGGGAGGCCCTGGCACAGGTTGCCCAGAGAAGCTGTGGCTGCCCCATCCCTGGAAGTGTCCAAGACCGGGTTGGACGGGGCTTGGAGCAACCTGGGCTAGTGGAAGGTGTCCCTGGGCTAGTGGAAGGTGTCCCTGCCCATGGCAGGGGGTTGAAACGAGATGATCTTTCAGGTCCCTTCCAACCCAAATCATCCTGTAACTCTGACTCTCTGATTTCATCCCTCGGGAAATTGCTCCCATGGGCACCCAAGCCCCAGAGCAGCTCTTGCATGTGGTCAGCCAGCCCTGGCACTCCAAGCATGGAGCAGAGACCATGGTACCATCATTCCATGTTGTGTAGTTAACACTGGGAATCCCACAAGAGAACAAACATTGCTTCAGATCCAGATTCCTCCCAGGAGATATGAGAGGCAGAGGTGCCTGGGGTTTAATCCGGCTGGGATTTGGATGCCTGTGGCTGGCCTGAGAACCCCAGCTGGTACCACAGAGATACATGAGCCAGGCTTGCATTACCCAGGCCAGAGTGGGAGCTCCAGGCTCCCGATGCCATGTCCTGCCTCTGAACAAGGAAGGGATGCTTTTCCAGGGTGTCACAGACACAAAGCACACAAACTGCCTCGCAATCCGCGTGCTGAAACCTGCTCATAAAGAACTGCTCGCAGAGTGACTTTAAATACCCAGCACACCAATATCAACAAATCCCTCCAGGATCAGAGGACCCAGCATCCCTACCTGCAGGGGTGCATCTCACCCTCGCTCAGGGCCCTCCGTTCTCACGCTGGAGCCAGCCCTGGCTTGTCCTCGCTCAGCCCCTACAAGGATTTGATCCTATAAACTACAAGTTTATATCCCACTCTGCTGCTTGCCAGCTCCACACTGGGTCCTGTTCGCAGGATACAGCCCTGCTGCCGTCCTGCTAGCAGCTCATCTGGAGCAGGCTGCAGCCAACAGGGGTGTTTTTCTTCCAACAAAGCAGTCCTGGAGCCTGGGACCCCAACAGGGATATTTTCTTCCAGCCCCTCTCAAGCAGTCCTGGAGCCCAGCTTTTCCCAACGTTCCTGAGCAGCATGCAGAGCTGTGGAGCTCCAGCTGGTGCCAGGAGTCATGGTTTAAATAACACACAATAAATATTGGAACAGCCTGAGACACCAGTTTCTAAGGATGATCTAATACATTTCTTGGACTCACTCGTCCTTCTCATTACTCTTCTGCATTTTTTCCCCTCCTATTTTTCTTCCCTCCCAATGAAATGTTTTGGTTTTCTTCTTTTATTTTTTTTGCTGCTTGTGTCTCAGAAATATGCAGCCATGGCAACAGGCTGGAGGAGCGAATTCCCCTGCTCCGCCTGCATGTCCTTGGGGTTTGGTGGGGAGCGAGGGGCTGAATTCCAGCCATTCCCTCTCGCCGGGAGCAGTGTTTAGTAAACACACGCCAGCACACACATGCTAACCCTGCCCGGCTCTGCCAGCTCGGGAAGGGCTTTTCTGCGGGCCTAGCACGTCTCCCCTCATCCCCCCGGACCGAGCGGCACCTCGCCCCGGCACCCTTCTGGGCCGGCATTTTTTGGGAGCAGCATCGGGGAGGAATGCAAGCCCTTGGCGTCGGGACAGGAACTGACATTCCCGGCCCTCAGCTGAAGAATGTGGACATAGTGTCCGCTCCAAATTCCAGCGCTGGAGTTCATTCACCCTGGAGGAGGGGGACACCAGGATCCGAGTGGGACTCGACCCTCTGGTGGCAAGGCTGCCGAAATCTGAGGGCTGCTGTGCTCCCCCATCACCTCCAAGGATCTCCCCATGTCAGGCCATGGCATCTGGGGACTCGCTTGCCCTTGTTTTTGGTGGCTCCGTGGCCTCTGCCCCTCAATCTGCAGCAACGTCAGCATGTTCTTGGAAAAGCTGGGAGAACGTGAGGCTGATGCTGGGTGAGGAGTTGGATTCAGGGCAGCAGGCAGCTCTAAGTCTGGGGAAGGCAAACCCATCCTTGCAGTACAGCAGGGAAATGGGATGAGCAGTTAGGGATCCAGCACACCACTTTGATGGGTGTCACAGACCCAGAAAAAGGCAGCGCAGGCTGAAGGCACTGAGCAAAGCCGACCTGCTTTAGTGTCTGTAACATGGCAAGAACCAGGATTGAGTGTGAATTCAAGCCCCAGGCCCATCACTGGCTTTCAGCTCATCTTTCCAAGGCAAACACGGGTGCTCTAATTCCCCCTGCCCCTCCCAGCCAGGGCTATTTATACACTTTATAATGTTACACACCGCTTGGATTACCACGTGGCATCTGAGCTGTTTGGAGCAGGGGCTCAGGAACCAGAATAGTTTTGCATTAATACAGTTCTCACGAGTTCCTAGGTTTGACACTGGATATGGAGTTACTCGTCATTTACTCCAGTTGAATTGTATGGGGCTTTGTGGATTAAAATAGCAAAACTTCAGCAATAACAGTGATACAACACGGTTTGGGCAGAAACATCCCCACTGATTCACCACCCTGTTACGTCAGTGTTTCAACACCGGGAAATGCTGCTCATTCCACAGGTTTTGGAGGATGGCAAAACCCCCAGATACCAGGGAAGCCGAGAAAGTTGGGGAGTTTTGAAAGTATTTGTGGAATTTTTGCACAATGCCTGAACGCAGGAGGAGACTTTTCCCCAACCCTGGGAAACTGTGGTTCAAGAACGGGATAAAATGAAATAAAGTCTCACAAAATCTTCCTTGGTTCTGCTCCTGGGGAGGGGGTGAGTGCGGCAGAACCCTCCTGGCCTGCTGTGCCGGGAAGGGCTCAGCAGCAAAGCCGCGGTGAGGGACTGCAGGCCGACCCAGCAGCATTCCTGGGTGGCTCAGCGGGGCAGGCTCCCACACCCCCCTACCTGCCCCAGCACCTGGAAAGGCTCCAGGGGTTGCACAAAAGCAAAGCAGCAGCGGTTTGTTGCAGAACCTGCAGGAAGAGGCAGTGCCTGCCTCGGCACGTTGGGGCCAGCCAGCGCTTTCTAGTCGTACTCTGAAAGTCAAGGCCGGGGAGCATCCAGGGTGACCTGGCAGAGTCTTGTCTGCAGGAGGGAATCACAAGATCCCAGAGTGGTTTTGGTTGGAAAGGACTTTAAAGCTCATCCAGTCCCACTCCCTGCCATGGGCAGGGACACCTTCTACTAGACTAGGTTGCTTCAAGCCCCATCCAGCCTGGCCTTGGACACTTCCAGGTTGCCACAGCTTCTCTGGGCAATCTGTGTCAGGTCCTCCCCACCCTCACAGGGAGGAATTGCTTCCCAATATCCCATCTAACCCTGCCCTCTGTCAGTGGGAAGCCATTGCCCCTTGTCTGGTCCCTGCAGGCCCTCGTCCAAAGTCTCTCTCCAGCTCTCCTGGCACCCTGTTAGGCACTGGAAGCCTACACAGTAAGGTGACCCTGAAACCCTGTCTTCTCCAGGCTACTTAGTGGTGGTAGAGCTCACCCTGGCATGCTCCTGCTCTGTCATCCCAGGATTTTGTTCCCTGGTCCACGAGCAAGGTGTGACAGCTAGGGAGATGCAGCTGTGCTTTGGTTGTGCGACACTCGGCTCTGTGTGTGTGGGGAGGCAGCAGCAGGGATCCAGAGCACAACAGGAGCCTGTGTGCTCACAATTCCATCCTTAAGTACTTGTGCCATGGATCCCTAGTTCTACCCCCAAGGATCCCCAGTGTTGAAGCCAGGACAGGTTGCAGAGCTGGAGATGCTCCAGCTTTGGGGCTGTTTTCAATGCTCTCCCACCTGCCACCAACCTCCCAGGGCATTAGGAGCGGAGATGGACCATGGACTGGAGGTGGCCTTCGGACCATAGCAGTAGGGATGGTGCTTGGTGGAGCATAAAGAGCGTGTGGTTTGGGAAGGTTGGGACTGGTTCTCCTGCCTGGAAGCAAGAGGAAAGGGGGGGTGATGTGCTGTCTGTCTTGCTTCCTCCAAGCTTTCTCTAAGCTCAGCCTGTGGTGCCACAGTCCTGAGCAAACCATCCATTTCCCCTCCCTCCTGTTCCTCTGCCCACAGAGCCACCAGCTGCCTCCTGAGCTCTGCTGCAGCCCTGACACACCTGTCTCTCTTTTCCGTGGGTTCTCCCTTCTGGACCTTGTAAAGCCAGAGTGCATTGTCTGCCCAGCTTCCTGATGCAGCTCCATGGCAGGGCAGGGAATCGCTGCAGGCTCAGAGCTCTCATGGCAGCACTGCCAGCAAATGCCTGGCATAAGAGGAGGAGGACAGCAGGGATTAGGCCCTGCAAGCAGCCATAAACAAGAAAGCAGAGTGCAAAAAAATTCCTGAGATTTGCAATCCAGTTGTCCTGACTTGCCAGTGAGCCCTGCGCTGGGGTGCTGAGCCATTCTGAGCCTTCCTCCCTCCTGATCCATGAGCATTCCTGAACCAGGATGGCTCCACACACTGCTCAGCCTCAGAGCCAGCTGAACATGGGGAAGGAAAGCAACGCTGCTGATTGAGCAGCCATAAAGCCAGGGAAGGTGGGGAGAAAAATGGATGGAAATGGAGCAAGGACCAAAATATCAGGGCTTTTGGGCAGGAGCAAGATGGATTTGGGCTGCAGGGATGGAGCCTCTGGGGTGCTGGAGACACATTTAACTCTGCAGGGACACAACTCAAAATATAACATCTCCATGGTGTCTCTATTCCGGGATGGAGCCGCTCCTGGTCTGGGCATGGGGCAGCAGCTCAGGAATAGCCTCAGCTGGGAACAGGGGGCCCTGGTGTGCTCGGAGACAACCATGAGCATCTTCCCTGCCTGTGTCCATCTAACATTCCTCTGGGAGGGCTGGAGAGAGGGACCCACCTGCCAGTTTTCCATCTGACTTCATTTTCTTAGAATTTCCTCCTTTTGTTCCATTCATTTTCCTTTTTATTTTTTTTCCCCTCTAATTTCACTTTCTTTTTTTTTTTTTTAGACAGCTGGAAAAAATAACATGTTTTGGTTGCCTTGGAAACACGCTCCCAAACTTTTGGTGGATCCAAGACATGCCTGGAGTTCCAGGACGGCCAGTCAGGGTGGTGGGGGCTTGCCCTCCCTTCTCGAAAGTGGCAGGAGCTGCTGTGCAGTGGCTCTGGACACACGTGACCCTGACCTACCCTCTGTCCCGACCCCTGTTTACTGGGCAAATACAACATTGCATATGAATTCCTGGGACATGCCATGGGATCCCGAGGCTGGATAGTGTTACTTCATGCTGGACTCTACGCACGGGGGAAAAAAAATAAAAGGATCGCACTTTAAGGCTGTAAAAATGCGGGTGGGAATATTTTCCAGCCTGTATCATTTTCCATCCAGGCCAAAATTCACATTCTGCCTCTTGCTGTTTGTGTTTTGCTCCCTGAAACTTGGAATTTTTTGTTCTCCACCTTTCTCGAGTGAAGAATTAGGAAATTCAAGGAAAGTGATTCTCTCCCTCCCCCTCCCTGCCCCCGTGAAAAATGTCAAAGAAACCTTGAATATGTAAAATTTCAAGCCTCAGGAGTTAAAACTTTCCTTTGGCCTGAAGCCAATTGTTTTCCCCAAATTTCAGTAATTCTGCTATTTTCCTAAGCATGACGAAGTGAGAAAGTGGGAAACCGGCCCTTCTCTTCCATTAACCAGCACACATTCTTGTTTATTCAGGAGAGTTTTAGCTCCAAAGAGGAGAGAAGAGGAAAGGAAAATCGCACTGGAAAGTTTCCCCTGCAGTTGGTAAAAAAGGCCAAACATCCAACTTTTCCTGGAAGGAAGAAGACAATTTTTTTTTTTAATTAAACAACACCAACAAAAGAAACCAAGGCACTTCTGTATGGGAAAATAGTTGAAACTGAAGTTTGCCTTGAAATGTCCTGAGCGGTGTTAGTGTGCAGTGACTCAGTGGTGGAAGAGAGACCTGGGGAATGAAGTTGGGTGGGTTGTAAAGGCTTTCCCTGCCTGGAGCGATGGCTCTGGCTGTCTCCAGCCCCTGTGGCTGGATGTTATTTCCCTATGCAGCTGAGGAAGTGCAGAGAGCCTCATGTCCTTTCCAAGCCCCTTTGCTTCCAAATGAGCTTCTAATGACCACAGTGTCTCTCCATCCAGATTGTTAATCCCTGGCTCCCTCCAGGTACTTGGCCACAGCATGTTGCAGCAACCTGCAGTGGGATGTGGCCCACTGCCCTGGGGATTTGCCCTTTGCTCCATGCCAGATCCAGCCCCGTGTGCCAGGACCTGCCACAAACCTCTCAAAATTTCCTGCTGCAGCAAAACCCAGCTAAAAAGTAAAAAAAAAAACAAAACAAAACAAAACAAAACAAAAACACACACAAAAAAACCCTGCTCTAGCAGTATGCTCAATTCCTTCCCTTCCCTTCCCTTCCCTTCCCTTCCCTTCCCTTCCCTTCCCTTCCCTTCCCTTCCCTTCCCTTCCCT